>UESW01001564.1:46503-263332 GCA_900491605.1 Calamus simplicifolius | reverse complement strand
CTTTGCCGTATCGGAGTGGAAGCCGTAATTTATTCCATCATAGACTTCTATGGTTCAAGGTCTGCTTTGGATCGATTGCCACTGCTTCCCATCGAATTTTGGGCGGATGAGGCTCTAGCTTCAATCCTTTCTGCTGCTGGGACATTCCTGTACTCTGATGCTTCGACCATGGAACTCAAGCGAGGAGGCTTTGCGCGTGCTTGTTCCTGTTGACCTCAGCAAGGTGCTCGGATCAGAGGTTCTGGCAGCCCTTTTTGGCAGCAATTCTCCTTCGAGCATCTTGATGGCTGCGAATTCTGTGGAGCTTTGCACTTCACGGGTCTTGTGGAGCTGGGCCAGAGTCTGCTTCGTCCTCGAATCCACCGTTTGGTCTTGGATGGCGGCGGTGAGACAGGGAAGTCATTTTGCATTCAACGTCATTGGACCCCTTGACCCAGGTAGTTTGCTTCCCCCTCTGCTTTGAATGAACAGTGAAAACTCCTAAGAAATTTGCGCGGAGGAACCTTAGTAAAGCATCAAAGGGTAGGTTAGCCTCATTCTCCTGGGAATTCTCCGCCAAAAAGCTCAAGTCTGTTCCTGTGGGAGAGCCTGCAGGCGTTTTCCTCCCACAGTGTCGACAGTGGATGGCGAGTTGCCTGCTAGCCAGAGGTGGTGTCCATGGGGCCTTCTATGATGCAAATTCAGCAGATTGTTGCCTCGAGTCCCCTGAGCTCTCCTTTTGTGGCCTTTAAACCAGCGTGCCGGTCTCTTGAGTGCGTGCCGGTTGGACAGGGTGGGAGGGCTGAGGAGGCTAAGGCTAAGTCTAAGCCTAAGTCTGAAATCCTGGTTTCAGTCCGGTGGCTGCAGTGAATTCAGTTACTTCTTAGGACTTTGGCTCTACTCCTTTGGTGTTGGGGGGCCTGTCTAAATCTTGTGGAGGTGGCCTTTCTGGCCCGTCGAAGAGGACTCGGCCTGTTGAGCCTTTGGTACAACGAGTTGTATCTAAGACTTCCAAAGTCAAAGGAAAAGCACCCCTCAGGAATATGTCCACTGATAATGGGTCCTTTGTGTTTTTGGCTTCTACTGACTCCCCTGGCGGTTCACCGGGCCTTGTCGGGATGATGAAGCAAAAGTCCCGCCGTAAGGATAGCTTGGCCACACCTTCTGGTGTTGAGTCAGCCCAGTCAGACCATGACGTGGCGGTTATCCTTCTTAAGGATGCCATCCAGAAGGATCGTATGGTGGAGGCTATGGATTCATCAAGGGTGGATGAGTGTGTTGATCAGGGACCAGTGGGTCCCATGTTGCTTAATGATCACTTAGGGGAGCAGGTGACTGGGGACTCTGCTGGGGTCCCTTTACCTCAACTTTTCAAATGAAGATTCTTGTTTGGAATGTTTGAGGGGCCCTGAAACCCTCATTTGGTCCTCTTTTGGGAGGCTTCAGCAGCTTCATAACCTTGATATCTGTATTTTGACAGAAACTCGTCTATCGGGGGACAGTCTGACTCGCCTTCGGAGATAGATTTCTAGATTGTGGAACTCTTATGCTATTGAATCAATTGGTCTCTCTGGAGGCATTTTGGTGCTTTGGAGATCGGATAAAGTCCGTGTTGATGCCTTTCATGGCTGTGGCCAGCAGGTGGCTTTGGTTATCTCGGAAGGGTCCTCTGTGCCTTGGCTGCTGTCTGGAGTTTATGTTAGCACTGAGTTTAGGGCTCGCCGAGTTCTTTGGGATGAGATCCTCTTGCTCCTTGGCCAGGGCTTTCCCTCCCTTGTTGCTGGTAATTTTAATTGTATTGTGGGGGCCTCTGAAAAGAGAGGAGGTAGACAGTTTGTTTGTTCTTCGGACATTTTGAATTCTGAAATTTTATTTCATCGGCGGGGCTTTTGGACTTAGGGTTTGCTGGACCCTAGTTCACCTGGTGCAATAATCGTCAGGGTTCTGCTAGAGTCTGGGAGCGGCTGGATAGGGCTTTGGCTTCTGCCAATTGGCTTCAGATCTTTCCTTCTGCTACTGTTACTCACTTGCCCCGGATTGGTTCTGATCACTGTCCTATCCTTATTTCTACTGAAGAATCTCTTCAGCGGTCTCGACAGTTTAAGTTTGAAAAGTTTTGGACCTTTTATTCTTAGCAAGGCATATTATTTCTCAGGTCTGGCGGATGCCGGTTAGAGGAAGTGCTACATACATACTTTCTAGACGCCTGCTTCTTGCCAGCCGTAGGCTCTCTAGCTGGAATAAGAGAGAGGTGGGGAACATTATGAGGCAAGTTGAACAAGCGGAGTCTATTATATCTTCTCTACAAACCAAGGAGGATCAGGAGGGATTTCTTCACGATATGGATTTGTCCACCCTCAGAGCCACCTTAGCCATCCATCACTCTCTTATGCTGCAGCAGGAAACTTATTGGAGGCAAAGGTCTCGCATTCAGTGGATTATGGAAGGAGATCGCAATACGAGATTCTTTCATCAGACTACTTTACGACGCCGTTCGTGAATCGCATCAGGCGTTTAGTTGATAATGAGGGCCACTCTGTGGATGATCCGCAGGCTATCAGGGACCAGTTTCTTCACTTCTTTCAGTCCAGATGGACCGAGATGACAGGGGATGGGTTCCCGGTTTATCCTGTTCAGCCTTCTTGCAAGGTCTCTGATATGGAGAATGATATTCTTATTAGGCCTTTCTCTACGGAGGAGATTCGCAGTGCTGTATGGGATCTGGGTCCGGACAAGGCCCCGGGTCCTGATGGGTACCCGCCCTTATTCTTTCGCCATTATTGGGACATAGTTGGTTTGGATGTGGTCTCGGCTATTCAGTCTGTTTTTCAGGCCACTCATATGCCTTTGACTGGAAGCGGACTCTTGTCACCCTGGTGCCTAAATGTATTGATGCGTCTTCTCCCCTGCATTTCCGGCCTATCAGTCTGTGCACCACATTATATAAAATTTGTGCTCGGCTGTTAGTTACCCGGATGGCTTTGGTTATCCCTCATCTCATCTCTCTGGAACAGGGTGCTTTTCTCAGGGGGCGTAGTATCACGGACAATGCCCTGTTGGCTCAGGAGTTTATGTATGACCTTCAGAGAGCCTCGGGACGTCAGTGCCTAATGGCTATCAAGCTTGATATGGAAAGAGCTTATGATAGACTGAGGTGGGACTTCCTTTGTAGTACCCTGTATGAGTTTGGATTCCACGGGACTTTTGTTGACTGGGTTATGGAGTGTGTTCAGAGGCCATCATTCTCTCTTCTGATTAATGGGGGTCGGACGGAGTTCTTCCATTCGGCGATTGGTCTGAGACAGGGATGCCCTCTATCTCCATTTTTATTCATCCTCTCTGCTGATGCACTATCCCGTGAGCTTGCTATGGTGACGAGGACTTCAGCTATTGACCCATATGCGGCGAGCCCCCATGGTCCTTCGCTGTCTCACCTTCTTTTTGCTGATGACTGTCTCCTGCTGGGGAAGGCCTCTACCTGTATGCCACTATCTTTGCTTCCATTCTTCACTCTTATTGTCGTGCTTCAGGTCAGTGTGTCAATCTCAGCAAATCTTTGATATGCTTCAGCCCGAGGGGTCCTCTGCTATGAAGAGGTCTATATCTCAGATTATGGGGATTCATGCTCAGTCTGATCGGATGTCCTATTTGGGGATACCGATCACTGGGAGATGGCCACAGTGCTCGGATTTTAGTTTTCTGGTGAGACGGATCCACGATCGTCTGGATGGCTGGCAGGTGTCTGGCCTTTCTATGATGGTGTGGATCACTTTGATCTGTTCTGCTTTCCTCGATGCCTTGCTATCTCTTATCTAACACTGCCATTCCGATGGCATGCCTGCGGAAGATTGAGAGATACTTTCGGGATTTTCTCTGGGCATTGATGCAGGGTGGCCATGGTATTCATCTCTTGGCTTGGGACACTGTTTGTTTGCCATTGGTTGAGGGTGGACTCGGTATCCAGTCGCTATTAGTCAGAAGAGAGGCTCTGACTGCTAGGCATGCCTCCCGGTTCCTACTTGACCCGCATTGCTTGTGGAGTTCCTTCATGCGAGCCAAGTATGGTTGCTGGAATCCCTCTACTCTTTCTCTGCCTAATCGGGGGCATTCCTTTTATTGGAAAGAGGTCTGTCGTTATGCTCCAACTATCTTGAGTTGTACCTCTTGGATGATTGGTGATGGCACTTCAGTGGATGCCATTCAGGATACATGGATTGCCGACCTCCCCCTGTCTCGGTGGCCGACCTTTGTTTGCCCAGATATTTTTATGGTATGTGTGTTAGTGGCCTTATGTCTTCGGATTGCTCTACTTGGGCGTATTCTCGGGTGTTCAAGTTTTTCGGGACTGAGCTCTGTCGGCGCATTCTCTCCATCCCTCTTTCTCCGGATGCTAGTACTGATACAAGGGTCAGGAAGAGATCTTGCTTGACTCGGGCTCCCATGAGGGACCTCCTGTCTAGGTTTAGAGACCACCCTCATGATTCGATGGATGGGGATTGGATTTGGCATCTGCCTGCTCACCCTAGAGTGAGACTTTTCATCTGGAAGCTGGCTCGGGAAATTTTTCCTACATGCTCCACTCTATCGCGTTATGGTCTGAGTATTTTGCCCACCTGTCCAGTATGTGGAACTGAGGAGGAATCTGTCGATCATGCTATATTCTATTATGCCAGGGCTAGACAGATTTGGCAACTCTCTGGTGTTTGTCCCTAAACGAACTTTTCTGAATCCCACCGTATCTCTTTCCTGAGACTATTGAAGCAAGGAATTGGAAGGGGTACTCATCAGGGGGTCCTTTATGGGCATATATTGCTTATCAGATATGGCTATCCCGGAATCAGATTCTGTTCTCGGACAGGGTTCTTCCTCCTTGCAGGGTACTCAGGGCTGCTGTATCTCTTTATGCTGAGTATACCTCCCATCAGGGGTCCTTTGATTTTTCGAACCTTGGTCACTGGGGCTCTCCGGCTGCTACGGCAGCGAACCGTCGTACGGTTTTTATTTCTTGGAGCCCCCTCCAATAGGGTTTGTCAAAATTAACTTTGATGGGAGTATCCGCGGCAGGGTTGCTGGATCTGCTTATGTTATTCGGGATGCAGATGGTAGGATGCTGGCGGCAGGGCTTTGGTCTTCTTGATTCCTCAGTACCTTGATTGAGCTTAATTTATGCGGCATGGGCAGGTATATCTTATGTTGTTCGTACCCTGGGTGTCCACAGTCTCATCATTGAAGGTGATTCCAGCCCTGTTATTCGTTGGATCCGCCGGAAGCACACTTCCCATTTGCCTCCTATCCCTCTATTATGTGACATTCGCTCTATGACCTTGGAGGTACCTAATATCCAGATTCGACATATCTACCGTGAAGCCAACGCTGTTGCGGACTGGATTGCTTCCAGAGTGGCCTCTCACTCTGGTTACTAGCGATGGGATCCTGGAGACTTTTGCCCTTTGATTTTGTCTCAGTTATTAGCTTATGATATCTCGGGTCTAACCCGACCTAGGGTGGTTTGAACCACCATTTGTACCAAGAAAAAAAAAGTATTTTATTAAAGACATGTTAAATGCTACTACTCATTTATTTTTCAATCACTTTTTGGCAACTGCTGCACTTGAAACCTTAAGAAAAGGTTAATGAGATTTTAGTTAAATATAAACAGTGTGGTCTCACTAAAACTCATAAATATGTAGATCAACCAAGCATCTGAACATATCTACAGATAATACAGCTGAAATTTCCAATCAACTAAGTATTTTTACTATTGAAATTTCCTTGTAACATAGCCAGTGCTTTTTAACAAATTATAACCAAAAGATCAGCATGTACTCTTCCCCGAAAAAAATCCAGACAGGGCAACATTGGAACCTAAGAGAGAGAGAAATTATTTGGGAGGTCTTGATTGATTAGTGTCCTTTGGACACTAACATATTCGTGAAAGTTTAAAAAGTCTTTGAGTTACAATAAAGATTATAGGTTTTCAAAATTCAACATTAAATAGGTTTTGATGTACAAGAGTTTTTTTTTTTTTTAAGAAGGCAATTATGATCTTACTTCAATCTGCACAGTTATTATTGCAATGAATATTATATATTTTAAAATTTAAACTATATTTCAATTTTTAAACAAAATTTAAAGCATCAAAAAAATTAACTTAATTTTGATTTAAAATGACTTTTCTAAGAATTTCAAAGTAGAATATACTTGAGTCTAAAAGAAAAATCAAACTATTAATTTACACAATTTTCAAAGCAGCAAGTAATTTAATATTATTTTAAATTTTTTTCTTATAAATTTGAAGAATAATTTTAAATTCAGAATTAATTTTGCAAGTCGTTGAAGTAATTTAAATCAACAAAAGAAGACTATACGAAAACATTAAAATTTACCATGCTATCATAAAATAAATACCGGCAATTATGAGGATAAATAGTTTTTGTTCATAAACTATTGAAAAATAAATAATAGAGCTAGAGGAAATTAGATATGCCTAGATTGAGATAGGGATGGGCATTGGGCCGGCCGCCCATAGCTTGGTCCAGCTCGGCGCAAAGCGGGCCATGCCTGGCATGGTTCGCTTGCTACAGTAATAGGCCGTGCTAGGAACGGTCCATAAAAGGGAGTCATGCTGGGTTCCGAAATTTTAGCCTATGGATCAAGCCCGGCACAAGCCCGATACGGCCCATTAGGGCCTGGGCTGCCACAGCACGGCCCGCATGCCAGCCCGACATGGCCCAGGACCTTATGGGCTGTGCCGCCTCTCCTCAGCTTCTTTTCTTCCTCTTCCGCTCGCCTCTTCTCTCTCGTGCTTTCGCCCTCACCGCTCGATCAACTCCTTGCTCGCCTCGCCTTAATGTGGCTGTGGGGCTAGAAATGTAGAATACCTCATGGCAAAGCTGTCACCTCCAATCCTCCGCTCGCTCGCTCTATCTCCATCACCTCCTTCAAAGACGTATGTGCCCTGGTCGACGAGGGCGCCGGCCCTAGCCCCGCCCTTGCCCCTACCCCCCTCCTGAAGGCTGCCCCGATCTTCAACCGTGTTCGCTCCGCGTGCTCCACCCTCCACTTCTGGCGCTCCCTTCCCTCCTCCCCTTCGGAACCCCATAACCTCCTCTCCGGAGAGGAGAAGCGGATCATGCTCTACTTTACCTCCCTCCTTGTGGTCCGCAAGACCTTCGAGGACTACCATACCATCCGATCTATCCTTCACGACTTCCGCATCACGATCGATGAGCGTGATCTATCGCTGGACATGGGGTTCCTGCGGAGCTGAAGGGTATCTCGACCACCAGCAGCTCAGCCTTCCCCAGATGTTCATCGACGGCCGGTACATCGGTGGGGCCGACGAGATCCGACAGCTCCATGAAGCCAGTGAGCTCAAGAAGTATATTGACAGGGTACCCGCGATGGCCACAGGCGCAGGGCTACGGCGGGCTTCAATTCCAAAATGGGCTGCGAATCGTGCCGGGCATGATTTTAATTTAATCTGAATCGTGCCGGGCATGGTTTTATTTAATTTGATCAAATAAAAGTTTGATCCCTATGTTTCAAAAATATGTAATCTGAATGTCCTTTGACCTCGAGGATTTTTTTTTAAAAACAGCTTGGCCAGTCACAGAGAGCTTCGGAGGCAGAGGGGGGGCATGCATTACAGCTGGAGTTTACATTGAAGTCCTCGTGACAGGCAACATCCATCAATGTTTATTTCACGAGGGCATGAAGATCTTGAAACTCCGGACATGGACGGAGCCAAACCTCGTCTGATTCATATTCGTTTGTCTCAAACCTTGTCTGGCTCATGCAGGGCCAGTGAACATAATCTTCACCTGTTTCTTTTTAAGTCCGTAAAAGCGCTGGTTGGGCATGCTTTAAATTAATAGATTCTCAGAGATCCAAACTTTTTCAAATAAAAGTTGATAGGTTGAAACCAAGATTCCATCCTTTTTTTTGGCGCCCCCTTCTGTGCAAACTTTAATCCATCATCCTTCAAAACGTAGATGTGCCAGCATGATAGTACCGTAAAAGCGGCAAAATATAGCATAGATTTTTATTATAATATTTTTTTTCATAATTCAATCTTAAGAGTTTTTATTTGAAGAAGATAAAGGTATTTCTTTGATTTACTCTTTTTAATAAACTTCGCATGAAAGATATGCTAAAAATTTTATGTATTTTTATATGAATCAAATTCATATATCATGCAGCGAAAGATAAAATAAATATAAATTTAATTTTCAAAGCTCAAGATCCTTAATTAACAAAACTCAACTCAACTCATCTAAGCCTTTTTCCAACTACATGGGTCAGCTGCATGAACAATTTACTCAGAGAACATATTCAGTTAACAAAATTAAATCTAAAATTAACTCTAAATCATAACTGTGTTATTTATTGGAGATAAAAACTGATGAAGCTGGTAAATAATTTACCATTAGCTATTCACATGTCCGACCTCTAATGGTGATTCATGCAGATATCTTTGGATGATGTTTTCCTAGGATTGGATAATGACCTTCCAATGAGGGGTGCTAGCGCCTCTTTCCTTCTTTAATTAATTTTTCAAATCAAGAAAAAAAGTTCTCTAATCAACATCCAATCTTGAACTAGAGAGAGAGAGGATGAGGGACATCCAAGAGAGAGAAGACATTCTAGAGAGAGAAAGGACATTTTAGAGAGAGAAAGTAAGGCATGGGCATTCAAGAGAGAGAAAGGAAGAGTTAGGCCTATGTTTTCAAAGGGGTGTCTCTCCGTGCTTCGGGGCAAAAGGTCAACCTAGATAAGTCCTCCATTTGTTTCAGCCCTAAGACCTCCAGGTCCATCAGGGAAGCTATTCACCAAGCTTTGGGTATCTCTGCAAAGGCTGATGGCTGTCCTATTTGGGAATCCCATTTTGGGGAGGCATCCTCGTATTAGTGATTTCGCTATTATTGAGAGACGCATTCAGGACCGGATTGATGATTGGCAGATCACCAGCTTATCCATGATGGCTAGGATCACTCTTATCCGCTCTGTCCTTACGTCCCTTCCTATGCATCTTATCTCTAATGCTGCGGTCCCTATCACTTGCTTGCGCCGGATAGAGCGGTGGTTCAGGGACTTTCTATGGGCTTCTACGCAAGACTACCACGGCATTCATCTTTAGGCATGGGATTTGATTTGTATGCCTTTGAATGAAGGGGGTCTTAGTATTCAGTCCCTGCTTGTGAGGAGAGACGCTTTGATGGCTAGACATGCGTCGAGGTTTCTCCTTGATCCTCATGGTTTCTGGAGTTCTTTCATGAGAGCTAGATATGGTGACTGATCCTCGGATATGGATCATCAGTCTATGTGACGGCACTCCTTCTTTTGGAAGGAGGTGTGTCATCATGCTCCGCCTATTCGGAGCAATATATCGTGGATGATTGGGGAGGGCTCCTCGGTGGATGTCATTCAGGACAGTTGGATCATGGATCTCCCCCTTTCCCGATGGCCATCCTTTATCAGCATGGATGTTCCGTAGCATATGAGGGTGCGGGATCTCATCATTCCGAATCTCTTTTCTTGGAATACCTCTGTGGTGACCAGCTTATTTGGGGAAGAGCTTGCTCGGAGGATCCTTTCTATTCCCCTCACTTTGGGACATATACCTGATATGAGGTTATGGAGGAGATCATATCTGTCGAGGGCCCCACTAGGGACCTTATTGGGATTTTTAGACCCCAGCCTCGGGATTCGCGGGATGCAAAGTGGATATGGATGCTCCCTGTTCATCCCAGAGTCCAGTTATTTATATGGAAGATAATGTGGGACTATCTTCCTTCTTGCTCTCTGTTGTCGAGAAGGGGTCTTCATATTGAGGCGGTATGTCCGCTATGTGGGCAGGATGAGGAGACTATTGATCATGCCATTTTTTATATGTCCCATTTTATGTGGGATTTGGACGAGAATGGGTTATGATTGCAGTATGGATGGTTCTGGTTCCTCGTGCTCCCCTTTCCTTCATGCCCTTCGGACGACTACTAGACACGCAGCGCCCTTTGGGCTATCACTGCTTATCAGATTTGGCTATCGCGGAACCAGCTCATCTTTACTAATGAGATGATTTCCCCTCACATATTTGTTTAGAAGGTCAGATCCATAGTGGCTGAAAGTGCTTCTCTTCTCAATGATTCTGATTTTTCAAACCTTGGCCTCTGGAGCTCCTCTGCTGCTTCGGCAGCGAACCGTCGTACGATTTATATATCTTGGGAGCTCCCCCCTCCAGGGTTTGTTAAAATCAACTTTGATGAAAGTGTTCGGACAGATTGGCTTGATCTTCTTTTATTATTCGAGGGACTGATGGAGCCTTGCTGGCGGTGGGTGGTTTTGGCTCTCTGGATTCTTCTATCCCCATGGCTGAGCTTTATGCAGCATGGGCTGGTATCTCCCATGCTGTTAGGCAGCTACATGCCCAATGTCTGCTAGTTGAGGGGGATTCTCTCTCTGTTATTTGGTGGCTTAGATTGGGATTCTGTGATCAGGTCTCCATCAACCACATTCTCAGTGACATTCAGGCTGCTCTGGGGTCTTCTTAGTGTCCACATCCGACACATCTATCGGAAGGCCAATTCTGTGGCAGACTAGATTGCGGTTGCTGTGGCCCAGCACGGAGGTTCTTGGATTTGGAAACATGATGATCCCTGCCCCTCAGCTCTTATGCAGATTTTGTACTCTGATAGTTCTGGGCTGACTCGCACGAGGATAGTGTGATCGCCCGTTTGTACCCAAAAAAAAAGGGTGTCTCTCTTCTTTATTCATGAAGAGAGGTTGTGTGGTTCCACCAAAAAGGAAGATTTTTGTTCCAACTATCCAATCATGCATATCAAGTTGATAACAAACATCTAAGCATATCAAGTTGATAATTAGTTGATAACTTCCCCAACAAATTTAGGAAGTTATGTTAGGTTTTTAACCACCCAACTACCCAACTATCCAACCACCAAGCCGCATCCCTGAAAAATAGGAACTCAAATAAATCATGATCACAAGCCTAGAATTTGGCGTGAGTTCCATCATGGTATGAAAATGGGTCATGCTCATCATATGGACCTAATTAAACATCATATTACCCATTTGATTAATCCCAATTAATCTGAGCCATCCATTACACGGATCGTACACTAAAAGGTTACAAACAAAGACAAAGTGTTAACTTTGATAAAACCATTTTCCTTGTAGCCATGCATAAGTCCATAAGGATTTTTCTTTCAATAGCAGCATATTTTGACAATGAGATCTAGCAGATAGATGTTAAGACCGCCTTCCTAAATAAAAATTAAAGGAGTATGTGTATATGATACAACCAGAGGGTTTTAAATCCATAAATCCTAAGAAAATATGCAAGCTACAAAGGTCCATTTATGGACTCAAGCAAGCCTCTAAAACTTGGAACATTCGATTTGATGTGATAATCAAAGAGCTTGATTTCATAAAAAATGAGAAAGATCCATGTGTGTACAAAAAAGTTAATGAGAGTGATATTGTTTTCTTTATATTATACATGAATGGTATATTAATAATAGGAAACAATGGATCTTTGCTTAAAGAGGTGAAAGATTTGTTGTCAGGTAAATTCTCCATAAAGAATTTGGGAGAAGCAGTCTATATACTACATATAAAGATCTATAGAGATAGATCTAGGAGGTTGCTTGAATTGACCCAATCCACGTTCATAGATAAGATGCTAAAGCAGTTTAGCATGAAGGAATCAAAGAAGGGATTCATGCCAATATTGCATGGGGTACATCTCTTCAAGGACATGAGCCCTAAGACTCAAGAGGAGAGAGTACACATGGATAGAATACCATATGCATAAGCGATTGAATCCATCATATATATACGATGCTATGTACAAGGCCTGATGTTTCTTATGCCTTGAGTATCACTAGTAGATATCCTGCAAATCTTGATGAGAAACATTAGATAGCAATCAAGAATATCCTTAAGTAGGTACGAATAATTAATGATATGTTCTTGGTTTATGAAGGGCTCGACCTAGTTTCTTTCCTCAATTTTTTTTCTTTCCTCTTCTTTCCCAAGAAAAAATAAAGAAAGAAGTCAAACGCATTTGGCAATAAAAAATGGGAAGTCTTTTCATTTGTTTTCCTTTTTATTAATGGAAAGTCTTTCTCTCACTCACTCATAAATTTATTAGAAACTAGAGATAGTTATAAGGATGGAATAGAGTTCATCTAACTTTCCAAGGCAAAGCTTGCCTCACGGGAGAAACAAGTAAAATCTTAAAAAGAATGAAGTTGGTGGTAATATTTTGTCTAAAAATTTCTATAGAATCCATCTAACTTGCCAAGCAAAGCTTGCCTCGTAGGAAGAAACTAGTAAAAATCTTAAAAAGGAACGAAGTTGGTGGCAACATTTTGTCAAAAAAATTTCTATGAAAGTCCAACTAGTTTTTCAGGCAAAGCTTGCATCATAAGAAAAAACTAATAAAAATCTTAAAAGGAATGAAGTTGGTGAAAATATTTTGCTGTAAAAGTTTTGTAGTTTGCCTTATTCGATACATGCACATAAAGGACATCATCATCTAATCCTTTTTTTTTTCCAGCACTTTACTTCTTCTACATTTGGACCAAATGCCATCGATATTTGCAAGTAGTATGCACGTTTTTAAGTTGCAAGCAAGGGATTTTCAAATCTATTTTAATAAAGGACACTTAAAAAAGAGTGATCCATTGATTCTTAATTTATCTCACAAAGCATAAAGTAGTAGCTCATGAGCTACCCTTTCCTCATCATGATATCTCGTTATTGTATGATCTATATCCAATCGGATTAGATGCTAGTTTGTATACATTTCATTATGAATGTAAATCAAATTTATTGATTTCTTTATTTATCTAGATATAATTCTTATAAATATATATTAGATATATTTTACTTATCATATAAAGTTCAAAAGAATATGAACTGTGCATATGGAATTTGTAATAGTGATTACAAATTATGAGATCCAAAATTGCACAATATGGTTTTTGATGAAAGCTCAGTCCTCAAGAAACAGGAGGTGGTGGAGGTTCAGCCGGAGGCCTAGTCGGACGCGGGTGGGCAGCAGGAGGCTCAGCAGGGCGTAGCTGAGCAACTAACCTCTTATGATATTTTACCTTTTGTAAGATCGCCAGGAGGACATGAGATTCAGGTGGAGCATAATCCAGATATATCTTCACGTGCGGGGACTAGCCAGATGCATGCTTATGGTAGAGATGAGCAGAGGGAGGAGTCACATCCTAGGATAGGCATTTGCATTGCACTGCATAAGCTAAAGAGGATCATTCGGCAATCGAAGCAATATAGGTTTGGCGAAACTATGTCATATGCATTGATGGTGCTAGTGAAGGACCAGTTACCTACTAGGAGGCAATGACAAGCTAGGATAGAGATAGGTGGGTCCAGGCTATGGTGGAAGAGTTGCAGTCTTTGCAGAAGAATCAGACTTGGCGGTTGGTGTCACTACTAAGTAGAAAGAAGCCCATTGGTTGCAAATGGGTATTTCAGTGCAAAGAAGGAGCCACAGAGAAGGAGGGGATCAGGTATAAGGCCAGGTTAGTAGCCAAAGCATTTTCTTAGAAAGAAGGCATTGACTACAATAAGGTATTCTCACCAGTGGTACGATACACATCTATCAGATGTTGCTGAGCATTGTAGCAGTGCAAATTTGGAACTGGAGCAGATGAATGTTAGAACGGTCTTCCTTCATGGGGATTTAGAGAAGAAGATTTATATGGAGCAGCCAGAGGGGTTCATAGAACTGGGGTCAAAAAGAAAGGTATGTCGTTTGCAGATATTTTTATATGGTTTGAAGCAGTCGCTGCGTCAATAGTATGTGCGTTTGATACTTTTGTGAGGTGCATCGGCATATCTAGATGTGAGTATGATCCCTGTGTTTATGTCTAAATTTTAGAAGACCATTCTAGATTATACTGGTTTTAGTATGTAGATGATATGTTAATTGCATGTAAGAGTAAAGCTATTGTAGAGGATCTAAAGGCAGCATTGTTAGCTCAGTTTGAAATGAGGGATTTAGGTCCTGCTACATGGATTTTGGGGATGAAAATTTTTAGGGACAGAGACAGGAGGTTGCTTCACTTATCTCAGGGGACTTATATCAGGAGGGTCTTGAACAGGTACAGTATGGATAGTGCAAAGCCAGCCGCATTACCATTGGTTGATCACATTAAGCTCTCCAAGACTATGTCACCGAGTTCTGAGATAGAAGCCGAGGAGATGTCCAGAGTACCTTATGCTTCAGGAGCTGGCAGTCTTCTGTATGTTATAGTGTGTTGTAGGCCTGACCTTACATATGCTGTTAGCCAGGTTAGTAGATTTATGGCTAGTCTGGGTAGAGCACATTGGAGAGCTTTGAAAGGGATCTCCAAATATCTTGTTGGCACAATCAGAATTGGTATATGCTATGGGTATAGTGGCATGGAGGATGAGACTAGACTAATCATGGTGGCTCAGGATCAGGTAGCAAATTTTGTTGATGCTGACTATGAAGGTGATTTGGACACTATGAGCTCAACAATAGGGTATGTCTTTATGTTGAATGGTGGTCCAATATCATAGAGGTCAAGTCTGCAGCCATTGACGGCTTTGTCTACTACAGAGTCATAGTATATTGGTATTTCAGAGGCTGCAAAGAAGGCTATGTGGCTGAAAGGTCTTGCACTGGAGATGGGGATAGCATAGGGGGTGATCAGGGTATTTTTTGATAGCTAGATTGCTTTATGTTTTGTCCAGAATCCGGTTTATCATGCTAGGACCAAATATATTGACATCAGATACCATAGGATGGAGCTTGTGGAGGATGATGAGTTGGAGCTTGTGAAAGTGTTTACCAAAGATAACGTAGCGGATGCACTCACTAAGGTATTACCTCGGGATAGCTTCTCAGATGTGGAGCACTGATGGGATGATGGACCAGGTGGAGCTTACTGTAACTTTGATGCACCAAGGTGGAGATTGTAAGCTCAAGTGTGGCACATCCAAAGTTCAGGTGAGTCACATAGGATTGAGAGCTTAGGCTACATAAGTTCTCAAGTTCCTAAGTCATTTGGGTCGGCTTGTGACCCAAGAATAGAGAGCATGTGAGTCATGAGTGTACATGGGCTCGGGTTTGAGTGCTTTCTTGCATGACTTAGAAGGAAGTTTTTTGAGAGAATGTTTAATAACTGGGACTGGGTCCATGAAGATTGGGCTCAGATTTTTTGGATAGACTTTCATATTTTTGAGGGAGTTTGTTAGGGAGTTGGTTACGGAATGGTGCGGAGAAGTTTTATCATCCAAGATGGATGATTATTTAAGGCTCTCTCTGGACCGGATAAAAAAAATAAAAAATAAAAGCATTCTTTTTTTCTTTTATATCTGATAAGGGGTAAAATCATCATTGCATTATTGATCGCCTACATCGACAATTGGGTCATGCCCAATCCAAACACCCTACCAGCCAGCTGGCATAACATCCAAGCAACGAAGTCGAATCGCCTTTGACAAAGTTGGGTCACCCCGACAACCCAAGCCATCCTCGTACTTTGGCTATTAGAGCCGAGTCATTCCTCAGTAACCCGAGCTATCCTCAAACCTCGATCATCCGAGCTAACCATGCTTCGGCCATCAGAGCCGAGCCATTCTTCGGTAACCCAAGCTATCCTCATACCCCGGCCATCCGAGCTGACCATGCCTCGGCCATCCGAGCCGACCATACCTCGGCTACCCGAGCCGACCGTACCTCGGCCATTCGAGCCAATCCATCTATACCTCGGAAAACTAGGTTATTGCTCATTCTAGCCGAACCAAGGCATTCAAAATACCTCTGCGGAATCCGGCGCAGGAGAGTTCAAATTCACTATAACTGAATAAGATTCCAGGCGGGAATCATGCCCAGAAGTGGCCTAGGACCCGCAAGAGTGGCCTAGGTCTATGTGATCACTGAATCTCAAGACATCAACCAGCTCTCCCAGTCGTCGATCCTCTAACTGACAAGATGCGGATACTATTGGCCTCGTAACAAACTTGATTTGAATCCGTCTCGAATCCTAACAGTTTTCAGACCCCCTCCAGGGCACGTCCAAGGAATCAGGTGATCGCCTATAAATACCACCACCCTCCAATCTCTCAGGTACGCTAATTTTGTGTGCAGTTCTTACGCATACTTTTATGCAATTACTCACACTCATTCATCAGCTCTGATACCCCCATTAAAGCTCCCCCTGAGCTCAGAGCTCTCGAGAGAGAACACCCGCCAAAAGGGAAAACTCCTCTGTGAGAGTCTTCTCCTCACATCTGCTTGCTGTGAATCTCCACTGACTTGGACGTCAGAGGGTCCTCCGTAGAGGGCAACCCCCATAGCACCCTCTGCGTGTGAACTGTCTTGCAGGTTCTGCCCCGAGGAACAAGATCGGGTGCATCCGAGTCGGAGAACGGATTTCCATGGCAATAGATTGGCGCTAGAGGAAGGGCCCCAAGTCCCATAAACTTGTGATCCAGGAGACAAGACTCAAGAACCAGAGGAAGCATACTCTGATGGCCAATCGGAAGAGAGCTACATCTGAAGCTCAAGACTACGCTGCCTCTCAAAGGCCTGATCCGATTAGCGGTGCGGTACCTCCACCACCACCGCCAGCTGAAACCCCTTCGCCACCGGCAATGGTGGTAACATTGGACCAGTTTGCCACTCTGATCCGGCAAGTTCAAGCATTGACCCAGTTGGTCCAGGGACTCCAGGCGACTCCTGGCCCTGTCGTCCCAGCTCCTCAGCTTCACGACGAGGCCGTTGCCCTGCTCCGCCAGCAATTTCTTCCTCCAATCCGTCGAAAGCAGCGGATTATCATCGCCAGCCCGCAAAGGCAAAACCAATGCCGCAGCGAGCTGGAGGGAAGAGCCCGCTCAGATCTGGCGGGTTCGCTCCCCTTCTCCGTGTCTTCCCAGAACTCGACACCGCTGCCGCCTTCCCATCGCCCAATCCCTCCTACCACTCTGGATGAGGGGATCAAGCAGCAGATGCAGGAGATGCGGCAAGAATGTCATCGGGAGTTAGACACTGCTAGACAAGCCCCTCCGCCTCAACCAAAAGTAGAGTAGGGCATCCCCTTCTCCAAGAGGATCATGAGGGAAGTAATTCCCCCTCATGTCAAGCTCCCTACCATCGAGCCGTGCCATGGATCCACCAATCCCGACGACCATCTCAGCAGCTTCAGATCCATCATGATGTTCCATGGGGTATCAGATGCGATCCTGTGCAGAGCCTTCCCCTCCACCTTAAGGGGATCTGCCCGAACCTGGTTCAACAGCTTGAAGCCAGGTTCCATTGATTCTTTTAACGAGCTGAGCTGTCTGCTCATCAACCAGTTCATCAGCAGCCATCGCCAGCGATGGAGATCTGATTCCCTCTCCGAGGTCAAGTAGAGAGAGGGGAATCGCTGAAGAATTACCTTGGCCGCTTCAACATGGCCCTCTTAGAAGTCGACCATCTCAACACAAGGTGGCCATGTCCATCCTGGCCAAAGGAGTGTCCAAGGAGGGAGACTTCTACCTAGCTCTGGAGGTTAACTACCCCAAGAGCCTTTCGAATATGATGTCCCTGGCGGACAAGTTCGCCAGGGTTGAGGAATCAAGGAGATCAGCTCGAGCCAAGCAGCTGAAGAAGAAGGAGGCAAAGGGCTCGGACAAGTAGTGGGCCCACTGCCGCGCTAGCCCGCCTCGCCACCACAGAGCTCCTCCGTCGCCACCTCGAGAATGAACTCGGAGTCCGGCCCGAAGGTTTGACCGCTACACTCCCCTTACCGCACCAAGAGCACAGATCCTGATGAAGATTGAGCGGCAAATTCTTCGGCCTCCCCCTCTCTGAAGCAATGCAACTCAGAGGGATCCTGCCAAGTACTGCTGCTTTCATCGGGACTACGGGCACAATACTGAAGACTGCTGGCCGCTAAAGAACGAAATCGAGCGATTAATTCAGCAGGCAGGCTGAATCGATTCTGAGGTCCCCCTGTGCTGAACAATGAAGAGAATCGCCAGCCCGAACCTCGCCAACTTCCTCCACCGAATCCCTCGGTCCTCGGCAATGTCAATGTGATAACGGTGGCCGGATCCCCATCTTCCTAGCTGAGCAAGGAGGAAAGCTTGCCAAAGAAAGCTCGAATCTATGAGCTCACCTTCTCTGATGAAGACCTTGGGGAGGTACAGTATCCCCACGATGATGCTCTAGTTGTATCTTTAAATATGAACAATTATGATGTACATCGAATTTTGGTTGACAGTGGAAGCTCTGTTAACGTTCTGTATTTCGATGCCTTTGTGAGGTTAAAATTCTGGGTAGAAAGCCTCGATCGGTGGAGTCCACCCTAGTGGGCTTCACCGGTGACTCCATAATCCCTGAAGGAGTCATCACTTTATCAGTCCGAGCCGGCACCTGGCCCCGCATGGCTACCGTGCTCATGGATTTCCTCATGACCAGGTCAGATCTCCCTATAATGCCATTCTCGGTAGACCGGGGCAGATATCTCTTAAAGCTATCATTTCCATTCCCCATCTCACCATGAAGTTCCCACTGAATGGGGAGTAGGGGTTGTTCGAGGAAGTCAGATCATAGCTCGGCATTGCTTTGTTGCCGACCTTCAGTTCAGAAAGCCCAAGGTGGATGGGCTAGATGCTGGAAAGATCTCGCCGAGCAACGAGGAGAGCCGGTCGAAGAACTAGAGGAGGTACCACTTAACGAGGCTCAGCCCGACCGAACCATAAAGGTCGGATCGTAACTAGAAGGAAAGCTTCAACAAGAATTAATTGAGTTCCTTCAGAGGAATGCCGACATCTTCGCTTGGTCTGCATCGGATATGCCTGAAATCAGCCCAGACGTCCTGGTCCACCACCTCAGCGTGGACGAAACATTCAGGCTCATTAAGCAGAAGAAAAGGAGCTTCGCCCCCGAGCGTCAAAAGGCCATCGAAGAAGAGGTGGATAAGCTCATCAAAGCCAAGTTTATCCGGAGGTTAGTTACCCCGATTGGCTGGCGAACGTGGTCATGGTGAAAAAGTCAAATGGCAAATGGAGGATCTGCATCGACTTCACTGACCTCATTAAGACCTACCCAAAAGATAGTTTCCCTCTTCCACGGATTGACCAGCTCGTGGATTCAACTTCAGGCCATTAAATGTTGACTTTTATGGATGCCTATTCGGGCTACAACCAGATCCAAATGGCGCCCGAGGATGAGGAGAAAATCACCTTCATCACCAACCGAGGTATCTATTACTACCGAGTTATGCCCTTTAATTTGAAAAATGCAGGTGCCACCTACCAAAGGCTGGTCAACAAAGTCTTCAAGGAGCAAATTGGTCGGAACATGGAGGTGTATATTGATGATATGCTAGTGAAAAGCAAGGAGGCATCCCAGCACGTCAAGGATCTCGCAGAAAGCTTCGCCACACTTCGAAAATATCAGATGAAGCTCAATCCCACCAAATGCGCCTTCGGGGTCAACTCCGAGAAATTCCTCAGCTTCATCGTTTTCCAGCGGGGCATCGAGGCAAACCCACAAAAGATCCAAGCCCTGCAACAAATGGCCCCGCCTGGGTCAGTCAAGGACGTGCAGCGCTCACTGGGAGAGTAGCAGCCCTTAACCGCTTCATTGCTCGGTCGACTGAGAAATGCCTTCCCTTCTTCAAAGTGCTTCGGTCGGCCAAAAACTTTCAGTGGACCCCAGATTGCCAGAAGTCCTTCGAAGACCTCAAGAAATACCTCGGCTCACCACCTCTCCTCAGCAGCCCAAAGCTAGGGGAAGTGCTGAATCTATACCTAGTGATCTCTGAAGACGCTGTTGGCTCGGTGCTAATCAGAGAGGAGAACAGAGTCCAAAGAACTATCTATTATGTCAGCAAACTACTCAAAGATGAAATGAGGTACATTCGAGTCGAGAAGATGGTCCTAGCTCTGGTAACATTGGTCCAAAAGTTGCGGCCATACTTCCAAGCGCACACTGTCATCGTCCTGTCTGACCAACCCCTCAAGGCAATTATCCATCGTCCAGAAGCATCAGAGAGAATGACCAAATGGGCTGTCGAGCTGAGCGAGCACGACATTCAGTATCAGCCTCATCCAGCCATTAAAGCCCAAGTTATGGCAGATTTCCTCCTCGAATGCACCATACCCAAAGATGGCTCTATTTCGGATACCCCCGGACAACCAAAACCCAGCGCCCCATGGTTGCTTCATGCCGATGGATCCTCCAGCGCGGGCGGTTTGGCGCCGCCTGGTCCTCACCAGTTTGGAAGGCGCAACCTTCAAATATGGCATCCGCTTCTCCTTCCCGGCTTCAAATAATGAAGCAGAATATGAAGCCTTGCTCTCTGGACTCCGAATCGCCGTGAGCTTAAAATCAAGAAACTGATTGCCTCACCGACTCCCAATTGGTGGCTGGCCAAATGCAGGGAGAATTCAAGGCTCGAGAGCCGAGTATGATTCGGTATCTCCAAAAGGTGCATGATCTATCCTCCTATTTCGATGAATTTAAAATTGTTCAGATCCCAAGGACTGAAAACATGCGCGCCGACCTTCTGTCCGTCCGGCAACTACGAGTCAATGGATCTCGAGCAAAAATTCCACCTGGAGGTCCTGGAGAAGCCCAGCATTGCCGATGTTGATCAAATGATGCAGGTTGACACCGAACCATCTTGGATGGACCCCCTGCACCAATACCTCAAAGAAGGGTTGCTGCCCATTGATAGAAAGGAAGCAAGGAAGTTGAAATTGCAATCATCTCATTATGTTCTGGTTGATGATCGGCTGTATAAGCGGTCCTTCTCAATGCCGCTGCTTAAATGCCTGACCTACGGAGGTCGAATATACCCTCCAGGAGGTCCACGAAGGCATCTACGGCAATCACCTCGGTGGTCGGGCCCTATGCCACAAAGTGCTGCATCAAGGGTATTATTGGTCGATGATGCAAAAAGACGCCAACGACATCGTTTGAACTTGTGATTCATGCCAGAGACATTCGAATGTTCAAAGGCTCCCTTCAGTGCACCTGACCTCCATATCATCCCCCTAGCCCTTCGCCAAGTGGGGGATGGATATTCTTGGCCCTTTCTCCCTTGCAACGGGGCAAAGAAGTTCTTATTTGTTGCAATTGATTATTTTACTAAATGGGTTGAAGCCGAAGCAGTCGCCCAGATAACCGAAGCCCGTGCTAAAGACTTCGTGTGGAGATCCATCATTGCTACTTCGGTCTTCCCCACACTATCATCACTGACAATGGGAAGCAGTTCGATAACCCTAAGTTCCAGAGTTCTGCGAGGACCATGGCATTCTCCATCGCCTAACATCGGTCGGACATCCTCAAGCTAATGGAGAAGCCGAGGTAACCAACGAACTCCCCTAGGGAATTAAAGCTCGGCTCAACCAGGCGCGAGGCCGATGGGCCGAGGAGCTCCACCATGTATTATGGGCATATCGGACTACCGAGAGAGTACCCACAGGGCAGACCCTATTCAAGATGGCTTTTGGCACAGAAGCCGTAATCCCTGTGGAAGTCGGACTCCCTTCCCCTTGTGTGGAACACTATTCAGAAGAATCCAATAATGAGCAGCTCGAACTAATCTTGACCT
Source organism: Calamus simplicifolius (assembly GCA_900491605.1). Classification (NCBI taxonomy): domain Eukaryota; kingdom Viridiplantae; phylum Streptophyta; class Magnoliopsida; order Arecales; family Arecaceae; genus Calamus; species Calamus simplicifolius. Next base: position 241,724 of record UESW01001564.1, on the reverse strand, counting down.
GATAGAAGAAGTCAGGGAGAAGGCCCGAATCCAGATGGCCACCTACCAACAAAGAGTAGCTCGTTATCACTCCACCAGAGTCCGAGGGAAGATTTTCCTCCCCGGCGATCTGGTGCTTCGGAAGGCATCTGTCTCGAAGCCACTGAAGCAAGGAAAATTATCCCCAAATTGGGAAGGTCCCTACCAAGTGACCGAAGTAATCAGACTTGGCACCTACAAACTCCAAGATTTGGATGAGAAATCTATTCCTCGGACATGGAACTCGGATAATCTCCGCGCATACCATCAGTGAAAGTATGCTCTTACTAAACTAATTTTTGTTCATTGAATTAAATTTAATTTTCAAAGGCTTGCAAAATTCTTATAACTCTCCTTGAAAGCTGCAATGAGAAGTAGGTCATAAAATCCTCGGCCGGGCCAAGCGATCTTCATACCTTGGCCGCGCCAAGTAAAATATATCAGCCTAGCCGAGCGATCTTCGTACCTTGGCTGCACCAAGTAAAATATATCGGCCTAGTCGAGCGATCTTCGTACCTTGGCAGTGCCAAGTAAAATATAATCTTGAAGCCTCGGCCAAGCCGAATGATGGTTTCCGTACCTTGGTAATGCCAAGTAAAATATAATCTTGAAGCCTCGCCAAGCTGAATGACGGTCTCCGTACCTTGGCAGTGCCAAGTAAAATATAATCTTGAAGCATCGGCCAAACCGAGTGATATATTCCTGTAGCCTCGGCCAAGCCGAGTAACGGTCTCCGTATCTATGCAGCGCCAAGTAAAATATATTCTTGAAGCCTCGGTCAAACCGAGTGATCTATTTCTAAAGCCTCGGTCAAACTGAACAATATACCTCTGGAAGCCTCGGTCAAGCCAAGTGATATATTTTTGAAGCCTCGACCAAACCGAGTAATATATTTTTGGAAGCATCGGCCTGGTCGAGTAATTTCTCAAACACTCTGACGTGACTAAGACGTCCTATTATGCTTCGGCAGAGGTAAGTAACCTTTCTCCGCTTACCAGCAAGATTATGCAAGTTATTTCTTTTCAAAGAAATACGTACTTCATCCCTTAAATAGAATCATGTTTACTGCATGAGCTCACAGGGCTGCCCAGGCCTTTCTCTGACCTAAACAGAGATAAACACTTCCTCCACAGAGGACTGAATGACATGTTAACAAAAATAAAGTACCAAAAGCGATGCTGGACTTATGGATTATGCTACGGACCGAAAAGCATAAAATGAGAGTAGCAACTCTTAACACTATCACATCGAAAAAAGAAACAGATGTCAAAAGAAGAAAGAGTAGAAACTTTCTTTATTAATGAAAAAATTACAACCTCTTGAAAGGCATTACAAGTGCATCAAGCACAGAAAATATAAATAAGATAAAAGCTCGGCTGAGCAGCTTCGGTCGATAACGATGTCTTTACATCCGACCCCAAAAATAGAGAAACCAGACAGCTCTATTGAGCCACTAGTTAATGCGAAAGAACAAAGTAGGCCATCCATGGATCCATCGGATGAACACGTTGAGGGATCATAACTAGGTCAAGGACCCGTGAATGCTTATGCCAATGAAGCATCCCCCGAAGTGGGATGCTGGTCTGCTAGCTACTGCCCAACAATAAAAGGCAGAGAACCAGCAGACCCACACATCCCTCCTTCCACTTCACATGAAAAAGATTCCTCAGGCGGATGAACTGAGGAATTCAAACTGAGGGAGGAGGCGAAATTCATGTCAGCCATGGGAGATACGTATGCTTTGCATTTCCTATGATCCCCATGGCAAGTGGCAAAGGACACATAGGAAGCGCATACGTGCACTCCCCATATGACCTCTGCAGGCCTTCCGTGCGCTCTCCATATGATCTCCGAGAATTCCTCCCTTGAGGACTGCCTCTCTTCAGTAGCTTCTCCATCGCCCCAGTTATCCGGGGTGAACCAGCTTTCAAAAGGGTAGCTCGATCTCCCCATCCTCGATAAAACAAATGCCATGAAAGCCCTTCGACTCACAGAAAGAGAAGGTCTTGAGAGATAGCCTAACACGGCCCGCTCTCCCCTTTTTATAGGCAAACAAGCCGGGGGCAATCATTAAAGAAGGGAGCCCTGGAATTTGAAACGCCCTGGCCATGCTGCCACGTGGTAGATCAAAAGAAAATGGCACTTTCCAAAGCGCGCCAGATGCGCATCCCAGGCCATGACAAAAGGCAGAAGATTTCCTTCTGATTTCGAATCAAGAGCCTTAAATGCAGGAAATCGGTCGCAGGTCCTTGAGATATGGGTAGATCTGGGAAATCCCCTTTCGAAAACGACACCGTCCAATGGAAATCGAATGCTTATCGCGCACATTAAAAAGTCCCGCATCAGAAAAGGCCAACGAGATAAATGCCTCGAGCAGAAACAGTGCGCCCTTTAGAGAAGCCATTTCGTATGCCTCGGCAGAAAACGTACCAACTTTTTACTTCGGACAAACCGAACTATCTAACCTCGGCCCCAGCCGAGGTATTTGAGCCGTTCTCGGCCCTTTCGCACCAAACCATTTCGTGCCTTAGCAAAATGAGTAAGTGTGCGCACACCTAACCTCGGCCCCAACTGAGGCAAACTCGGAATTGTGTTCCACAAAAAAACGAACAATCCCATGCATCAGCAAAACCAGCTAATATGGCTTCAATTAAGCATAATCTTCGACTCGGAACCCCCAAGGGAACTCCCAACAAAAAGGTCATTCAGAAAAGTAATGACCAAAGCGATAAGGCAAAGAGAAATCAGAAGACTCATTCATTAAGTTTCGATCAAATTATAGGTTGAAAAAGCAAAAATACATAAGCGACCCTTAAGAATCAGGGTCCGGTCCATCCCAAGAACCTCTTTGATAACGTCTGGAAGGGTTTGACTCGCTTCACCCGCTTCAAATGTTGAAGGAAGAGTCTCGGGTTCCTCGGTAGTAGACTGAGGGTATTCTTCGGAAGCCACGGCCTCATTAAGGCCCAAGATAGCGTCAAGATCGACGTCCGAAATATCCTCATACTCGCTTCTTCGGCCGCCGGGGTACAAGCATCAAAACGTTCAGCATCCAAAAAGGATAAATCCCACTCGGGATGTGATCGAGAGATCTTCGCTCGAGTTTCCTCCTCGCCGAACCGAAATGCATCGGCACAAGCCTCTCTATGCTCCTCGAAAAATTGGGCAGAACTCTTGTATTCCTCCACAGCCGAAGCGATTCGGTTGCTGGCTTCAGTTAACTGGCCCCCAAGATCAAAATTCATCTGGCGACTCTGGACAACTCCGCCCTTAGAGCCTTAAATTGCTCCTGTGCCTAGAGTCCAATTATGGCCATCTGCAAAACATCAGGGCGTTGAGCCCACGAGCAAAAGAAAAGCACCGAAAGCAAATAAATAGGAAGACACTATACCTCTTCCTCCCACCGATCCATTTTATTGCTCAGCTCCTGAACCTTTTCCAAGGCCTTCAGCTTGGCCGATTTATTTTGTTGAAGACCCTCCTTGAGGTCATTAATTCGAGACTGCTTGTCCCTGACTTCCCACAAAGATTGATCGAGATCATTGGTAAGCCTAGCAATCTGCTCATGTTGCCATTTCAGCCGATTCTCCATATCGGCGAATTCCTTATTTAGAGCGGCAAGCTGATCCCGCTACCGCCGGCACTTGCGCTCCTCCTCCTCGAGCCTCCTACCCCAATTGTTTTTCTCCTCAGCATGACTAGCATTCAGCTGGTCCCATCTTTTTTTCAAAATACTGCTGCATGGCCTTAACTTCATCGGCATGCTTAGCCTTAATCTGGGATAACTCCAGGCAAGCCTTGTCCGATTGTTCGCGGAAACCCTGGAGCTCCCTGACTTGAGCCTTAAGCCGGGAGGCCCTCTCGGCTGCAAGTCGGTAAGACTCACTCACCCTCTCAAAGTCTGCCTTAGCGGACACCAAGGCCCTAGAAAGCCTGCTGGTTGAATCCACCCTCGCCCGAAGGTCGGCCGTCTCCTTCCTGGCCTGAGCGCAAGCCCCAGCGGCCAAGTTTAAGCGCTAATTTAGCACCCTTGTAATCAAGGCATTCTGAAAGAAAAATATGAGTAAGAAACCACGGTCAAACCAATCCATCGAGAGTTACAACTTCGGCAGAATAACTTACCCAGGAGGCATAATTCGAAGTAATCTTCATGAGAGTAACATTACTAATTTCGGGGAGAAGGAAAATATCCTTCGGCACCCCAAGCCGACCAGAAGCCGCGTCGATGATACCCTCGGCCACAGGCTCGTTCATTGAGGAACTTTGCCCCGAGCGCAAAACAGACCTCATCAAGGCAGTAAGCATGTCATCCACCTCCGAGCTGTGGACGAGAGAACTCATGGCCGAAGAGCCATCCTGAGGGGCTTCGGCCCGAGGAACCGCCATTCGCTCGGCTTCCTCTATCAAGACTCTGGCCTGCAAGGCCTCGGATGCTTTGGCCCCGGCTAAGGGAGCCTCGGCCCGAGCACCCCCTTCATCCAGTGATTCTTCCTCTTCTTCTTCTTCCTCTTTGACTATCGCTCTATTTCTTGCAGACTCCATTTGAACTTCAATTTCTTTCACGGCATCCCCTTATGCCGTAACCAAAGACCCTCAACAAAAGGCATCTCGACCTCCACCAACCTGTCAACAGGTGGCTCCACTTGAGCTTCGGCAGCCGCCGCTGCCTCTTCTGACCCCTCCGCCTGAGCAGGGGCCTCCTCCATACGCAGTGGACTCTCCACCGCTAGTAACTAAACAACATCTGGTGGGAGGATTGCTGGACGGACTGGTGACATCTCCTCAGCATCGTCTGATACGACCACTATTTGGAGGGGGGAAACCTTGGATGCTCTTTCCGAGCTCCCCCCAATGGCTTCCTCTGCTATCTCACGCCCCTCCGGCAGGGAGGGCTTATTGGTTATGGCCGGCATTTCCGCTTCCTCCCTCTTTGAAGCAGAGGAGTGGCACCGACATCATCTTTCCTAAGCTCCCTTGAGCGAGACCCGGAAGGACGAGCCCTCTTCTTGGACCTATGCTTGTCCCCAGAGCTGGAGCCCCTGTGGTGCTTGCTGGCTCCTTCCTTATTTGGCCCACAAATACGGACCTCTCGGCTGAAAACACAACAAATGTTCAGTTAAAGAGTAGCGAAATTACATAAACACGCTGACCATTAGAGCAAAGACATCCTTGAGGGTCGATAGAGCTAAGCCCGGCAGCGAAAAGAGCATCCTTTGCTAACAAAGTCCTAGCTGAAACCTCCTAACCACTGCGAAGAGTCACTAGATCTCTCTTCTCCTGCTCGCTCAACTCCGGGCGCACCTCCGGATCCTTCACATAGCTCGCCCATCCCCTTGGAAAATTCGACCCAATATTTCCCTCAGCAATAAAAAATCGAGACTTCCATTCCTTTATCGAAGACGGGTTATCAGAAATCATTTTGAACGACTTCCGGGGACCAATGTAGGGCCACTCTGAGATCCTTCTGGAAATAAGGTTGTAGCAGACTCGGAATATGGGAAGGGTCGCAGTCACCCCAACACGACTGCACATCGAGATAAACCCAACATGATTGCACCATCTATTTGGGGCCACCATCGTTGGACATATGTTGTAAAACCCCATCACCTCCTGTATCAGTGGGTGAAGAGGGAATCGGAGACCTGCCCTCAAGCTCTCCTCGTAGAAGAAGACTCCCTGGCTTAACTCGGTTGAAACCCGATGCTCGGTCCTTGACACCCATAAGGCTACATCCAGAGGAACTCTATAATAGCGAAGATTCTATCCAGATCATCAAAGGTTACCTCAGAAGCAACATCGCCTGGACCCTTCATATTGGCTGAATGGGGGGTAGGATACGAACAGGCAAGCAAGGGCTTAGAGAAAGAGTAAAAAATCTCTATGAGGGACAAAGGAGAGTTGCAGAAGGAGCGCCACCCCAACCCTCCTTAAATAAATGCTTCAGAGAGAAAGCCCTAGACGCCAAAACCCCCGATACGGGCGCCAGAAATAAAGGAGTCCCGCCACGTGGGGCTTTTGCTATCGCGACTTGCTAGAAACGAGGCATTTCCTCCTTGAGCTGTAGTGAAAAAATGATGACGGAACCGCAGCCCGTCATTTACGAGATTATCATTACATGCCTTTTTGAATCCCCCAAATAAGATTGCTCCGAAATTCTACTCCCTATATCCGAACTTACACTTCGGAATAGGGAGTGGAGGGCATGTGATGAGGGGTAAAATCGTCATTGCATTATTGATCGCCCACATCGACAATTGGGTCATACCCAATCCAAACACCCTACCAGCCAGCTGGCATAACATCCAAGCAATGAAGCCAAATCTTACAATGTTTTTCAGGGCCACAAGATTGAAGAAGAAAATATGGGGTAGACGGAGCTTCTCTTGAAATAAATTAGATCTAATATTTTGATGTAGCCCTAGTGGTTTATGTTTGTAGGGCATGTAGTCCAAAAACTTATATTTATGGCTTGTATTAAAGTTATTGACTTTGAATGACATATAGTTATTGCCTTTTTTTTGAATTAAATGTTATAATTTTGGACGCCTTGCATGCCTGGCATGCGGCGGGTTGTCACCTTGGATCAAATTTTGGGTCTGAGGCATGATAGCTTTAGTGGTATCAGAGCCTGGTTATGACCTTAGGAACACATACATGATGACACTCTAGGCAAAATATTAGGATGAAATTGAGTTGATTATAACTTTAAAGGAATTTCAGGTATTATGCTTTGAAAGCCTGAAATTTAAAGTTTATCATGATATTAATGAAAAATTAATTTATCAGGAGATAGGAATGACTCGTTGCACTAGAAGCTAACAAAACGATGAGGGCTCTTATGTTGGTAATGCTGGTGAGCAGCAAGGCCAAGAAGCTACCGGAGGTGCTGACCCTATCAATCAAGTCAGGGCTGATCACCAGTGACTCCAGACCGAGATGCTTCAGGTTCTCTCAGGTATGGTGCAGTCGATATGGGACATGCAACAACAAATCCTGCAGGCTTTGTCCACTCAGTCTAGCCCTTCTATTTCGCAGACTCAGTCTGCCCCTCCCGTTCCATAGACTCAGCCTGCCCCTACTGTTCCGCAGACTCAGTTTGCTCCCATTGTTTCGCAGACTCAGCCTACTCCCACTATTTCATAGACTCAACCTACCCCTACTGCTCTGCAGACTCAGCCTGCTCTTACTATTCCACAGACCCAGCCTGCTCCTACTATTCCGCAGGCCCAGCCTACCCCTTCTGCTCCACAAACACAACCAACCTTACCTACTCAATCTGCACCATTGACCCAACCTACTCCACCTCAACCCTAGGTAGGGGTTGACCGCAGCTTTGCTGACTTCAAAAGTTTTGCCCCTGCCCCTTTCACTGGATCCACCAACCCTATTGATGCTGAGCGGTGGATGCGAGACATGAAGAAGGCTTTCACGGCCCATGATAGCCAGGAGAAGGAGCATATCAGATTTGCCACCTATCTTCTCTACGGGGAGGATTATGATTGGTGGTTAGTTAAGGAGCAGCGACGGGGTGGTCGGCTATTACTTGGGAAGAGTTTAGGGAGGCATTTTTTGACAAATACTTTTTCAGTAGTGTACAGAGATAGATGGAATTAGAATTTATCAAATTAGAGCAAAGAAATCTTTTTGTGGCCTAGTATGAAGCTGAGTTCACCAGGTTGGCCCGATTTGCTCCAAATATAGTAACCAATGAGATGGCCAAGATCACCATATTCACTGAGGGACTACGACCTAGACTGAGGCAATTAGTCAATGCATTTGAGCTTCCCACTTACGGTGCTGTGGTGAATAAGGACATGGTGATTGAGAGAGATATGAATGTAGTCCAGAGAGATTAGGAGTAGCAGAGGAAGAAAAAAGGGCAAATTTCTAGCTAATCCCCAGTTCAGGCCAGGAAGAAAGGTGCACATCAGGCCCTAGCAGGACAATGGAATAGGGAGACTTGTTGCCTTCACTATGGGAACTTCCTCCCAGGAAGGCATTGCTGCAGATTAACTGGTGCCTGCTTCCTATGTGAGAAAATATATCACAAGATGGTCATCTGTCACCTTCAAAAGGATCAGCATCCCTCTTCAGATCAAGGGAAGAGCCAGCAGCATTAGCAGCAGCCACCGAGGATACAGGGAAGGGTCTTCAACCTCACTCAGTAGAATGCTGCCACCTCTAATTCTATGGTGACAGGTATACCATTTAATTTTATATCTAGTATTACATTCTTATCTAATGCAATACATTGGCAATTGATTAGGAAATCAGGTTAAACTTTGATATTAAAACAAATTACACTTATGTCCATGAATGATTAAAGTAGGCACTGCTTATGCTCAAACTTTAATTGACCCGAGTGCCACGCATTCTTTCATATCTGACACCTATCTCCATAGTAGCCAGGAGAAGGAGCGGATCAGATTTGCCACCTATCTTCTCCAGGGGGAGGCTTATGATTGGTGGCTAATTGAGGAGCAGCGACGGGATGGTCGGGCTATTACTTGGGGAGAGTTTAGGGAGGCATTTTTCAACCAATACTTCCCCAGTAGTGTGCAGAGAGATGGAATCAAAATTTATTAAATTGGAGCAAAGGAACCTTTCTGTGGCCCAGTATGAAGCTGAGTTTACCAGGTTGGCCCAGTTTACTCCAAATATAGTGACCAATGAGATGGCCAAGATTACCAGATTCGCTGAGGGACTGTGACCCAGACTGAGGCAAGTAGTCAATGCATTTGAGCTTCCCACTTACGGTACTGTGGTGAATAAGGCCTTGGTGATTGAGAGGGATATGAATGCAGTCCAGAGAGATTGGGAGCAGCAGAGGAAGAGGAAAGGGCCTATTTATGGCCAATCCCCAGTTCAGGGCAGAAGAAAGGTGCACATCAGGCCCCAGCAAGACAACAGAATAGGGAGACTCGTTGCCTTCACTATGGGAACTTCCACCCAAGAAGCCCTTGCCGCAAATTGCTTGGTGCATGCTTCCTATGTGAAAAAACATATCACAAGATGGTCACCTATCCCCTTTGGAAGGATCAGCATCCCTCTTCAGATCAAGGGAAGAGCCAGCAGCATCAGCAGCAGCCACCGAGGACCCAGGGAAGGGTCTTCACCCTCACTCAGCAGGATGCTACTGCCTCTAATTCTGTGGTGACAAGTATACCATTTAATTTTATATCTAGTATTACATTATTATCTAGTGTAATACATTGGCAATTGATTAGGAAATCAAGTTAAACTTTGATATTAAAATAAATTATACTTATGTCCAGGAATGATTAAAGTAGGCACTGCTTATGCTCAAACTTTAATTGATTCGAGTGCCACGCATTCTTTCATATCTGACACCTATCTTGACAAGAATGCATCATTGACACCCGTTCCTCTAGAGCAAGAGTTGCATATTGCTTTTCCAAATGGTGATATTATAAAGGTTGACACAGTATGTAAATCCTGCTCGATTGACATGAAGGATAGGAGGTTAAAAGCAGATCTATTCATCCTTCCACTGAAGTTCTTTGATGTTATCCTTGGAATGGATTGGTTGGCCTCCTATCATACTTTAGTAGACTGCTTCAGGAAGATTGTGAACTTCAAAATTTCAAGTCAACCTGAATTCAGTTTTACTAGTAGTCAGAAAAACCTAGCCTCGGTGTTCATATCAGTGCTGCAAGCTGAAAATTATCTGATAAATGATGGTCAAGGATTTCTTGCTGTAGTCAAGGACCTTCAGCAGGAAGAGACCAAGTTGAAGAATATTCCTGTAGCTCGAGAATTCCCTGATGTCTTCCTAAATGAATTGACTGATTTGCCCCCTGACCGGGAAGTCAATTCTCCATTGATCTAGTTTCTAGAACTGGACCTATATCCAAGGCCCTGGCTGAGCTAAAGAAACTGAAGTATCAGTTACAGGAGGTCCTAGATCGGGGATTTATCAGACCAAGTGTTTCTCCTTGGGGTGCTCCAGTCCTATTTGTTAAGAAGAAAGATGGCAGTCTTCGGCTCTGCATTGATTATCGAAAAATCAATAAGGTAATGGTACAGAATAAGTACCCTCTGCCGAGGATTGATGACTTATTTGATCAACTCCAAGGAGCCCGGATATTCTTAAAGATTGATCTCAGGTTAGGATACCATCAACTCAAAGTCAAGGAGGGGGATGTGCCTAAGACAGCATTCAGAACCAGATATGGCAACTATGAGTTCTTGGTGATGCTGTTTGGGTTAACTAATCCCCCAGCAGCATTCATGGATTTAATGAATATAATTTTTAATCCATACTTGAATCAGTTTGTGGTGGTTTTCATTAATGATATCTTGATATATTCCAAGAACCAAAAGGAGCATGAGGACCACCTAAGAATCGTGCTACATATTCTTCGGGAGAAGAAACTTTATGCCAACCTGCAGAAATGTAAGTTTTGGTTTGATTAAGTATCTTTCCTGGGTCATATAATATCCAAAGACGACATATCTGTGGACCCAAAAAAGATTGAATCTATCATTAGCTGGAGCCGGCCTTCCAATATGGCAGAAGTCAAAAGCTTCTTGGGACTAGTTGGGTACTACCACAAATTTGTGGAGGACTTCTCTCACCTTGCCCTACCCCTAACTCGCTTAACCCAAAAGCGAGTGAAGTTTGATTGGACAGAGGAGTGTGAGAAAACTTTTTAGGATTTAAAGCAGCACTTGGTGTCATCTTCCATTCTTGTCCTTCCAATAGGATCTGAGGAATTTACTATATTTACCGATGCCTCTCGAAAAGGATTGGGATGCGTTCTGATGTAGAATGGGAAGGTGATAGCCTATATCTTTAGACAACTGAAGCCTTATGAGCAGAATTACCCTACTTATGATCTTAAATTGGCTGATGTGGTTTTTGCCCTAAAGATTTGGCGACATTACCTATATGGGGTGTCGTGTGATGTATATACAGACCATAAGAGTCTAAAATACATCTTCACATAGAAGGAACTAAACTTGAGGCAGAGGAGGTGGTTAGAGCTACTGAAAGATTATGACCTGAACCTACATTATCATCCTGGGAAGGCCAATGTAGTAGCTGATGCTTTAGTAGAAAATTCTCTTCAGAGTTAGCTGCTATGATTACTTTTCAGCCTCACATTCTGAGGGACCTTTAGAGGTTGGAGGTTGGAATGAGAGTATAGCAGTCTGATGGGCTTGTAGCAGCACTTGTACTCCAGCCAACCCTAGTAGACAGGATCAAGTCCTCCCAGAAAGAAGATCCGGATTTACAAAGGATTAAAGAGGCTATGCAGTCAGGAGTTCAGAATGAATTTTGTGTAATGGAGGATGGATCCCTGAAATTTGAAGGTAGACTTTGTGTGCCAAACATAGAGGAGCTAAAAGCTGAAATTTTGAAGGAGGCTCACTACTCTCCCTATACTGTGCATCCAGGTGGGACTAAGATGTACAGAGACTTAAAGAAAAATTTTTGGTGGAAGGCTATGAAAAGAGAGATTGCTCAGTATGTGGCCAAGTGCTTGGTGTGTCAGCAAGTGAAGGCCGAGCATCAAAGGCCTGCGGGACCTTTTCAATCTCTGATGATTCCACAATAGAAATGCAAAAAGATTACGATGGACTTTGTGACTAGTCTGCCCAAAACTCCTAGGAATAATGATGTAGTTTGGGTTTATGGATATACTAACAAAATCAGCTCATTTTCTACCTTTCAGCGTTGAGGTCTCTAGTGAAAGATTGGCCAGTTTCTATATTGAGCAGATCGTGAGACTCTATGTAGTTCCTGTATCTATTGTATTAGATCGGGATACCAGGTTTGTATCCTAGTTCTGGAAAAGTCTTCATAAAGCCATGGGAAATTAAACTTCAGCACAGCCTATCATCCCTAGTCAGATGGACAATCAGAGAGGACCATACAGATTCTAGAAGACATGTTGCGAGCTTGTGTGATGGACTTGGGTGGAGCATGGGATAACCACTTACTTAGTGGAGTTTGCATATAATAATAGTTACCAGGCTAGTATCCAGATGGTTCCATTTGAAGCTCTATATGGTAGGAGGTGCAGATCTCCTTTATGCTGGGATGATGTGAGGGAAAGAAAATTGCTAGGCCCTGAGCTGATTCAGCAGACAGTAGAGAAGGTGCAATTGATTAGGAAGTGTCTTCGTATAGCTCAGAGCAGGCAAAAGAACTATGCTGATGTCAGGAGGAGGGAATTGTAATTTCAGGTTGGGAACCATGTTTTTTTAAAGGTATCATCAACCAAAGATATGATGAGATTTGGGATTAGAGGAAAGCTGAGTCCACATTATATTAGACCATTTGAGATCTTGAGCAGAGTAGAAGAGATATCTTATAGCCTGGTACTACCTCTGATACTATCTGGGGTACACAATATGTTTCATGTTTCTATGTTAAGTAAGTATATTCCTGATCCCAGCCATGTAATATAGTTTGAACCTATACAGTTGAAGAAAGATTTATCATATGAGGTGCATCTTGTGCGTATTGTGGACCGCAAGGATCAAGTTCTGAGACCGCGTATCATTTCCTATATCAAGGTTTAGTGGAGTAATCAATCTGAGAGGAAGGCTACTTGGGAGCTTGAGGAGGAAATGGAAAAGAAATATCCATAATTATTTTATCCTAATATAGATAAATGATGTATCGATGACCGTTGATCTTTGAATAAATTTAGTTGATTCTGTGATAGAATATTTGAATTCCAAATTTTATAGAAGTGTATCAATTTTGAGACCAAAATTTTTATAAGATGGGGAGAATGTAACCCTAGGTAATTAATTATGGGGACACCTGGATTTTCTTCTGACGTTTAAGTCCTCGGCGCGACAACTGGGTTCCCGATCTCAACATGACGATTGGGTTCCCGATTCCTTTGACCAAGGACATTGCGAACCTTCTTCGTTGGCTTTTGAGGAGGATGTTGGCAGACCCTGCCCTTCATCCTCGCCCGCGTCCTCAGCTGGTAAGCCCCTGCCCATGCCAGAGAGAGAGAATTGAGTGAGAGAGAGAGAGAGGGAGCCACGATCGAAGTAGGGGCCATGGTGGCCCTGTGTCAATCTTGGTTCAAGCCTGGCGACATACCCATTGCCTCGCCGAGCCTGAGCTGTGGCCGGCGGCCTTGCCGGCATTGGAGGTGACATCCAATGGCGGACCGGATACACTACAAGAAAATACTGAAATAGCGACGCAAATTTAGCGACGCATAATTGCGTCGCTAAATTGCGACCACTTTGCGATGCCTTTGTGACAACAAAATATTGCGACGCATTAGCGACTCAATTAACCAAAAAATCAAAAAAAAATTAAATTTTAATATTGCGACGCAAATATTGCATCGCAATATTTTTAAATTAATTTTTTATGAAATATAAATATCAATAAAAATATTGCGACGCAATATTTGCATCGCAATGTTTTTAACAGAATTAAATATTTTAAATAGCGACGCATTAGCGACGCAATAAAATAGATAATTAGAAAAATTATTTTTAATTTAGCGACGCACCAATTGCGTCGCAAATAATTGAAATGAAATTAAATTTTATAAAATCTAATTATCAGAAAAAAATATTACGATGCATCACAGTGCGTCGCAATATTTTTAAAAGAATTAAATATATTAAATAGCGACGCATTAGCGATGCAATAAACTAGAAAATAAGAAAAATTATTTTTAATTTAGCAACGCAACAAATGCGTCATAAATAATTTAAATGAAATTATTATTTAAAGTATAAATAGTTTACAAAATATTGCGACGCATAGCAGTGCGTCGCAATATTTTGAAAAGAATTAAATATTTTAAATAGCGACGCCTTAGCGACGCAATAAAATTAGAAAATAAGAAAATTATTTTTAATTTAGCGACGCAACAATTGCATCGCAAATAATTTAAATGGAATTATATTTTTTACAGTATTAATATTTTAAAAAATATTGCGATGCCAACCAGTGCATCGCAATATTTTGAAAAGAATTAAATATTTTAAATAGCGACGCAATAAACTAGAAAAATAGAAAAATTATTTTTAATTTAGTGATGAAATAATTGCGTCGCAAATAATTTAAATGGAATTATATTTTTACAGTATTAATATTTTAAAAAAGATTGCGATGCCACCCAGTGCGTCGCAATATTTTAGAAAAAAATTAAATATTTTAAATAGTGACGCATTAGCGACGCAATAAATCAGAAAATAAATTAAAATTATTTTTAATTTAGCGACGCAATAACTGCATCACAATTATTTTAAATAAAATTAAATTTTATAAATTATAAATATGAGAAAAAATAATTACGACGTAACACAGTGAGTTGCAATGTTTTTTAAAAATTAATTATGTTAAATAGCGATGCATTAGCGATGTAATAAGCCAAAATATTAATTAGGAAAATTATGTTTTAATATAGCGACGTACTTGTTGCATCGTAATTATTAGAATTAAAGTTAATTTTTTATATATTATAATTATCATATTAAAAAATACGATGCAACCCTTTGCGTCGTTATATATTTAAAAAAATTAATTATGTTAAATAGTGATCAGTCCAAAATCGATCGTGATCGATCAGAATAAGGGCTTGGATCGATCGCAACCCTTGGATCATCGCCGATCGGATCGATCGCCACGTTTCGAGATCGGTCGTGGCCGATCGGGATCAGGGCTTGGATCGATCGCAACCGTTGGATCGTCGCCGATCTCGGACGGATCGCCACGGTCCGAGATCGATCGTGGCCGATCGGGATCAGGGCTTGGATTGATCGCAACCGTCGGATCTTTGCTGATCGGACCGATTACCGCGGTCCGCGATCGGTCGTGGCCGATCGGGATCAGGGCTTGGATCGATCGCAACCGTTGGATCGTCGCCGATCTCGAACGGATTGCAACTGTCCAAGATAGGTCGTGGCCGATCGGGATCAGGGCTTGGATCGATCGCAACCGTTGGATCTTTGCCGATCGGACCGATTGCCGCGATCCGCGATCGGTCGTCGCCGATCGGGATCAGGGCTTGGATCGATCGCAACCCTCGGATCGTCGCCGATCTCGGACGGATCACCACGGTCCGAGATCGATCATGGCTGATCAGGATCAGGGCTTGGATCGATCGCAACCGTCGGATCGTCGCCGATCTCGGACGGATTGCAACTGTCCGAGATAGGTCATGGCCGATCGGGATCAGGGCTTGGATCGATCGCAACCGTCGGATCTTTGCTGATCGGACCGATTGCCACGATCCGTGATCGGTCGTCGCTGATCGGGATCAGGGCTTGGATCGATCGCAACCCTCGGATCATCGCCGATCTCGGACGGATCGCCACGGTTCGAGATCGGTCGTGGCCGATCGGGATCAGGGCTTGGATCGATCGCAACCGTCGGATCGTCGCCGATCTCGGACGGATTGCAACTGTCCGAGATAGGTCGTGGCCAATCGGGATCAGGGCTTGGATCGATCGCAACCGTCGGATCTTTGCCGATCGGACCGATTGCCGCGGTCCACGATCGGTCGTCGCCGATCGGAATCAGGGCTTGGATAGATCGCAACCGTTGGATCGTCGCCGATCTCGGACGGATTGCCATGGTCCGAGATCGATCGTGGCCGATCGGGATCAGGGCTTGGATCGATCGCAACCGTCGGATCATCGCCGATCTCGGATGGATTGTAACTGTCCGAGATAGGTCGTGGCCGATCAGGATCAGGGCTTGGATCGATCGCAATCGTCGGATCTTTGCCGATCGGACCGATTGCTGCGGTCCGCGATCGGTCGTCGCCGATCGGAATCAGGGCTTGGATCGATCGCAACCCTCGGATCATTGCCGATCGGACGGATCGCCACGGTCCGAGATCGGTCGTGGCCGATCGGGATCAGGGCTTGGATCGATCGCAACCGTCGGATCGTCGCCGATCTCGGACGGATTGCAACTGTCCGAGATAGGTCGTGGCCGATCGGGATCACGGCTTGGATCGATCACAACCGTCGGATCTTTGCCGATCGAACCGATTGCCGCGGTCTGCGATCGGTCATCGCCGATCGGGATCAGGGCTTGGATCGATCGCAACCATTGGATCGTCGCCGATCTCGGATGGATCGCCACGGTCCGAGATCGGTCGTGGCCGATCGGGATCAGGGCTTGGATCGATCGCAACCATCGGATCGTCGCCGATCTCGGACGGATTGCAACTGTCCGAGATAGGTCGTGGCCGATCGGGATCAGGGCTTGGATCGATCGCAACCGTTGGATCTTTGCCGATCGAACCGATTGCCGCGGTCCGCGATCGGTCATCGCTGATCGGAATCAGGGCTTGGATCGATCGCAACCCTCGGATCGTCGCCGATCAGACGAATCGCCATGGTCCGAGATCGGTCGTGGCCGATCGGGATCAGGGCTTGGATCGATCGCAACCATCGGATCGTCGCCGATCGTCGCAATGTTTTTTAAATAAATTTATGTAATTAAAAATTTTATAAAATAAATTGCGATGCCATTTATCGTCGCAATTATTAACATTAATTATAAATATTATCATTTATAAATATTAACAAATTATTGCGACGCCTTAGCGACACAGTTTAAAAAAAATTAAAACAAATGTTGCGACAAAATATATGCGTTGCAATATTATTAGAATACATATAGCTGATTAAAAATATTAAAGAATAATTGCGATGCAATTTTTTGTCGCAATTATTATAATAAATTTAAATATTTTCATTTAAAAATATTTAAAAAATAATTGCGATGCACTGCTTGCGTCGCAATATATGTAATAAGTTTTTATTTTAATCAATTTAAAATATTAAAAAATATTGCGACGCCTTAGCGACGCAATTATTAGAAAATAAAAATATTTTTCCCGCCAGATGATGGCGCCAATTTAGCGACTCGTTAGCGACGCATTTATTGGCGTCGCTATGTTTTTAGAAAATTATTATAAACATGTATTAACGATGGATTAGCGATGCCCTAGTGCGTCGCTAAGACGAAAAAAAAAAAAATTTGCGACAAAAATTGCGACGCAATTTTGACGTCGCTAATTACCTATATTTAAGCCGGCCCCTTTCTCCTTTCCTCCTTCCCGTCTTGACCTAGCGCCGCCGTGATCCTCGCTCGATACTCCGGCGCATCCCCGTCCTCCGGCTACCCAGCGATCTCATCCGACTCCGGCTACCCGGCGATCTCATCTCAACCAAGGTTAGCCCCAATAATCTTTAAAAAAAATTATTATTTTTGATTTCCCTACGGCCACGGCCGCTGCCGTGGCTATCTTCTCCGGCCATGGCCTGCAGTGGCCTGGCCACGGTGGCCAGGCCACTGTAATCACAAAAATTTTTTTTTTTTTTTTAACAGGGGGAGGGGAGGAAACCCCCCCCCCTTGTTTTTTCTTGTCCGGCCACGGCCGTGGCCGCGGCCGGACAAGGCGGCCACGGCCGCTGCCATGGCCGCAGTGGCCTGGCCACGGTGGCCAGGCCACTGTAATCACAAAATTTTTTTTTTTTTTTTTAACAGGGGGGAGGGGAGGAAACCCCCCCCCCCTTGTTCTTTCTTGTCCGGCCACGGCCGCTTCCGTGGCCGTCTTCTCTGGCCACGGCCACTGCCGTGGCCGGCAGTGGCCTGGCCACGGTGGCCAGGCCACTGTAATCACAAAATTTTTTTTTTTTTTTTTTAACAGGGGGAGGGGAGGAAACCCCCCCCCCTTGTTTTTTCTTGTCCGGCCACGGCCGTGGCCGCGGCCGGACAAGGCGGCCACGGCCGCTGCCGTGGCCCTTGTTTTTTCTTGTCCGGCCACGGCCGTGGCCGCGGCCGGACAAGGCGGCCACGGCCGTGGCCGCGGCCGGACAAGGCGGCCACGGCCGCTGCCGTGGCCATCTTCTCCGGCCACGGCCGCTGCCGTGGCCACAGTGGCCTGGCCACGGTGGCCAGGCCACTGTAAGCACAAAAAAAAAAAATTTTTTTTTTTAACAGGGGGGAGGGGAGGAAACCCCCCCCCTTGTTTTTTCTTGTCCGGCCACGGCCGTGGCCGCGGCCGGACAAGGCGGCCACGGCCGCTGCCGTGGCCGTCTTCTCCGGCCACGGCCGCTGCCGTGGCCGGCAGTGGCCTGGCCACGGTGGCCAGGCCACTGTGACAAAAAAAAAAAAATTTCCCTTAACTGGGGGGGAGGGGGGAAACCCCCCCCCCCCCCCCCCCCCTTTCTTTTCTTGTCCGGCCACGGCCGCTGCCGTGGCCGGCAGTGGCTTGGCCACGGTGGCCAGGCCACTGTGACAAAAAAAAAAAAAAAAATTTCCTTAACAGGGGGGAGGGGGGAAACCCCCCCCCCCCCCCCTTTCTTTCTTGTTCGGCCACGGCCGCTGCCGTGGCCGACAGTGGCCTGGCCACGGTGGCCAGGCCACTGTGACAAAAAAAAAAAAAATTCCTTAACAGGGGGGGAGGGGGGAAACCCCCCCCTTTCTTTTCTTGTCCGGCCACGGCCGCTGCCGTGGCCGGCAGTGGCCTGGCCACGGTGGCCAGGCCACTGTGACAAAAAAAAAAAATTTTTTTTTAACAGGGGGGAGGGGGGAAACCCCCCCCCCTTTCTTTTCTTGTCCGGCAGCGGTGGCCAGGCCACTGTGACAAAAAAAAAAAAAAAAAATTTCCTAAACAGGGGGAGGGGGATAGACTGTTTGTTATGTCTTGATTATTCAATAATATTTGTAATGCTAGATAGGAAGTCTTGTTGTATTATTATTTAATTTACATAAATTTATGTAATAATTAATTTAAGCAGAATGTTTATGATAATAGTATTTATGCATTTATACTCATTTACAATTGTTATGTCTTGATTATTTATATTCTGCTGCAAACTGAATGATGCATTACAGTTTGAAATATTAAATAAAATGTTTTGTTGTAATATTATTTAATTTCCAGCAACAAATTAGTAGTTTCAATGATTTACATTTTAGTATTCGAAAACATTTGTATTTGACGTAATAATCTTAAAAAAGTTAGTGATTACATGTATAATTCACAAGAAGTTAAGAATAACAAGCATAAGTTCGATTGTCTTCGGACTTTCATAATCACAGCACTTTAACCTTTAGACCCGTTTGAGAATTTGTAAGCCTTAGTCTTGCAAATTCTCAAATTGTCCTGGTGGACAGTTTGGGAATATTTCTTGTGACATGTTAGTCTGCTAGTAATCATCGTGGGGTGAGATTTCGGATTGCATTTGCTCATACGTTCTCCTAGTGTGGCTTATATACCACACATGTAGGAGAACATATGGGAAATGCTGCCGAAATTTCAATGTTACCGATCGATGATAATTAATAGCAGAATAACATATCACAAAAAATATTCTTGAATGGGATAGGGCCTTACCTTATAGACATGGAGTGAAGGTAGAATTATTTAAGACACTTGAATTCTTGTGAAGTCTAATGACTAAACGCACCGCCTTGCGGCCCGACACAAACTCAAGCCCTCCCTTTAGCCATGAACCTATGCATCGGTCCTTGCTAGCACCCCAAGGATCGTAGCCGTGGCTCGCCCTTGCATGGTAGGGTCCTTAGTTACCTAAAAAAAATTTGGGTACTTATAAATGATTTAATTGGTTGTAATTAACCTTAGTTGTGCCCAAGAAATAATTTAGTTATATATTTATTAATACTAATATAGTTTTATTTTTTGGTTTCATTTAATGATTTACCAGACTTTGTATAAGTCGGTCAAAAATGAGCGGGACTCGCTCATGGATGTATGCAAGGATAAAAGATGGCTTGCTGAATCCAGATTTTCTGAATGGATTGGAAGAATTTATCGCATTTGCATGTAGCCAACCTGAATGGATGGATGGGCCTAGGATTAGGTGCCCATGCAACTTCCACAGGTGTCAGAATAAAGCCTACAGAGATGTGGAAACTGTTAAGGTGCATTTGTGTAAGAAGGGTTTTGTTCCTGATTACTATGTTTGGTACTGTCATGGTGAACCAGAGGATATTCCAGCAGCTGTTATAGGCCAAC
Source organism: Calamus simplicifolius (assembly GCA_900491605.1). Classification (NCBI taxonomy): domain Eukaryota; kingdom Viridiplantae; phylum Streptophyta; class Magnoliopsida; order Arecales; family Arecaceae; genus Calamus; species Calamus simplicifolius. The sequence continues at coordinate 221,691 of UESW01001564.1, read as the reverse complement.
AAGAGTCATTCCCGTAGATGAACCATTTGTGAATTTAAACACATATGAACAAATGGTGATGAATGCATCGGGTAATGACTTCAATCAGAATACATTTATGGAAGAACCAAATCCAGAAGCACAACAATTTTACGATATGTTGCGTGCTGCAAATCAAGAATTGTATCCTGGGTGTGAGGGTCATTCCCAGTTCTCTACAGCTGCTCGAATGTTGAATATTAAGGCAGACATCGATTATCAGAAAAGGCGTTCAATTCTGTAGCTGAGTTAATCAAAGAAATTCTGCCAAATGATAATGTTGCCGCAGACAGTTTTTACGCAACAAAGAAGTTGTTGCGTGGGCTTGGGCTCCCAGTTAATAAGATCGATTGTTGCTTGAACAATTGTATGATATTTTGGGGTGAAGACTCAGAGCTGAGATGGTGTAAGATTTGTGGGCAATCGAGGTTCAAAAACACCGAAGGAGGAGCCAGTACAAGTAGGAGGAAAAGTGTGCCTTACAAGAGGATGCATTACTTTCCTCTTACCCCACGCCTGCAGAGATTATACAGATCTGAGGCAACAGCTGCTGATATGAGATGGCATGCCGAACATGAATCTAAAGAGGATGAAATGCGGCATCCATCAGATTCAAAGGCTTGGAAGCATTTCAATGAAAATCATCCTGATTTCGCTGAAGATATAAGGAATGTGAGATTAGGTCTTTGTACCGATGGCTTCCAACCATTTGGTCAAGCGGGGCAACAGTATTCATGTTGGCCTGTGATACTGACTGTATATAACCTTCCTCCGTGGAAGTGCATGAAAGATACTGCAATGTTTTTAACCGTTTTGGTTCCAGGACCATCAAATCCAAAGGAAAAGATTGATGTCTTTCTGCAACCGTTGGTGGCCGAATTGAAAATGTTGTGGGAAACAGGAGTGGTAGCCTACGACATTTCTATGAAACAAAATTTCTTAATGAGAGCTGCTTTGATGTGGACAATAAGTGATTTTTCGGCATATGCAATGTTGTCTGGTTGGAGCACTGCTGGACGTCTGGCATGCCCTCATTGCATGTATGATTCGGATGCATTTACATTGCAGAAGAGTGGTAAGCAGTCATGGTTTGATAACCATAGGAAGTTCTTGCCCCCAAATCATCCTTACAGGCGTAACTTGATCGCCTTCCGGAAGAACAAAGCAGTCACAAAATTTGCCAAACCGGTTAGGTCCGGCACGGATCTATTTGATTCTATAGAGCATTTGGGGTTGATGTATGCATGGGAACCGGATGCAGATAGAATAAATAGCCGTATATGTAAAGAACATAACTGGAAGAAGCGAAGTATATTTTGGGATTTGCCTTATTGGAGCACAAATCTCATCCGGCACAACTTGGATGTTATGCATATCGAGAAAAATTTCTTTGATAACATATTTAACACGGTGCTAAACATCCCGGGAAAAATAAAAGATACTGCAAAGTCAAGAGAAGAACTTAATCAGTACTGCAGAAGAGGTGATTTGAGAAGGAGTGCCGATGGGACCTATCCTAAAGCATGTTACACTCTTGACAGAAATTCACGAGAAGTTTTATGTAACTGGCTAAGAGGGTTAAAATTTCCAGATGGTTATGCCTCAAATATCGGTAGGTGTGTGGACATGCATAAGCTCAAGTTGTTCGGCATGAAGAGCCACGACTGCCATGTTTTTATGCAACGATTATTACCTATAGCTTTTCGTGAGTTGCTTCCGCAACATGTCTGGAAGGCAATTACGGAGCTCAGCTTATTCTTCAAGGAGTTATCTACCGCAGTCATTACTTCTGCATCCATGGCAAGGCTTGAGAAGGAAATTTTAATTATTTTATGCAAGTGATAGAACAATTGATTATTATGGTTTTTAGTTCTAATTCCTTCCGTATTAAGTTTTAATTGAATGGAAAATTTATTAAATATTTATCTTTTGTGACAGGGATTTGTGAGCAATTTAGAACTGATTTTTGGAGCTAAAAATAAAAAAGGACTTGAAGTGGACGAATGAAGAAAGAGTCAAATTAGAAGTTGGCAGAAGCTGTTAGACGTGGGCGCTTTTAGTGGGATACTGCAGTTCCACAAAATACGAAATTCTGTTCCGATTTTCAGCAGCTTTGCTGACTTAGAAGTTGGTGGTTCCAGATTTTGGGGCTGATTTTTAGAATTGACATAGGGCAACTTGTGTATTTATTGGGGGGCTATTCATTGTGAAAGGGACGAATTTTTCTTTCCTTCTCTCAGCTTTACTCTATTTTTAATATTTTTTCTGAGATTAAGACAGTGCAGCAGTAATGGCCTTTAGAGGCTAAACTTCTCTACTTGGTAAAAGGAAGCTGAAACCTTGGAATAAATGTACCGTGAGAATTGATTTGTTCTTTAAATTGTTTACTTTATGCTTTGAGTATTGATTGTTCTTTTGTTATCATTTTTCATGAATGTTTCATTTAATTGCTAGGAGGCCTACTAGTTCATTATTTGTTTCAATCTATTGCTAGATTTAATATTAAACCCGTAATTGTTTAATCCCTTGAATCTGTGAAGCAACTAGGATTTAATGGTTTGCTGCGTCAAAAACCATTGAATTTTGGGAAGAACATTCATCTAAATTAAATACAACCGCTTGTGTTTGTGTTGTTTAGTTTCATCGGTCTCTCTAATTCTTAAGGCTGCCACTAAATTAAACTGAAATGCTTGATTTCAGTTGTTTAGTGGTTAGGGTTCTGTTTGTGGATCGCTTGTTTTCCTCTTAACTATGATTAAGGAGAGATGAATTCATAATTCCAACGGTGAATTCTCAAGGTATAAGTTTAATTATTTTGTGTCGATGATCGGTTACATTTTTCCAACGGTGGATGTGGACTTGAACCAAGGTTTGTTTTAATTGATTGTTTGAATTATTTTATTTTGACTTCTTTTCAGTTTCTCTTGGTTCTCAAATTTGTTTAACCACCCCCCTATTTGTTATTCTAAAGTTTGCTTTATAACGATCATTAAATCAGAACTTCTCGAGGGATCGATCCTTACTTTCCTATACTACATTAAATTTTTAGTGTTTTATTGCTGGAACATAGGAGTTAAATTGGAGTGTACGCGACAACTCAATCAATTTTTGGCGCCGTTGCCGGGGAGTTATTAATTTTTATGCTCGTTACAAGGTCTTCAAGGCAAGCTAATCTGCGTTTCGATCCTGAGATTGAAAAGACAGCAAAGAAGCTAAGGAAAGAAGCGAAAAGAAGACCTCAAACACTTCAGCCTGTTTGTGAACAAGAAGAAAACATGGCTGGAAATCAAACATTAAGAGAGCTAGCTGCCCCTGACTTGAATCAACAACCCCACTGCATTACATTTCCTAACTTAAATGATGGTGCTACATTTGAACTTAAATCCGGACTAATTCATCTTTTGCCAACTTTTCGTGGACTTACAGGTGAAGATCCTAACAAACACCTGAAGGAATTTCATGTGGTTTGTACCGGAATGAAACCAAATGGAGTTACAGAGGAACAAATAAAGATAAGGGCCTTTCCATTCTCTTTGAAGGACGATGCACAAGATTGGCTTTACTATTTACCAGCAGGGAGTATAACTACTTGGAATGAAATGAAGAGACAATTTCTAGAAAAATACTTTCCTGCCTCAAGAGCTGCTAGTATCAGGAAAGAAATCTGTGGAATTAGGCAACACAGTGGTGAAACATTGTATGAATACTGGGATCGTTTCAAGAAATTGTGTGCAAGCTGCCCACACCATCAAATTAGTGATCAGTTACTTATTCAGTACTTTTACGAAGGTCTTCTATTAACTGATAGGAGTATGATCGATGCTGCAAGTGGTGGGGCTTTGGTTGACAAGACACCAGAAGCTGCTCGAACATTGATTGCAAACATGGCATCCAATTCTCAACAGTTCGGAGTCAGACAAGATCATTCAATCAAACGAGTAAACGAGGTAAATTCTTCTTCCATAGAACAAAGAATTGATGATCTGACTTCTCTTGTTCGTCAAATTGCTGTAGGAAAAATGGAGACAGCCAAGGCTTGTAGCATTTGTTCAATGATAGGACATCCAACGGACATGTGTCCGACACTTCAAGAGGAGCATGCTGAAGTGAATGCAGTAGGAGGATTTCTAGGACAGCAGCAGCAGCGTCACTACAACCCATATTCGAACACATATAACCCAGGTTGGAGGGACCATCCAAATCTTCGTTATGGAAATGCAATAACAAATCAGCCCATTCAAAATTTTCAGCCATACAAACAGCCCCATATGCCGAGGCAGCAACAACAACCTGCTCAAAATTTCGAATCAGGTATGTCTCTTGAAGACATCATTAAATCATTGGCAACTAATACCATGAAATTTCAGCAGGAAACTAGAACAAGCATTCAAAGTTTGGAAAATCAAATGGGCCAAATGGCCACTGCCATTAGTCGGTTGGAAGCAGAAAATTCAACCAAATTGCCATCTCAGACCGTAGTAAACCCGAGAGAAAATGCAAGCGCCATGGTGTTGCGCAGTGGCAAGGAACTGGAGCAACGTGGGCACGTCCAGCCACATGCGAATGCCAAAGCAGAGTCCAGTCTAGAAAAAGATAGCGTAGATTCGGACTCTTCCAAGAACAACAATGCGACAGGTAAGTTTTCTAAACCATCTTTGTGTAAGTATGAACCTATTCCTCCTTTTCCCGAAGCTTTAAAAGGTAATCAGAAATTTGAAAGTAATTCAGACATCTATGAGACTTTTCGAAAATGCGAGGTGAACATTCCACTCTTTGATGCAATTAAACAAGTGCCTCGTTATGCCAAATTTTTGAAAGAGTTGTGTACAGTGAAAAGGAATCAAAAAAAAAAAATGCGAAAAGATAAGAGTTGGAGAAGGTGTGTCAGCCATAATTCAGAAAAATTTACCTGAGAAATGCAAGGATCCAGGTATGTTTTATATTGCTTGTAAAATTGGTGGCATAAAAATTGGAAAGGCAATGTTAGATTTAGGAGCATCCATAAATGTCATGCCTTATTCAATATATTCAGCTCTAAATCTTGGTCCTTTAGAAAAGAATGGTGTTGTTATTCAGTTAGCAGATAGGTCAAATGCATACCCAAAAGGGTTGATTGAAGATGTTCTTGTTCAAGTGAATGATAAATTAGTTTTCCCTGCTGATTTTTATGTTCTCGACATGGAAATTAATGATCATTCAGCATCTATTTTGTTGGGGAGACCTTTTTTGAAAACAGCTAAAACAAAGATAGATGTTCATGACGGTACACTCACTATGGAATTTAACGGTGAATCATTCCAATTTAACATCTACGATGCTATGAAATACCCTGATGTTGATTTTCCAGTTTATTCAGTTGATTTAATTGACTCTTTAGCACAGGATATTTTTGAGCTTGATGGTGAAGATAGTTTGGAAGTGGCTAACCGAGAATGTCAGTCAAAGGGAATTAAAGATTTCAAATTGAGACCTGATTTACAGAATACATTGGCTGAAATGGATACATTTTTCGAACTGAAAACAGCAGGTAATGTGTCTTATATTGAGCTGGCAGTACCTAGTGATAGACTTGTACCTTCTGTTTTGCAGGCTCCCATACTTGAATTGAAACCACTTCCAAATAACCTCAAATATACATATCTTGGAGATGGAGGAACACTACCTGTGATTATTTCCAGTAGGTTAGATGAGGAGCAAGAAAAAAGACTGATTCAGGTATTGAAGAAGTACAAAACAGCCTTGGGTTGGACTATTGCAGACTTAAAAGGAATCAGCCCTTCGACATGCATGCATCGCATTTTGTTAGAAGAAGGAGCTAAGCCAATTCGACAACCACAAAGAAGGCTAAATCCCCCTATGATGGAGGTGGTAAAGAAGGAAATTCTTAAGCTTCTTCAAGCTGGGGTTATATACCCAATTTCAGATAGCCAATGGATCAGCCCAGTTCAGGTAGTGCCAAAGAAAACGGGAATTACGGTTGTGGAAAATGTAGATGGCGAAATGGTTCCTACGCGAGTTCAAAATGGATGGAGAGTATGTATTGATTACAGGAAATTGAACTCGGTAACAAGGAAGGATCATTTTCCTTTGCCATTCATTGATCAAATGTTAGAGAGGTTAGCTGGTTGTGCTTATTATTGCTTTCTAGATGGTTTTTCAGGATACTTTCAGATTGCAATTGCCCCGGAAGATCAGGAAAAAATAACTTTCACCTGTCCATTTGGAACTTTCGCATATCGTCGAATGCCTTTCGGAGCCTGTAACGCTCCAGCCACTTTTCAGAGATGTATGGTAAGCATTTTTTCAGATTATGTTGAACACTTCATGGAAATCTTCATGGACGATTTTACTGTTCATGGAAATTCATTCGATAAATGTTTACATAACCTAACATTAGTTTTGCAGAGATGTATAGATAGCAACCTTGTTCTTAACTTTGAAAAATGCCATTTCATGGTTGAACAAGGGGTTGTTCTAGGACATGTTGTCTCAGCCAAAGGTTTAGAGGTAGATAAGGCAAAAATTGATATTATTAAATCTCTGCCTTACCCCGCTAGTGTGCGGGAAGTCCGTTCCTTTCTTGGACATGCAGGTTTCTACAGAAGATTCATCAAGAACTTCTCCAAGATAGCTCTACCCCTTTGTAGGTTATTGCAGAAGGAAGTAAATTTTGAATTCGATGAAGAGTGCAAAAGTGCATTTGATAGACTGAAGAATCTACTGACTTCAGCACCGATAATACAGCCACCCAACTGGAGTCTTCCTTTTGAAATCATGTGTGATGCAAGTGATCAAGCTGTAGGAGCAGTTCTGGGGCAACGAAGTGGAAGAGTGCCATATGCCATTTACTACGCCTCAATGACTTTGAATGATACCCAAAAGAACTACTCCACAACAGAAAAAGAGCTGCTTGCTATTGTTTTTGCATTAGAAAAATTTCGGTCCTATTTATTGGGTACTAGAGTAACTATTTTTTCTGATCATGCAGCTCTTAAATACCTCATGACAAAGAAGGATGCAAAGCCCAGACTAATACGGTGGATTCTTCTGTTGAGTGAATTCAATTTGGAAATCAAAGATAAAAGTGGTACTGAGAATCGTGTAGCTGATCACCTGAGCCGTTTACCCCAACTGAATTCATAATTTGCATTGAAGGAAGAATTCCCTGATGAGCAATTGTTCTCTGCACATTTGCAGTTACCCTGGTATGCAATTATAGTAAATTATTTAGCTACCAAAGAATGCCTGATGATTTTTCCAAAGCTCAAAGGGACAAGCTCAAAAGCGATGCCAAATATTATGTATGGGATGACCCCTACTTGTGGAAGCATTGCTCTGATCAGATAATCAGAAGATGTGTGCCTGAAACAGAAATCTCCTCCATTCTTAGTTTCTGTCACTCCTACGCATGTGGAGGACATTTTGGATCAAAGAGGACAGCAAGGAAAGTCTTGGATTGTGGTTTCTATTGGCCTTCCTTATTCCGAGACTCTTATTCATTTTGTAAGTCATGTGAACAATGCCAAAAGTCAGGTAACATTTCAAAGAAAAATGAAATGCCTCAAACTCCAATTTTGGTTTGTGAAATTTTTGATGTTTGGGGCATTGATTTCATGGGACCCTTTCCATCCTCGTTTGGTTTCGTTTACATTTTATTAGCAGTAGATTATGTCTCAAAATGGGTGGAGGCGAAAGCTACCCGAACTGATGATTCTAAAGTTGTTTCAGGCTTCTTAAAAACAAACATCTTTAGCAGGTTTGGTATACCTAAAGCTTTGATCAGTGATCAGGGAAAACATTTTTGTAATCGAACAGTGGCAGCAGTACTGAAGAAGTATGGGGTTACACATAAGATTGCCACTTCCTACCACCCACAAACTAGTGGACAAGCTGAAGTTTCAAACAGAGAAGTTAAATCGATCCTTGAGAAGACAGTTGGTCCAACTAGAAAGGATTGGAGCTCAAGATTAGAGGATGCTCTATGGGCTTACAGAACAGCCTATAAAACACCAATTGGGATGTCTCCTTACAGGTTGGTATTTGGCAAGCCATGTCATCTTCCTGTTGAATTAGAACACAAAGCTTTTTGGGCTGTCAGGAATTGCAACTTGAATTTGGAAGAAAGTAGTAAACACAGAAAGTTACAGCTACAAGAGTTGGAAGAAATTCGAAATGAGGCATATGACAATTCTAGGATTTACAAAGAGAGAACCAAGGCATTTCATGATAAGATGATTTCGAGGAAGGAATTTGCTATTGGACAAAAAGTTCTCTTGTATCATTCCAGACTCTGCTTGTTTCCAGGTAAGTTAAGGTCTCGCTGGATTGGACCTTTCATTGTTACTAATGTGTTTCCTCATGGTGCAGTAGAAATTAAGAGTTTGGAAACTTCGAAAGTGTTTAAAGTCAATGGTCATAGACTTAAACTATTTCATGAAGGTTTACAGGTTGAACAGGCAGAGGAAATGGAATTGAAAGACCCAATTTATCTTGTTTAAGACTTCAAGAGGATGTCTGGCTGAAGACATAAAACTTAGCGCTTGTTGGGAGGCAACCCAATAGACTTGCTAAGCTTAATCTTGCTGTTTACTTTTTTATGATTTGTTCTTTAAAAAAAAAAAAAAAGCAGAAAATTTTTGTATGCGTTTTGTGGGTTTTTAAGGTTTTGCAGGAACAAAATTGTTTTGAAGCCCTGACGCAAAGCATGAGTACGAATTTCTTCTGTAAATCCAATGAGACAATGATTCCTGGTTAGTCTATGTGGAGGGCCAAGTGACATCAATGAGCAACACGAACTGAACTTATTTGAATTTGCGGCGGAACAGGGCAGTATCTCTACTCTCACTTCTTTATTTTTCTTGTTGAGACCCTCCTTATGTGCTTGATTGTGTTGATATCACATTGAGGACAATGTTTAATTCAAGTAGGGGGGAATTCAAAGAGCAAGTCTGATTTGTGTTGTTTTGTTCTTCTCTTTGGGTTCTGTTGCGTCCACTTTTAAGTTGTTGTTTATGATTGCTGTGTGAATAGGTCGGTTGAGTATGCTTTGGGGACTTGGTTAGCTAAGATTGAGAGTAATGAAATGCTGACTGCTTAGATTAACGGGGAGTATGCACTTATATAAACTTTGTTAATCAACTGACAAAGCATTTATGTGAAAATGAGGTGACTTCATTTGACTAAGTGAGCTTTTGAGCCGAAAAGGATTGATACATTATTTTTTTCAATCTCTGTTTTTCTATTGAGTGGTATTCTTCTATGTGAATTTCTCTCTAGAACTTGCTTGGAACCATTCAAGACCACATTAATATATGCATGCATGAAAGTGATTAAAGGCCATTTTTTGTATAAACCCTTTAGTTTAAAAAAAATTTCCTACCTTAATGCAATCCTTAGTTAACCCCTTTGAGCCTGTTAAACATTTTTCTTGAATGGCACAAAACCCAGGCCTGTATCCGTACCCAACCATAGTTATTAGTAGGGTGTTTTAAGCTGAATTTCATTCCAATGACATCAAAAAAAAAAAAAAAAAAAAAAAGAGAGAAGTTTTTTTCAGCAAGAACTCTGTTAACATGATTTTGCAAAAGAATGGCTATGAGTGTAATAAGTCTCTTTGCCCCAGAAAGTGGTTGTCTGCTTAAATGCTTAAATGCCCTATTGATGACTATGGTTCAGCCTATTTATCCCTCATTCCTACCCCTCCACCTAGCCCCATTACAACCTGAAGTAAAGCCCTTTTTGATTTGTGCATGCATGTATTTTAAAGTGGTGGCGATTTGGTGTATAAGCAAGCATATGGTAGATTCTTTTATATATGAAGAATTTGTGTGAAAACACCAACCCCATAAACACTTGAGTGAACTGAGTGATAACTGCGAGGAAGTCCACTGAAACTTCACTTATGCTTTGAAATGAGATTACCTTAGTTTATCTTTGTTCATATCTTCTTGTGAAGTTTTGGTATGGTATATGGAATTACTCAAAATCTTGGTTGGTTTGAGTCCTAAAGTGTGCTTTTCTGTTATTTGTTTTGGGAAGTGTTTTGATTTTGTTTAGTTGCTTGAGGGCAAGCAATGGTTCAAGTAGGGGGGAATTTGATAGAACAATTGATTATTATGGTTTTTAGTTCTAATTCCTTCCGTATTAAGTTTTAATTGAATGGAAAATTTATTAAATATTTATCTTTTGTGACAGGGATTTGTGAGCAATTTAGAACTGATTTTTGGAGCTAAAAATAAAAAAGGACTTGAAGTGGACGAATGAAGAAAGAGTCAAATTAGAAGTTGGCAGAAGCTGTTAGACGTGGGCGCTTTTAGTGGGATACTGCAGTTCCACAAAATACGAAATTCTGTTCCGATTTTCAGCAGCTTTGCTGACTTAGAAGTTGGTGGTTCCAGATTTTGGGGCTGATTTTTAGAATTGACATAGGGCAACTTGTGTATTTATTGGGGGGCTATTCATTGTGAAAGGGACGAATTTTTCTTTCCTTCTCTCAGCTTTACTCTATTTTTAATATTTTTCTGAGATTAAGACAGTGCAGCAGTAATGGCCTTTAGAGGCTAAACTTCTCTACTTGGTAAAAGGAAGCTGAAACCTTGGAATAAATGTACCGTGAGAATTGATTTGTTCTTTAAATTGTTTACTTTATGCTTTGAGTATTGATTGTTCTTTTGTTATCATTTTTCATGAATGTTTCATTTAATTGCTAGGAGGCCTACTAGTTCATTATTTGTTTCAATCTATTGCTAGATTTAATATTAAACCCGTAATTGTTTAATCCCTTGAATCTGTGAAGCAACTAGGATTTAATGGTTTGCTGCGTCAGAAACCATTGAATTTTGGGAAGAACATTCATCTAAATTAAATACAACCGCTTGTGTTTGTGTTGTTTAGTTTCATCGGTCTCTCTAATTCTTAAGGCTGCCACTAAATTAAACTGAAATGCTTGATTTCAGTTGTTTAGTGGTTAGGGTTCTGTTTGTGGATCGCTTGTTTTCCTCTTAACTATGATTAAGGAGAGATGAATTCATAATTCCAACGGTGAATTCTCAAGGTATAAGTTTAATTATTTTGTGTCGATGATCGGTTACATTTTTCCAACGGTGGATGTGGACTTGAACCAAGGTTTGTTTTAATTGATTGTTTGAATTATTTTATTTTGACTTCTTTTCAGTTTCTCTTGGTTCTCAAATTTGTTTAACCACCCCCCTATTTGTTATTCTAAAGTTTGCTTTATAACGATCATTAAATCAGAACTTCTCGAGGGATCGATCCTTACTTTCCTATACTACATTAAATTTTTAGTGTTTTATTGCTGGAACATAGGAGTTAAATTGGAGTGTACGCGACAACTCAATCAGCAAGCTTGAGCGAATATTTCCTCCCAGTTTTTTTGACTCAATGGAGCATTTACCGGTTCACTTGCCATACGAAGCGAGCATAGCTGGTCCCGTGCAGTATCGCTGGATGTATCCTTTCGAGAGGTAAGATATGTTGACATTTCAAATATTATTTCATTGCTTGAAAAATTTGTTAATTTTTTGTTGCAACTTTACATATAGGTATCTTAAGAAGTTAAAAAATAATGTGCGTAATAAGGCAAGGGTTGAAGGTTCTATATGCAATGCACACTTGGTCGAAGAAGTTTCAGCTTTTGCCTCACATTACTTTGAGGGTCACGTCCACACGAGGAGCCGAAATCATGGTCGTAACGATGACGTATGTGTGGACGAAGCAGAAGCTAATGACGGTAGAATATCAATTTTTAAAGCTATCGGCCGTTCATTTGGTGGGCAGAAGTCAAGAAATCTTAGCGATATGGAGTATAATGCAGCACATTATTACATCCTAATGAACTGTCGAGAAGTCGATCCATATATTGAGTAAGTGTATACTTCAATGCTAAATTGAAAATTTAAATTTATATAATAATATACCATAATATTTAATTTCTAACAGTAGTTTTCATCCTTTTCATCCCATAAGGATGTTTTGTGATAGACAACGACAGATGAATCCCGACATCAGTCAAGTTGCAATTGGGCAGAAATTAGAAACGGAGTTTGCTTACTGGTTTTATGAATTTGTGAGTAGTATCACTCAATCAATTTCGATAATGGCTATTATTTTTTGAATTGGATGTCAATAGCTTATTAATTTATAGGTCAACGGTCCATGGTCGACAACCGACAATATTTTCATTAAATGTCTATCGCAATGGCCATTGAAGACCGTAACAACCTCTACTGGCTATTTTGTAAATGGGTACAAATTTCAGATTGAACGATTAGCAGCTTCAAGAGGCACGCAGAACTGGGGCGTGTGTGTAAAAGGAGAAAGTGTTGGAGCAAATATGCAGGATTATTATGGAAAGTTAGTAGAGGTGGTTGAAGTTGAATATCCCGGTTGGCCTATGAAACGAACCGTATTGTTTCGTTGTGATTGGTTCGATCCGATAGTTCCTGTGGGCAAAAGGGTTCATAACGACTATAATTTGGTTGAAGTGAACCATCGACGAAGATTGCAGAAATATGACCCATTCATCCTTGCATCCCAAGCTCAGCAAGTCTTTTACTGCGGATATCCAAGTTTGCGCAACGACAAGCGAGATTGGTGGGCCGTTTCTAAAATCGTCCCACGTTCAACAATCGTATTAGAGGAGAGTTCATCAAGTCAATCAACCGAGTGCCCTGCATTTCAAGAGGATGAGATGGAAATGCATGCAATTGAGGATGACACAAGGGCTCCTGAAACATCACTTAGAGATCCAAGTGGTGATGTCCAAGAAATTGCGGATGCAAATGTTCGGTTTCCTTCCGATGATAATGAAACTGATTCGCAATCCGATACGGCATCGGATGTTGAACCAACATTTCACGAAACAAATGACACCGATTAAACAAAGGTTTTTTAAAATTTAACTTTTTTTTATAAGTGTTAAATTCTTACATAGTCAATCATTAATCGTAATTTAATTGTGTGAATCTTTAGTATTTTCAGTATGAGGGGCAGAGGTAGATCTACCGACGACAGTTTGGGTGAGCAGAGACGTAGTTTGGATCCTGCGACATCAGATCACATGAGCGTCGGAGATGGAGAGTTTGGATCTCCAGCAGAGGCGCAGCCTTCGATCTCTGCACCAGTATTACCATCCAGCCGATCGGCACAGACCTCCGAGAGTTCTTCCACCATCGGCCGCACTGTACTTAGACTTGATGCTCAGGGGATGTAAGTATATACTAATTAAAAATATTTTATTTATGTTTTTAAGTCATTACTTATAAACTTGCATTTTTTTAACAGATTCATTGAGCAGCATCATGTATCCAGCCACATCAGCGCCGTTTTTCAGAGGCGTGCAGATCCCAGTGGCTACGATTGGCGCCACGTATCGCCAGCCACGAGGGAGTTTTATTTTTCTGAGTTTCAGGTAAACTTATTAAATACAATTTATCAGTGATATATAATTCTTTAAAGTTAATAAATTCAGAAACTAACTGTTTATTTTAATGCAGAAAAAGTTTACGTGGGATCCTGCCAGCCATGATGCCATTAGGGCAGCATGGGAGGCTCTGACGCGACGCCGATACTCCGACATGCTTCATCGTTGGAGGTCATCGGGTCAGCGTCCTGCGCACGTGCCAGAGGGTATTTGGCACGAGTGGCAGCAGGCCTGGGAGTCCGATGGCTGGCGCAGGAGGTCCGCATCAGCCAGCACGAACCGCCGATCTGAGAAGGGCGGTCCTGGCACGGGTCTCTCCCGTCATACTTCGGGCTCCATTTCGATTCAGGAGCACAGACGGCGTATGGTAAGAAAACATAAATATTTTAATTACTATTTTAGTTATTTACAAATATTTGTATTAATATCATTTTTTTTATTGTTATAGACTGAGCAGGAGGGCGGAGATCCTGGTGAGTTTCGTCTATTCAGGGCGACACACACCAGGAGGGACGGCTCCTGGGTCGACACGCGATCACGGGAGGTTGCGGTAAGAAATTAGATTTATGTAGTATCTGTTTAATTTCTAAAATTTTATTTCGAGAAATTTATTAACTCATTTATTGTTGATTTCATAATTTCAAGACACGAGTCGAGGAGCTTCGCTCCCAGGCATCGCAGGTCGACTCTACTGATGGGGAGACGCCCGTCGAACTCTCAGCAGAGGAGAGTCGACGTGTGTTTTTGGAGGCTGTTGGTGCCCAGCCACGAGACCGCAGGGTCTATGGTATGGGCACTAGAGCTTCTACATTTTTTCCCCATCAGGCCTCCAGCTCGCGAGTTCCTGTGATCTTCCTCCCGAGCGTTTACACGAGCTTCGCAGATCTATTGCAGAGGAGATTCGCCAGGAGGTCGAGCAGGATTTTGAGGATCGTATGCGAGGCCGGGATCAGGAGGTTGCAGACATGCGAGATGAGATGCATTATTTGCGGGATATGGTTAGCCGCTTGTCGCAGAGTCTTCAGCCTCCAGCCTCCACAGCCTCCACGTGATCGTTCAGATTCTTGATGTATTTTTTTTTCTTTTTTTATGTTGTAAAAACTTCAAAATTTTAATATATAAATTATTTTTTGAAATATATTATTGTTTGGATTGAGTGAAAAATGTTTGTATCAATATTTAGATTTAGCGAAATTGAATTAACCGTTTTAATTTTTAATTTTTAAATATTTTTAAAAATAAAATTTGCGACGCATTAGCGACTGATATTGGATCGCTAATATTTTTAAAATATTATTATTAAATATTACGATGCAATGACCTGGCATCGCAATAATTTAAAAATAAATTTAATAGCGACGCATTAGCGACTAAATTGAGTCGCTATTTTATCTTAAAAATTATTTTAAAATATTGCGACGCAATTACCTTGCATCGCAATATTTTAAAATAATTTTTATTTGCGACGCATTAGCGACTCAAATTGCGTCGCTATTATACCAAAATATTATTATTAAATATTGCGACGCATCTGGATGAGTCACAATTTTGTGACCCAATTTAGTGCATCGCAATATTTAAAAATAATTTTTTAAAAAATTAATTTTAAATATTGCGACGCAAATTAGTGCGTCGCAATATTTAATAATAATTTTTTTTCTAACTAAATTTATTTTTAAATTTAGCGATGCATTTCATGCGTCGCAATATTGCGACGCAATGTGGCATCGCAAGAGCGTCGCAGAGAGTCGCAATATTGCGACGCAATTGCGACAAAAGGGTATTGCGACGGACAGTTGAGCGACGCCCTCGTTGCGTCGCTATTGCGTCGCAATATCATGTTTAGCGACGCAATTGTGACGTATTTGGGCGTCGTAATATTTAAAATCTCTTGTAGTGATATGAGAGAGAGGGTGGAGAGGGCCACGGTGGCCCTTCTCCGGCCTGGGTAGGAGCCGGTTTGGCTCCTGTGTTGGTTTAGGCCCGGCGGCATGCTTGCCACCTCGTCGGGCCTAGGTGGTGGCCGGTGACCCCCACCGGTGCTGGGCGAGCATCCAATGAGAGTCCGGCCGATTGGTGGTGGCCAACCATGCCATCGGCACAATAAGAGCCGCAGAAGAAAGAAAGAAAGAGGGAGAGAGGGGGGGGGGGAGGCACGGCTGCGGTGGTGGCCGGCTCTGGACCAGTCGTCGACGGCCAGGCTACCTGGTGATTGGCTGGCGGTGGCCCTGGCTACCAGCACGGGTCTCCCCTGGTTCCCTAACCAGGGGAGAGGGAAATAAAAAAAGGGAAATAGGGGGAGCCCTATTTTGGGCTTTGGGCTGTGTCGGGCCAGCCCAGTGAGCCCCTTTTGAGCTGATTTTTAGACTCTGTATTGGGTCGAGATTAGAAAAATGAAAATATGGCTCGGATCAGTTTTGATTCTAGTTTCTGGAGAAATTTTTATTTTTCCATTTGGACTGTCATTCTTAATGATATTGGAGCCCAAAGTTAGGCCTAGGATTAAATTGGGTAGAATTTAAGGGACACTTTATTATTCCAATTTTAGAGATTTAATTGTGTAAAATAATGCTGTAGGTATCCAGATGTCCAAATAACTAGTTTAGTTTGGGATTAGCATGCTAAGGTAAGTAAGCCAATTATCATGATTTTATAAATTATTTAATATATAGATCTTTGGATTTATAGCTGTATTAATTTATGAAATGAGAGGAATTTTGATATTTGATTTGGTTATTTCGAAATTAGTAAATACTACCATGAGTATGCAATTGAGTAATTGCTATGATTATATGCAACTGCTAATATTTTGCAAAGTAATAGATTTATAAATATGCAAAAGATGAAGGATATGATTAGTTTGATTTTACAAAATATATTGGTACTATTGATATATTTATATACAATTGCTAATAATGTACAAACCACTGTATATTTGAGAAGCTTATACTTGTGTTGATGCATGATATGTTATATACAAAATATGATAATGATAATTGAGAATATGCTTATATGTGTCACCACGGTTCTCATATGATATGAAATAATATGAAATGTTGTGATATGCCAAGAAATACGGGGCTCATTTCCACAGGGAGAATATGTGGAGAACACACATATGTAGGGTTTGTTGTGATTGATTACGATATATGGCATAACGCTGGTACTAGGACCCTTCCTCTTAGGGGATATTTAAGAATGATACATCAGTTGGGTGTTGTAGGTGCTAGAGATATAGACTAAAAGATATGTTTTATGTTATGTCTTTATATTTTAATGAGAATTCATTTTGAGAAATGTGTGCCATTTACTATATATGTGCATGTGTCTAGTATTTACAAAGAGTATTTGATCTAGTGTGTAGAGTACGGCTTACACATAGAAGATTAGATCATCGGTTCTTTTGGAATACAAGTTTATTGTTCACAGTTTTAGATGGAATTGGACACACCATCAGTAGAACTGTAGCATAAATTTTTAGTATATCTATCTTGACTACGGGGAATGGTTTATTCTAACTATTTGTGCTAGTACACTTTGTGTGTATTAAACAGGACCCAGTTGAGTTAATTATTTTATACTGACTTTATAAAATAATTTAAAACTCATGAATATTATGATTACTTATGCTCTTAATCCGAATTCTATTTCTAGACATGTGTATGTAGTGATTATTGCTTTGATTACACATAGAGTGAGATTCTATATGAGTCAATAAACTCAGTGGGTTGGGTAATAACATTATATATATGATGAATATTAATAGTTGAAGGAATCCATGTCCTGTTAATTTGGATTGATGATATCCCCTTGAGAAAGCTTATAAGTTTTGATTGTATCAAATCTTGCAAGTAGATTTTGAATCCGATACATCAAATAAGTTAAGTGGATAAGTCTCAAGGATAATAAAAGCTAATTAAATTATATTATCAGTAATTAAATTTAATTGGTGGATATCTATAATCTTAACGTGGGGAGATAATAAGTATTTAATATTAAAGGCTCAAAATATAAATTCGAATATGATTAGGAGTACAATTATAATTCTTTAGTGGAATGAATTGTAATTTACGTAATTGAACCATAACCCGGGGTAGGATTGGGAGATTTAATTACGTGGGAAGTCCTTTTCATATTTGCCTATTGGTCCCTGTTGTAGCCCTATAAATACCCTCTCAGTTGGTTGCTAGGGTTAACATTTTTGAGGAAAAAGAAAAACAAGAAATCCTAGGTCGGCCGAGAGATCCCACCATCTTGTGAGAGAAGGAAGGTATTTTGGGAATACGGCAGAAGGCTAAAAGGTTGAGGTCGAGCAATCGAATCAAAGTGTTCCAAAGTTCAAATCTGAAGGTATGATCTTATACTCATATATTAGAATGGTAAAAGTTTTTTATATTACTCATATACGCTATAGCCATGATCTTGGGGGTATTGCGCTCCCCAACAGTGGTATCAGAGCCACGACTGATACTGTATATGAATAATGCGGCCATGTTCTCCATTAATCGGACTATGCATGCGTAGGATAGATCGTGCTTGCTGCTAACATTGTTTTGCAGGTTTCTATCCTATTATTATGGTCACATGAATGTATGTGTTTTGATTTGATATTGCTTAGATCTGTTTTGTGAACTCCGGTTTAAGGAGGTGTAGGATCATTGTAATATTTCATAGCATGTATGCTCTGGTTTTTTGAGAGCTTTGTGATTGTAAATATGTAGCATGTGAAATCCTATATGGAGGCATAGGATTTTTGTAATCTGGTGCGGCTCTGATGGAGGAAGAAGACCTGCTGCAAATTGCAGGATAGGATTCTAAGGAGAATCCGTTGTAGGATATGATTCTAAGGAGAATTAGTTGCAGATAGAATTCTAAGGAGAATCCGTTGCAGGATATGATCAAAAAGTAGATAGGATTCTAAGAAGAATCTATTGCAGGATATGATCAAAAGTAGATAGGATTCTAAGGAGAATCCGTTGCAGGATATGATCAAAGGAAGATAAGATTCTAAGGAGAATCCATTGTAGGAAAGGATTCTGAAGGGAAATCCGAAGGAATTGGAAGAGCAAATTTCGATCCCCGCTGGGGGCAGCCCCCAGACCTCCGTATGCGAAGCGGCAAATCGTCGAGCAAAGTAGCAATCATGGTGCAACGAGATCTTCATCTGCATGGAGAGTTTTGACCATAATAACAGGGATTTTATTTATCTTGTTTATATTGGTTATGTTGCATACTTGATTGTTTATCCTTTTGTTCTTATGTCTATAACTAGGAGAACATGGTTAATTGGATAATCATTTGTTGTTTGTGTTTTGAATTTATAAGATAATCAAACACAAGTTTTATAACCCTCAAAATATTGTTTAAATAACTAAGTGGGAGAGGGAATTAATCACATTTAAATCCCATGGTCCCATCACTTGTTTATTGGTGAGGTAGTTAATTTCATGTGTTAGCATTAGTGCTTTCCTCCCCATAGGATGAAATTGATTGCCAGCTCACCAAGAATAATCCCTAGTAGTTGTTAATGTTGGATTACCTCTCCATCTGAGGGATCCACCATGGGACAATGGATCTAGGATTGAGTGATGGTATACACTTAGGTATAAATATTGGTATCCTCCCCATCGGAGTCACTACAAATATTTATATGACCAAAGTTAGCCAGCTAATTAATTTTACTTGGTATGTTACCTTTTACCTAGATAGTAAAATTAATAGGTTTTATCTGTCTAGATAAATGATGAGTAGTAGACGTCCTCCCATCGAGGCATACTATTCAAAATGTACTAGGCTGCTGGCAAATTCTTTTATTTTGTAGTGGTTGAGGGGCCCTACTTATAATTTTGAATTTAAAGTTTATTGCTCATATATCTTATTTGATGTATGAATGATTCTCAGGATTAAAATGTCTTCTTTCAATCCACTTGCTGTGATACTCAAAGAAAACAAATTGACTGGTCCTAATTACATTGATTGGAAAAGAAACCTGGATATAGTGTTAACTGCAGAAGGGTACAAGTATGTGCTCACTCAGGTCTGTCCCGCAGAGCCCGGTGAAGGGGCTTCAGATGAGGAGTCCCAAGCTTACCGTAAGTGGGTTAAGGCTGATGAGATGGCGCGGTGTTACATATTGGCATCTATGTCAAATGTTCTGCAACATCAGCATCAATCTATGCCCTCTGCCTATGACATGATGTTCAACCTCAAAGAAATGTTTGGGGATCAGAGTCGTGCAGCTAGGCAGACTGCGATGAAAGAACTGATGAACACTAATATGGCTGAAGGAACTCCTGTCAGGGATCATGTTCTAAAGATGATTAGTCTTCTGAATGAACTGGAGATCCTTGGAGCGGAGATGGATGGGGAAACCCAGGTTGATATCATTCTCCAGTCCCTACCTGATTCTTTTAAGCAGTTCTGCCTAAATTATACCATGAACAAAATGAATTTTTCACTGGCAGAGCTACTTAAAGAACTTCAGGTAGCAGAGAGTTTCATTAAGAAGCCTGCAGTTGCTATGGTTACTGAAAAAGGTTCTTCTTCGAAGTCTCATGCTAAGAAGAAAAAAAAGGTTCAGAAAAAGAAACAGCATCAGGCCCCACAGCCCAATAGGGAAATAAAAAAGAAGGGAAAGTGCTTCGTCTGCAAGCAGCCAGGTCACTGGAAGCAGCAATGTCCAGTTTGGCTTGCCAGGAAACAGGCTAGAGGTATATCTCATTCACTTGTAGTTGAAACTTGTTTAGTGCTGTTATCTACCAGTGGCTGGTGTGTAGATACGGGAGCCACTAATCATGTTTGCAATTCTTTGCAGGGTTTCCAGCAGACCCGGCAGCTAAGTGATGGGGAGATTTACATATTTCTGGGAGATGGCACGAGAGTGTCAGTAGTTGCAGTGGGAGATTTTAGCTTTTCTTTTAGTAGAAATAGAATTTTAATATTAAAGGACTATTTTTTTGTACCTTCAATTAGAAGGAATTTAATTTCAGTTTCTAAGTTGGTTGATGATGGATATTCAGTTTATTTTAATGACTCCGTTGTTATTAAGAAAAATAAACATTTTATCTGTTCTGGTACATTGGTGGATGGTCTTTATATTATTAATCATGTTTCTCCTACTGTGCAACTAAATGAAGTGAATAACTATAATAGACCATGTAAGAGAAAACATCCTTCTGAAATGAATCAAACTTATCTTTGGCACTTGCGCCTAGGTCATATAAATCTAAGACGGATTTCTAGACTGGTTCAAGATGGACCATTAGGTTCATTGGAAGTAGAGGCACTACCGGTCTGTGAATCTTGCTTAGAAGGAAAAATGACCAAGCGGCCATTCTCGGCCAAAGGCAATAGAGCTAAGGAGATATTAGAATTGGTTCACTCTGATTTGTGTGGCCCAATGAACATCCAAGCTAGAGGTGGTTTTGAGTACTTTGTCACTTTTATTGATGATTACTCAAGATATGGGTATATTTATCTGATGCGCCGTAAGTCTGAATGCTTTGAAAAATTTAAAATTTTTAAGGCAGAAACGGAGAACCGTCATGGTAAAAATATCAAGACACTACGATCCGATCGTGGTGGCGAGTACCTCTTAGGGGAGTTCACAGATTACTTATTAGATGCTGGGATTGAATCCCAGTTATCTGCACCTAGTACGCCACAGCAGAATGGTGTAGCTGAAAGAAGGAATAGGACTCTTATGGATATGGTTAGATCTATGATGAGTTATTCAGACTTACCTATTTTGTTTTGGGGATATGCATTAGAGACAGCTGCATATATTCTTAACTTGGTACCATCTAAGTCAGTACCTAAGACACCCACAGAACTGTGGACTGGGCGCAAGCCTAGTCTAAGACATGTTCGGGTTTGGGGTTGTCCAGCACATGTACTAAAAGGTAAACCAGATAAGTTGGAATCAAGGACAGATGTATGCTTCTTTGTTGGATATCCTAAAGGAACAAAAGGTGGTTTATTTTATTGTCCTAAGGATCAGAAGGTCATTGTTAGCACCAATGCCCGATTCTTGGAGGAGGACTATATTATAGACCACAAACCCAGAAGTAAAATTGCTCTAGAAGAGTTGAGAGGCGATAAAACTAGACTGGCTCCTTTAATACCAATAGTACAAGCAGAAACACCACAAGAAAGTGGGTTCCCAAACTTCCCAATAACTATTCGTAGTGGGAGAAGTATAGTAACACGAACTGACCCTGAACTGATACAAAAGGATACCATTAATGCACCAGTTTCAGAACCAGTGCAGGTTGATGGAGCACAAGGATCAGAGTCAGATCGTATTACTACAAGCACATACAATCAGGTTGTGCCTCGTCGTAGTGGGAGGGTTGTAAATACACCTAAACGGTATATGTTCCTTGGAGAGTCATATGACAGAATCTCTGATGAACTGGATACTGAACCCAGTAGCTACAATGAAGCATTATAGGATAAAGATGCAACTCTTTGGCAAAATGCTATGAAATCAGAGATAGAGTCTATGCACTTTAATCAGGTCTGGGATCTTGTAGAACCACCCGAGGGAGTAAAACCCATCGGATGCAAGTGGATCTATAAGAAGAAGAGAGGAGCAGACGGGAAGGTGGAAACCTTCAAGGCTAGGCTAGTTGCAAAAGGTTTTACTCAGAAAGAAGGGATCGACTATGAGGAAACCTTTTCACCAGTAGCTATGCTTAAGTCTATCCGGATTCTCTTATCCATTGCAGCTCATTTCGATTACGAAGTTTGGCAAATGGATGTCAAGACAGCTTTCCTTAATGGAAATCTTGACGAGTGCATTTACATGATGCAACCAGACGGTTTTATAGTAAAAGGCCAGGAGCACTTGGTGTGCAAGCTTAAGAGGTCCATTTATGGACTTAAGCAGGCATCTAGATTTGGAATACTCGTTTTGATCAAGCTATTAAATCTTATGGTTTTGATCAAAGTCCTGACGAGTCATGTGTGTACAAGAAGCGTGATGGAAAAACTTTGGTGTTTCTGGTGCTATATGTGGATGACATCTTACTTATTGGAAACGATATGGGAGTGTTATCTTCAATCAAGGTATGGTTATCTGGACAGTTTGATATGAAGGACTTGGGAGAAGCAAGTCACATCCTAGGATCAAGCTTTTGCGAGATCGCAAGCAAAGGATGATATGCTTATCTCAAGCCACTTATATCGATAAAATTCTCACCCGTTTTGGTATGCATAATTCCAAGAAAGGATTTCTTCCTTTCAGGCATGAATTTCTCTATCTAAGGATCAGTGTCCTAAGACACCTGAAGAGATAGAAAGTATGAAGGCAATTCCTTATGCTTCTGCAGTAGGAAGCCTAATGTATGCTATGCTATGTACTAGACCTGATATCTGTTTTGCCATAGGCATGGTTAGCAGATTTCAGTCTAACCCTGGGCGAGAACATTGGACTGCAGTAAAACATATAATTAAGTACCTGAAAAGGACTAAAGATTATATGTTAGTTTACCAAGCAGATAGTCTTATGCCTATAGGATATACAGATTTTGACTTCCAATCAGATAATGAATCTAGGAAATCAACCTCGGGATATGTGTTCAATTTGGGTGGTGGAGCTATTAGTTGGAGAAGTGTGAAGCAAACTTGTGTTGCTGACTCTACCATGGAAGCTGAGTATGTGGCTGCATCTGAGGCTGCAAAAGAGGCTGTTTGGCTAAGAAACTTTCTTTTGGATCTTAGTGCGATACCTTCAGTGCAATTACCTATTACACTTTATTGTGATAATAGTGGGGCAGTTGCTAATTGAAGGAACCCAGGACCCATAAGAAATCTAAACACATTGAGCGTAAGTATCACCTGATACGTGACATCATGCAAAGAGGTGACGTGCTGGTGACCAAGGTTACATCTGAGGACAACCTGGCAGACCCTTTTACAAAGAGTTTAACTTCAAAAGTTTTTGATAGACATGTAGAGGGCATGGGAGTTAGATGTGTACAAGCATTGCTTTGAGTCTAAGTGGGAGATTGATAGAGATATAGACTAAAAGATACTTTATGTTATGTCTTTATATTTTAATGAGAATTCATTTTGAGCAATGTGTGCCATTTACTATATATGTGCATGTGTCTAGTATTTACAAAGAGTATTTGATCTAGTGTGTAGAGTACGGCTTACACACAGAAGACTAGATCATCGGTTCTTTTGGAATACAAATTTATTGTTCACAGTTTTAGATGGAATTGGACACACCATTAGTAGAACTGTAGCACAAATTTTTAGTAGGTCTGTCTTGACTACGGGGAATGGTTTATTCTAACTATTTGTGCTAGTACACTTTGTGAGTATTGAACAGGATCCAGTTGAGTTAATTATTTTATACTGACTTTATAAAATAATTTAAAACTCATGAATATTATGATTACTTATGCTCTTAATCTGAATTCTATTTCTAGACATGTGTATGTAGTGATTATTGCTTTGATTACACATAGAGTGAGATTCTATATGAGTCAATAAACTCAGTGGGTTGGGTAATAACATTATATATATGGTGAATATTAATAGTTGAAGGAATCCACGTCCTGTTAATTTGGATTGATGATATCCCCTTGAGAAAGCTTATAAGTTTTGATTGTATCAAATCTTGCAAGTGGATTTTGAATCCGATACATCAAATAAGTTAAGTGGATAAGTCTCAAGATAATAAAAGCCAATTAAATTATATTGTCAGTAATTAAATTTAATTGGTGGATATCTGTAATCTTAACATGGGGAGATAATAAGTATTTAATATTAAAGGCTCAAAAATATAAATTCGAATATGATTAGGAGTACAATTATAATTCTTTAGTGGAATGAATTGTAATTTACGTAATTGAATCCTAACCCGGGGTAGGATTGGGAGATTTAATTACGTGGGAAGTCCTTTTCATATTTGCCTATTGGTCCCTGTTGTAGCCCTATAAATACCCTCTCAGTTGGTTGCTAGGGTTAACGTTTTTGAGGAAAAAGAAAAACAAGAAACCCTAGGTCGGCCGAGAGATCCCACCATCTTATGAGAGAAGGAAGGTATTTTCAGGAATACGGTGGAAGGCTAAAAGGTTGAGGTCGAGCAATCGAATCAAAGTGTTCTAAAGTTCAAATATGAATGTATGATCTTGTACTCATATATTAGAACGGTAAAAGTTTTTTGTATTACTCATATACGCTATAGCCGTGATCTTGGGGGTATTCCGCGCTCCCCAACAGTAGGACCGTGGGATACATAAGAAATGGTAATTATATAAATACAGTAGGTTTGTTTATATTACATATTTCTGTATTTATTGTATGACTAAACTTACAAAATTACTTTGAGCAGATGATATGCATGTTCTGATAACATAGCAATTGTATTTGAAATTGAAAGCTTTTTACATGTATTTTACATGGAAACCTGATTTGATAAAGTCTTGAAATGCTTATATTATATTATAATAGGCTTACTTGTTAAGTGTGAGCTCATTTAAATCTCACAATGTTTTTTAGAGCCACAAGATTAAAGAAGGAAATATAGAATAGATGGAGCTTCTCTTAAAATAAATTTGATCCAATATTTTGATGTAACCCCATTGGTTTATGTTTGTAGGGTACGTAGCCCAAAAACTTATATTTATGGCTTGTATTAAAGTTATTGACTTTGAATGATATATAGTTATTACCTTTTTTTAATTAAGTGTTATGATTCTGGATGCCTTGCATGCTTGGCATTCGTGGGTTATCATCTTGGATCAAATTTTGGGTCGGAGTATGACAAGGATCTCCATCTTGGATCCGCAAATACTTTAGACCCCCTTCTCCATCCAAAAGTATCTTCTCATTCAGGATCTTCATTTTTTTATGAGCAAAAGTCTGGACTTAAAGCAGCCGATGAAGGCCTCTCCCAACTGAGGTAAAATTACTTCATTAATTCCTTTATATCTAGGCTATAGAAAATTTAGTGTTAGTTTGGAGAAAATAAATATTTTTTTATTAAAATATCACTTAATCATTTAATTAATAATATGCTAATTTTTAAATATTATTATATTGAAAAAATATTAGTTTAGCGGGTGCATTGGTGTTAGGTGGATCCTAGATAAATATATACTTTTGATTTTTTTTCTCTGATACTGATAAAGATTCTTTTAAGGATGCACATGCGAACTATGTGTCACGCTCCAAACCCAAAGATGGATCTAGAAATGCTAACCCACCGTATACAAGGCATGCAAGACATCCAATAATTAAAGCCATTCATAATTAGAAGAGTATAAGATAATATATTTTATTTAAATATGACATCATTCAGACTATAATCCAATAT
Organism: Calamus simplicifolius; assembly: GCA_900491605.1. Lineage (NCBI taxonomy): Eukaryota > Viridiplantae > Streptophyta > Magnoliopsida > Arecales > Arecaceae > Calamus > Calamus simplicifolius. The sequence continues at coordinate 195,901 of UESW01001564.1, read as the reverse complement.
AAAACAAGTGTCTGGGAATTATAAATAGAACTAAAAATTAGAATTCTATATGCCATTCTACCCTAGTTTTAAGTCACTTTTTTGACTTGAGAAAAAAAATCATTGAGAGTTTAATGAGTTCTCACTCAATAAGTAAGTCTAAATAATTATATCATTTTATTTTCAAAATAACATATCATATCATATTTCATAAAGAAAAACATGATGTTCTCATGATATTAATAATATTATTCTTTAAATTATGCTGGAAATAACATCTATTTCAAAACTTTTGAAATCATAATGGCCATATTTAAATAATTATATCATTTTATCTTTTAAAATAATATATTATATCAAATTTTACAAAAGAAGAACATGTGCGTTCTCTTGATATTAATAATATCATTTTTGAATTATGTGGAAACAATTTCTATTTCAAAAATTTTAAAATCATAATGATCAAATTCAAATAATTATATCATTTTATCTTTCAAAATAACATATCATATCATATTTTACAAAAGAAGAACATTGGTGTTCTCTTGATATTAATAATATCATTCTTTGAATTATGCTAGAAACTTTTGCCATTTTATATTTCAACATAATGGTCAAATTCATATATCACTTAAATTCATATTGTTACTTACACACTACTGTCTCACGCTATGGCCACATTGATGCCTGTGATGGGCCTAGAATAGGACACCGTTTAAGGTGTTACCTCTATATATTCCCCTGTAAAGGAAGGGTTTTGATACTAGTTTCATGTCATATCATGATATATCGTGTCATCATGTCATATTATATCATACCCTGTCATCGTATCATTACATGTCATATCATGTTATGACATAGCAGACTGTATGTGGCATAATTTTATATTCAAAAACTTAATTTTTACATATTATTTAAAACCATTCATAGGATATTTTAAAAATAAACATAACTTACATAATACAAATTAAGTATTTGGCTAACCATGATTTACACATTATGCATACTTAATCAGTATGAACAATATATATTTACAAAAATCATCTGTATTTAAAATAGAAATGCTAATTGTTTAATGCATATATAGGAGTGTTGAAAATTAATTTTTTAAAATATTAATTAAAATTATATATAATAAATTATTCAAATGTTATATAAAATAATTAAAATGGTGATAAATGGTTTACTTATCTCATTCCCCTATTTCATAAGCTTAGATGAATTATTTGGGCTCCTCACACCTATAACATAATGTCTCATATTTTAATTTTTAAAATTCATGACATTTAAATAGAATTAATTAAGCTACCAAGCCTTATCCTGGGTTCAACTTGGGTTTGAATATCTTCATATTCATTAGTTCAAATGAAAAAATAAAAATTCTTATTTAAACTTGGGGTTTGAATATCAACGAGAATTCAAACCCCTATTTTTATACATTGGGCTAAGCCCGATTTGAGCTCTAAAAATTGGATCCAACTAGGCTCAAAAGTTAACCCAGCAAATTCTCTCTCTTTCCTGATTTTCTCTTGTGCTTCCTTTTCTTTTCTTCTCTATTTCCTAGGTTCACCCGAACCCATGCTCGTCGGTCACCGGACCACCACCAGCCCCTCTCTAGTCGAGGGACCTGCATCGAACGCTGCCCTGGCGCCGGCTGGGACTGCCACGATGGCCGGATGAATCGACATGCTCGTTCGGCTCATCACGGCTGCCTAGCTAGCCTCACATAGCCGCCAAGGCCCCGATGGCTCCCCCCTCGGCCAGCCACTGGCCCCTTACCACTGGGTGACTAGTCCGATGAGGGTCCGGTGGCTCACTGGCCATCGACGATGCTCTCCCCTAGCTCTCTATCTCTCTCTCTCTCTAAAACTCTTCATCACCCATTAGAGATATGGGACTCACCTGGGAAAATCCACGTTAAGGGGTGATAAAGGAGGTGCCGAACATGCACAACTAGAGAAGATAAATGAGATTCACCTTCCATTGATAGATTGAGAGAAGAGATGAAGGTGGTGCCTTTTCCTTTAAGCAACGCGCTGCTTGGGGAAGAGGGCAAAGACTCTTCCCCTCCCTGCCGCACGCAATCAGCGCTTGAGGCTTGTTCGTCTTCCCTCTTTTTTTTTTAACTTGACTCCGATCCAAGCTGGTCAAATGGACCCAGCTTGGGTCAGGAGACTCAGGACACACACTATGCTTGTGTTTATTTACTACGTGGCATGTAACAACAATAAAGCCTTATACTATATTGTATAATTATAATAAATTTTAAAATTAAGTATATTTTAATAAGTTGGATTTGATTATATTCAAATATAGCCAAATGCAAGTTCTAATAATCTCTCTCATCCTTAGATTTATATGGATCCTAAAGCCACTCTACTTTTTTTTTTACTTTTTTTATCTTTGGGATCTTTAAATTGTACATATCTAAGGATGATGAAGATAATCGGATGTAAATTTAGTTATATTTGAATGTAGCTAAATCTATCTTATTTTAAAATTTAGGTAAATGTAATATGCTTATTACATTAAATAGTTTTTTAAAAAATAAAAAATAAGATTAATTAAAATTAGGCAATTGAATTAGCTGCATGGGGTTGTCAATTACAGGCTAAAACGTGACGTTGCAAGGTCACAAGATAAAGCATGATGTATTACTAAACCACAAGCTAAAGTGTTGTGTGCTCACTGCAAGTTGAAGCATTGTTGTAGCTATATTCAATTCTAGTTAAGGGCGTACCTTTCCGAGTTTAGTCAATAACAATAATAATAATGAGTAATTAAATTAAGTAATATCTATTTTTTGCTTGCATGAAGCATGAGACACTAGTAATGCTACTATTAGATGAGTCATGATTAAGCGGTTAAATGAGTATTTGAGTACTATTGAGATTTTTTGCATATAAACTAAATACCATTACTTACCTAATTTTTTAAAGTTATTCCTCATTATCGTCATTATTATTATCATGATTGTGGTTGTGATTATTGCTGATGGATCTATGCAGAGATTTCTTACTAGGCTATGAGCTCATGTTATTATTTCTTTTATTTTTCTAAGATTGTAGCAAGCTTAGCCGCATAGATTTGTTAAATACTTTTGAGTAAAATTTTCGTAAGCTTTTGTATACCTAATACTAAATATATCTAAATCCAGCATTTTAAATTTTAATGCCAGTTGATTAATGGAACAATCATTTGTTGTTTCCATTATTAATTGATTGGAACAAGTCTCTGCGTACTCTTCAGGATCTTAGTTTTTTTTTATTTTCGCTGTAATTGGGAGGGAATGGGACGCAAGCTTTTATTGATGAAAAACATATATAAGGGGAAGAAAATAATAAGGACCTTGACCTTGATTCAAAAGATTTTTAAGGATAAAATGTGCTTCAGCAAACGTTTTTTTTTTTTTTTGATTCTGAGGATTGCCAACTTCATAGACAACCAATCGGATAAACATGACACGTCATTGATCAAAATTTTAGGTTTTGACTCCAACCGGAAATCTTTCTTAAGCAACTAGGCTACGTTGAGTGTGAGGTTCTTGTGACCCCACCTTTGCTTAAACGATGGCCTCTCCAAGTAAAGAAAAGTAAAGTATCCATGAAACTTGAAGCCTGGTTCTTCCTCAAAATTCTTCTCTTTCCCTTCTTGTTCATGGCTACTCCACGTCTGCCCAGCTTGGGTTGGGTCTTCTTCCTCTGTTTTTCCTCCTACTACTTTGTCCTTGACAGGAATGAGGTTGAGGCTCGTCAAGAGACCTTCATTTACCCGCAAACTGCCGAGGTCTCAACCATAATTCATGAGCAATACAGGACTGCATATCACTTCCAACCTTCTAGGAATTGGATGAACGGTATGTTCTTTGTTCCATCTTTCAAATCCTTGGTATACTGCTTATATTATGACATAGAATTAATTGTTTCAATAACCAGTCTTCATTTTTGCAAGGACTTAATGAACTCAAAAGAATTAGTGATGACCATCATCAGCCCCGTGAGATTTTTGTTTTATTGTGTATGAAATATTTCTTATATTTCGACTTTGTTGTGTTTTGTTCCAAATATTAGCTTATAATTATATTCATTGCTCCCCTCTCTGCGGAATTAACAAATGGAAAAAAAAATTAATTAATTGATATCCTAGACCCCAAATGCGTTCATCATTTGTCACAATAATATAGGATTGTAAGATGGTAACTGAATTGTCTTTTCAGGTTTTAATCTATAGAATCTCCAAAATGGCTGGAGATTTTTAAAAATATGAGAAAGTTTTCTCACCAGTAAAGTAATTATATTTTGCACACTTAATGCAAACAAGGCTATAGCCTAATTGCTGCACTCTGTCACTGGAAGGATATTCTAAGTCCAAGCTTGGGGAGTTGCTCCCCCAGGCATTGGGTAAGTCATTGGTGACACCACAATGGTTGTTCTAAGAAAGGAAAATAAAGGAATTAACATCGAAACACCTTAAGATGGTCCTATGATAGATATCAATACATCCCCTTGAGTCTTTTTGATTGGCAATTGAACTTGGGCTTGACTGGTTCTTAACCTTTTTTTTTTCCCTCCTTGCATGTATTGCCAATGCCATTGAAAACTTTGGCAACCAACATGATCATGAACAGATCCAAATGGTGAGCAACCCTCCCTATATGTTCACTTTTCCTTTCCATCTGTTTCATTCATCTCATTCTTTCTTATGAGGATTACTTTTCCTTGGTATTTCATGTGTAACTGATTTTTAAATCTTGTCATTGGCGCCAAACCAAAATCAGGACCTATGTATTACAATGGTATCTACCATCTCTTCTACCAGTACAATCCCTATAGTGCATTGTGGGGCAACATCACATGGGGGCATTCAGTATCGGCCGACCTCATCAATTGGGTGCAGCTTGAACTCGCGCTTGAGGGTGACGAACTGTTCGACATCAATGGGTGCTGCTCTGGTTCCATCACCATCCTCCCAGGCAACAAGCCTGTGATCCTCTACACTGGCATTGACTCAGAGAACCGCCAAGTCCAGAACATTGCCTACCCCAAGAACCTATCTGATCCATTCCTCCAAGAGTGGACCAAACCCAAGTTCAACCCAATCATGGCACCAGTTGGTGACATTGATGCAATCGAGTTCCGAGACCCGACAACTGGATGGCTTGGTGCTGATGGGCTTTGGAGGGTAGCTGTTGGGGCAAAACTCAGGGGAATGGGTGCAGCCATTTTATATAGGAGTGAGGATTTTGTGCATTGGGTGAGGGCTGACCATCTGTTGCACTCATCTAAGGCCTCTGGTGTGTGGGAGTGCCCAGATTTCTATCCTGTGTTGTTGGAAGGTAGACAAGGATTGGATACATCAATAAATTCAGGTGGTGTGAAGCATGTGCTGAAGATGAGCCTGCAAGACACATTGCAAGACTACTACATGCTGGGAAAATATGATGTGGAGAAAGATATTTTTCTGCCAGATGAAGAGTTGCATAATTATATGTTATGGTCAAGGATTGATTATGGAAACTATTATGCTGCCAAGTCGTTCTTTGATGCAAATAAGCAGCGAAGGATCATGTGGGCTTGGTCAAATGAGTCCGATAGCTTGTTGGATGCTGTTGCAAAGGGGTGGGCTGGTATTCAGGTGAGTAGCAATTTATAGTAAGACTGACTAAATGAATCTCAGCTGTTAGATTTTCTGCACTTGTAATTAATGAGTAACATTGACTGATTATTTGATTAGAATCATGTTTCACATTTAATCAAGTTTGAGTTCTCTTATCCAAACACCTCAAGATTTACAATGAATGACTATTGGTGATTTATCTTGCTGTTTGGCTGGTAGATTAGAATGACAACTAGTTCCTCTTGCATAAAAATGTCAAATTTTTATTAGTTTCTGGTGTAAGTAGGCTAAAAGAACCTCAATTTTATGGTTTGTCAGGCAACCCCAAGGACTTTGTGGTTAGATAGCAATGGAAGGCAACTGGTGCAATGGCCCATTGAAGAGCTTGAATCTCTTAGAGGAAAAGAAGTTCATCTACATGACATAGAACTCAAGACAGGAAGTTTGATTGAAATCGAAGGAGTAAAAACTTCACAGGCTAGTCTCTCATCTTGTACTTAATGTGGTCATCAAATTGAATTTATATACAAGTTAGACTGCAAAATTTCCCTTTATGGTGGCTGAAGTTTGGTATGCTGATCCTCCAAGCAGGCAGATGTTGAAATAGATTTTCAGCTGCCAAGCCTGGAGAGAGCGGAACCCTTTGATCCTTCTTGGCTGTTAGACCCTCAGAAACTTTGTGGTGAAAAGGATGCTTCCATTCATGGTGGAATCGGGCCTTTTGGGCTATTGGTTTTGGCTTCTCATGATCTAGAACAACACACTGCTGTCTTCTTCAGGGTTTATAAAGCTCAAAATAAATACATGATTCTGATGTGCTCCGACCAGAGAAGGTATATCATTAGAATATGTCACATAACTAGCCAAAGTTTTGCTTACATTTTTTTTTTTTGCTTACATTAGTTAATGAGAGATCCATAATATCTTGGTCGGTACCTTATTGTCAACCAAACATGATACTTCCCTTCAAAAAACCAAATAATTAATCTCTTATATAAAATTCTTGTCTATGCACCTATCTAGTCTTTCCTTAAATCAGTGAATTTGGTCTGCTATGTATTAGATCATCCAGACTTTGCTATTAAGATGAGATTCTGAGTTTGATTTTGAAAACAGGTCCTCTTTAAGATCAGTGCCATACAAACCAGCATATGGAGGCTTTTTGGATGTAGACATAGAGAAGGGAAGGAGGATATCTCTGAGAACATTGGTGAGTTAATGAACGTTTGCTTCTTTTATGGATGTATGTCGTGTTACTGCAGGTGTTCCTGCACTTTTGATTATATTTACTCTGAATTGCCTCATTAACAATTCTGGATCACTAAACAGATTGATCATTCAATCATTGAGAGCTTTGGTGGTGGAGGTAGAGCATGCATCACAGCTAGAGTTTACCCTGAACTGCACTTGGAAAATGGCACCCACCTGTATGCGTTCAACAGTGGATCTGAGGCCGTGAAGATTGCTAAATTAAAGGCATGGGACATGGCCAAACCACAAATAAGCATAAAAAAACAAGGAGATTTTTATGCAAATGCTGACAGCATGGAAAGTGGCCCTGTATTTGCTTCATTTTTTTGAGCAAATCATCAATATTGTTGTTGTATTACCTGATCTTGAAATTAAAATATATGCAAGTTTTTGGTTTCAATAAAATTAAGAGACAAAAGGAATTACTCAGGATTCCACAGTTTGGTTAACAGCTTTTTCCAGAAGTAACTTTAGAATTTTCAGAGCTGCAGGTTCCTTTAGTGTCTAGCCCATGGACAAAGTTCAATAGGAAATATGCACATACTCTCCTCTGGTATTTGAACTGAATCTAACTGCATTCAGGGAGAGATCAAAGGTTAATTGATGTCTGGCAGTCCAGTAGAATGATTTACTTGTCCGTGGTCCAGATTTGTTTGTGAGCAATGCTGCCGGATGGGTTTACTCTGTTGATGGAAGATATAAGACCATTTCTTCTTCTTCTTCTTTTTTTAAGTATTTTATTAAAAGGCAACTAGGGTCTGGAACTGTCTGCTTGCGTTTGCTTTAAGATTTGGGCGTTGTCTTCTTCTTCCCTGATTTCCATCGCCTCCTGCTGCTGTCTTTGTTTCCACTTCTTCCGGTGATGGCCTCTCCTTCTGTCAAGCCGGCGATGGGGTCTGATGCTCCGAAGTTCGCCGGCACGCCATGGAGCAACGCCCGTTCGAGCCGCTTCGAATGGGTTTCCCCATCTCCGTCTCCGGCTATGGTGGCAGAGATGGAGCGTCTATTCCCTAAAATCATTCAGGTTCCTGTGAGGTCTCTGGAGGAGGAGGTTGGCAGGTGGATGAATCATGCCATCATCGCTCGTAGTCTTGGACGGTGGGTTCCTCCAGAGGCTCTGGTTCGTGAATTCCACCGTGCCGGAGTTAAGGGGGATATTGAATCAGTTGCTTTAGCGCACCGGCATTACCTATTTATGTTTGCTGATGATCATGCTACGGAGCTTCTCCTTGGTCGACCATGGGTGGTCAATGGCCAAGCTTTTGCCGTATCGGAGTGGAAGCCGTAATTTATTCCATCAGAGACTTCTATGGTTCAAGCTCTGCTTTGGATTCGATTGCCACTGCTTCCCATCGAATTTTGGGCGGATGAGGCTCTAGCTTCAATCCTTTCTGCTGCTGGGACATTCCTGTACTCCGATGCTTCGACCATGGAACGCAAGCGAGGAGGCTTTGCGCGTGCTTGTGTTCGTGTTGACCTCAGCAAGCCGCTTTGTCCAGGTGCTCGGATCAGAGGTTCTGGCAGCCCTTTTTGGCAGCAATTCTCCTTCGAGCATCTTGATGGAATCTGCGAATTCTGTGGAGCTTTGCACTTCTCTGGGTCTTGTGGAGCTGGGCCAGAGTCTGCTTCGTCCTCCTCGAATCCACCGTTCGGTCCTTGGATGGCGGCGGTGAGACGGAGGAAGTCCCCTGTTCAGTTGCATTCAGCGTCTTTGGACCCCCTTGACCCGGGTAAGTTTGCTTCCCCTTCCTCTGCTTTGAATGAACAGTGGCAAACTCCTAAGAAATTTGCGCGGAGGAACCTTAGTAAAGCATCGAATGGTAGGTTAGCCTCCCATTCTCCTGGGAATTCTGTGGATCCGCCTTCCCAAAAGCTCAAGTCTGTTCCTGTGTCTGGAGAGCCTGCAGGCCGTTTTCCTCCCACAGTGTCGACAGTGGATGGCGAGTTGCCTGCTGAGCCAGAGGTGGTGTCCATGGGGCCTTCTATGATGCAAATTCAGCAGATTGTTGCCTCGGGTCCCCTGAGCTCTCCTTTTGTGGCCTTTAAACCAGCGTGCCGGTCTCTTGAGTGCGTGCCGGTTGGACAGGTGGGAGGGCTGAGGAGGCTAAGGCTAAGTCTAAGCCTAAGTCTGAAATCCTGGTTTCAGTCCCGTGGCTGCAGTGAATTCAGTTACTTCTTAGGACTTTGGCTCTACTCCTTTGGTGTTGGGGGGCCTGTCTAAATCTTGTGGAGGTGGCCTTTCTGGCCCGTCGAAGAGGACTCGGCCTGTTGAGCCTTTGGTACAGCGAGTTGTATCTAAGACTTCCAAAGTCAAAGGAAAAGCACCCCTCAGGAATATGTCCACTGATAATGGGTCCTTGTGTTTTCGGCTTCTACTGACTCCCCTGGCGGTTCACGGGCCTTGTCGGGAAGAGGAAGCAAAAGTCCCGCCGTAAGGATAGCTTGGCCCCACCTTCTGGTGTTGAGTCAGCCCAGTCAGACCATGACGTGGCGGTTATCCTTCTTAAGGATGCCATCCAGAAGGATCGTATGGTGGAGGCTATGGATTCATCGAGGGTGGATGAGTGTGTTGATCAGGGACCAGTGGGTCCCATGTTGCTTAATGATCACTTAGGGGAGCAGGTGACTAGGGACTCTGCTGGGGTCCCTTTACCTCAATTTTTCAAATGAAGATTCTTGTTTGGAATGTTTGAGGGGCCCTGAAACCCTCATTTCGGTCCTCTTTTGGGAGGCTTCAGCAGCTTCATAACCTTGATATATGTATTTTGATAGAAACTCGTCTATCGGGGACAGTCTGACTCGCCTTCGGAGATAGATTTCTAGATTGTGGAACTCTTATGCTATTGAATCAATTGGTCTCTCTGAGGCATTTTGGTGCTTTGGAGATCGGATAAAGTCCGTGTTGATGCCTTTCATGGCTGTGGCCAGCAAGTGGCTTTGGTTATCTCGGAAGGGTCCTCAGCGCCTTGGCTGTTGTCTGGAGTTTATGCCAGCACTGAGTTTAGGGCTCGCCGAGTTCTTTGGGATGAGATCCTCTTGCTCCTTGGCCCGGCTTTCCCTCCCTTGTTGCTGGTAATTTTAATTGTATTGTGGGGGCCTCTGAGAAGAGAGGAGGTAGACAGTTTGTTTGTTCTTTGGACATTGTTGAATTCCGAAATTTTATTTCATCGGCGGGGCTTTTGGACTTAGGGTTTGCTGGACCCTAGTTCACCTGGTGCAATAATCGCCAGGGTTCTGCTAGAGTCTGGGAGCGGCTGGATAGGGCTTTGGCTTCTGCCAATTGGCTTCAGATCTTTCCTTCTGCTACTGTTACTCACTTGCCCCGGATTGGTTCTGATCACTGTCCTATCCTTATTTCTACTGAAGAATCTCTTCAGCGGTCTCGACAGTTTAAGTTTGAAAAGTTCTGGACCTTTTATTCTTCAGCGAGGCATATTATTTCTCAGGTCTGACGGATGCCGGTTAGAGGAAGTGCTACATACATACTTTCTAGATGCCTGCTTCTTGCCAGCCGTAGGCTCTCTAGCTGGAATAAGAGAGAGGTGGGGAACATTATGAGGCAAGTTGAACAAGCGGAGTCTATTATATCTTCTCCACAAACCAAGGAGGATCAGGAGGGATTTCTTCACGATACAGATTTGTCCACCCTCAGAGCCACCTTAGCTATCCATCACTCTCTTATGCTGCAGTAAGAAACTTATTGGAGGCAAAGGTCTCGCATTCAGTAGATTATGGAAGGAGATTGCAATACGAGATTCTTTCATCAGACTACTTTACGACACCATTCGATGAATTGCATCAGGCGTTTAGTTGATGATGAGGGCCACTCTATGGATGATCCGCAGGCTATCAGGGACCAGTTTCTTCACTTCTTTCAGTCCAGATGGATCGAGATGACAGGGGATGGGTTCCCGGTTTATCCTGTTCAGCCTTCTTGCAAGGTCTCTCATATGGAGAATGATATTCTTATTAGGCCTTTCTCTACGAGGAGATTCGCAGTGCTGTATGGGATCTGGGTCCGACAAGGCCCCGGGTCTGATGGGTACCCGCCCTTATTCTTTCGCCATTATTGGGACATAGTTGGTTTGGATGTGGTCTCGGCTATTCAGTCTGTTTTTCAGGCCACTCATATGCCTTCTGACTGGAAGCGGACTCTTGTCACCCTGGTGCCTAAATGTACTGATGCATCTTCTCCCCTGCATTTCCGGCCTATCAGTCTATGCACCACATTATATAAAATTTGTGCTCAGTTGTTAGTTATCTGGATGGCTTTGGTTATCCCTCGTCTCATCTCTCTGGAACAGGGTGCTTTTCTCAGGGGGCGTAGTATCACAGACAACGCCCTGTTGGCTCAGGAGTTTATGTATGACCTTCAAAGAGCCTCGGGACGTCAGTGCCTAATGGCTATCAAGCTTGATATGGAAAGAGCTTATGATAGACTGAGGTGGGACTTCCTTTGTACTACCCTGTATGAGTTTGGATTCCATGGGACTTTTGTTGACTGGGTTATGGAGTGTGTTCAGAGGCCATCATTCTCTCTTCTGATTAATGGGGGTCGGACGGAGTTCTTCCATTCGGCGATTGGTCTAAGACAGGGATGCCCTCTATCTCCATTTTTGTTCATCCTCTCTGCTGATGCACTATCCCGTGAGCTTGCTATGGTGACGAGGACTTCAGCTATTGACCCATATGCGGCGAGCCCCCATGGTCCTTCGCTGTCTCACCTTCTTTTTGCTGATGACTGTCTCCTGCTGGGGAAGGCCTCTACCTGTAATGCCACTATCTTTGCTTCCATTCTTCACTCTTATTGTTGTGCTTCGGGTCAGTGTGTCAATCTCAGCAAATCTTTGATATGCTTCAGCTCGAGGACGTCCTCTGCTATGAAGAGGTCTATATCTCAGATTATGGGGATTCATGCTCAGTCTGATCGGATGTCCTATTTGGGGATACCGATCACTGGGAGACGGCCACAGTGCTCGGATTTTAGTTTTCTGGTGAGACGGATCCATGATCGTCTGGATGGCTGGCAGGTGTCTGGCCTTTCTATGATGGCACGGATCACTTTGATCCATTCTGTGCTTTCCTCGATGCCTTGCTATCTCTTATCTAACACTGCCATTCCGATGGCATGCCTGCGGAAGATTGAGAGATACTTTCAGGATTTTCTCTGGGCATTGATGCAGGGTGGCCATGGAATTCATCTCTTGGCTTGGGACACTGTTTTTTTGCCATTGGTTGAGGGTGGACTCGGTATCCAGTCGCTATTAGTCAAAGAGAGGCTCTGACTGCTAGGCATGCCTCCCAGTTCCTACTTGACCGCATTGCTTATGGAGTTCCTTCATGCGAGCTAAGTATGGTTGCTGGAATCCCTCTACTCTTTCTCTGCCTAATCGGGGGCATTCCTTTTATTGGAAAGAGGTCTGTCGTTATGCTCCGACTATCTTGAGCTGTACCTCTTGGATGATTGGTGACGCACTTCAGTGGATGCCATTCAGGATACGTGGATTGCCGACCTCCCCCTGTCTCGGTGGCCGACCTTTGTTTGCCCAGATATTCCTTATGGTATGTTTGTTAGTGGCCTTATGTCTTCGATTGCTCTACTTGGGCATATTCTCGGGTGTCCAAGTTTTTCGGGACTGAGCTCTGTCGGCGCATTCTCTCCATCCCTCTTTCTCCGGATGCTAGTACTGATACAAGGGTCTGGAAGAGATCTTGCTTGACTCGGGCTCCCATGAGGGACTCCTGTCTAGGTTTAGAGACCACCATCAGGATTCGATGGATGGGGATTGGATTTGGCATCTGCCTGCTCACCCTAGAGTGAGACTTTTCATCTGGAAGCTGGCTCGGGAATTTTTCCTACATGCTCCACTCTATCGCGTTATGGTCTGAGTATTTTGCCCACTGTCCAGTATGTGGAACTGAGGAGGAATCTGTCGATCATGCTATATTCTATTGTGCCAGGGCTAGACAGATTTGGCAACTCTCTGGTGTTTGTCCCTGGACGGACTTTTCTGAATCCCACCGTATCTCTTTCCTGAGACTATTGAAGCAAGGAATTGGAAGGGGTACTCATCAGCGGGGTCCTTTATGGGCATATATTCTTATCAGATATGGCTATCCCGGAATCAGATTCTGTTCTCGACAGGGTTTTTCCTCCTTGCAGGGTACTCAGGGCTGTTGTATCTCTTTATGCTGAGTATACCTCCATCAGGGGTCCTTTGATTTTTGAACCTTAGTCACTGGGGCTCTCCGGCTGCTACGGCAGCGAACCGTCGTACGTTTTTATTTCTTGGGAGCCCCCTCCACTAGGGTTTGTCAAAATTAACTTTGATGGGAGTGTCCGCGGGGTTGCTGGATCTGCTTATGTTATTCGGGATGCAGATGGTAGGATGCTGGCGGCATGGGGCTTTGGTCTTCTTGATTCCTCAGTATCTCTGATTGAGCTTAATTTATGCGGCATGGGCAGGTATATCTTATGTTGTTCGTACCCTGGGTGTCCGCAATCTCATCATTGAAGGTGATTCCAGCACTGTTATTCGTTGGATCCGCCGGAAGCATACTTCCCATTTGCCTCCTATCCCTCTATTATGTGACATTCGCTCTATGACCTTGGAGGTACCTAATATCAGATTCGACATATCTACCGTGAAGCCAACGCTGTTGCGGACTGGATTGCTTCCAGAGTGGCCTCTCACTCTGGTTACTAGCGATGGGATCCAGGAGACTTTTGCCCTTTGATTTTGTCTCAGTTATTAGCTTATGATATCTCGGGTCTAACCCGACCTAGGGTGGTTTGAACCACCGTTTGTACCAAGAAAAAAAAGTATTTTATTAAAGACATGTTAAATGCTACTACTCTTTTATTTTTCAATCACTTTTTGGCAACTGCTGCACTTGAAACCTTAAGAAAAGGTTAATGAGATTTTAGTTAAATATAAACAGTGTGGTCTCACTAAAACTCATAAATATGTAGATCAACCAAGCATCTGAACATATCTACAGATAATACAACTGAAATTTCCAATCAACTAAGTATTTTTACTATTGAAATTTCCTTGTAACATAGCCAGTGCTTTTTAACAAATTATAACCAAAAGATCAGCATGTACTCTTCCCCGAAAAAAATCCAGACAGGGCAACATTGGAACCTGAGAGAGAGAGGGAAACTATTTGGGAGGTCTTGATTGATTAGTGTCCTTTGGACACTAACATATTCGTGAAAGTTTAAAAAGTCTTTGAGTTACAATAAAGATTATAGGTTTTAAAAATACAACATTAAATAGGTTTTGATGTACAAGAGTTTTTTTTTTTTAAAGAAGGCAATTATGATCTTACTTCAATCTGCACAGTTATTATTGCAATGAATATTATATATTTTAAAATTTAAACTATATTTTCAATTTTTAAACAAAATTTAAAGCATAAAAAAATTAACTTAATTTTGATTTAAAATGACTTTTCTAAGAATTTCAAAGTAGAATATACTTGAGTCTAAAAGAAAAATCAAACTATTAATTTACACAATTTTCAAAGCAGTAAGTAATTTAATATTATTTTAAATTTTTTTCTTATAAATTTGAAGAATAATTTTAAATTCAGAATTAATTTTGCAAGTCGTTGAAGTAATTTAAATCAACAAAAGAAGACTATACGAAAACATTAAAATTTACCATGCTATCATAAAATAAATACCGGCAATTATGAGGATAAATAGTTTTTGTTCATAAACTATTGAAAAATAAATAATAGAGCTAAAGGAAATTAGATATGCCTAGATTGAGATAGAGATGGGCATTGGGCCGGGCCGCCCATGGCTTGGTCCAGCTCGGCGCAAAACGGGCCATGCCTGGCATGGTTCGCTTGCTACAGTAATAGGCCGTGCTAGGAACGGTCCATAAAAGGGAGCCATGCTGGGTTCCGAAATTTTGGCCTAGGGATCAAGCCCGGCACAAGCCCGATACGGCCCATTAGGGCCTGGGCTGGCACAGCACGGCCCGCATGCCAGCCCGACATGGCCCAGGCCCTTATGGGCCGTGCCGCCTCTCCTCCTCAGCTTCTCTTTCTTCTCTTCCGCTCGCCTCTTCTCTCTCGTGCTTTCGCCTCACCGCCCGATCAACTCCTTGCTCGCCTCGCCTTAATGTGGCTGTCGTGGGGTAGAAATGTAGAATACCTCATGGCAAAGCTGTCACCTCCAATCCTCCGCTCGCTCGCTCTATCTCCATCACCTCCTTCAAAGACGTCTATGCCCTGGTCGACGAGGGCGCCGGCCCTAGCCCGCCCTTGCCCCTGCCCCCCTCCTGAAGGCTGCCCCGATCTTCAACCGTGTTCGCTCCGCGTGCTCCACCCTCCGCTTCTGGCGCTCCCTTCCCTCCTCCCCTTCGGAACCCCACAACCTCCTCTCCGGAGAGGAGAAGCGGATCATGCTCTACTTTACCTCCCTCCGTGTGGTCCGCAAGACCTTCGAGGACTACCATACCATCCGATCTATCCTTTGCGACTTCCGCATCACGATCGATGAGCGTGATCTATCAATGGACATGGGGTTCCTCGCGGAGCTGAAGGGTATCCTCGACCACCAGCAGCTCAGCCTTCCCCAATGTTCATCGACGGCCGGTACATCGGTGGGGCCGACGAGATCCGACAGCTCCATGAAGCCAGTGAGCTCAAGAAGTATATTGACGGGGTACCCGCGATGGCCATAGGCGCAGGGCTACGGCGGGCTTCAATTCCAAAATGGGCTGCGAATCGTGCCGGGCATGATTTTAATTTAATCTGAACCGTGCCGGGCATGGTTTTATTTAATTTGATCAAATAAAAGTTTGATCCCTATGTTTCAAAAATATGTAATCTGAATGTCCTTTGACCCTCGAGGATTTTTTTTTAAAAACAGCTTGGCCAGTCACAGAGAGCTTCGGAGGCAGAGGGGGGGGGCATGCATTACAGCTGGAGTTTACATTGAAGTCCTCGTGACAGGCAACATCCATCAATGTTTATTTCACGAGGGCATGAAGATCTTGAAACTCCGGACATGGACGGAGCCAAACCTCGTCTGATTCATATTCGTTTGTCTCAAACCTTGTCTGGCTCATGCAGGGCCAGTGAACATAATCTTCACCTGTTTCTTTTTAAGTCCGTAAAAGCGCTGGTTGGGCATGCTTTAAATTAATAGATTCTCAGAGATCCAAACTTTTTCAAATAAAAGTTGATAGGTTGAAACCAAGATTCCATCCTTTTTTTTGGCGCCCCCTTCTGTGCAAACTTTAATCCATCCATCCTTCAAAACGTAGATGTGCCGCATGATAGTACCGTAAAAGCGGCAAAATATAGCATAGATTTTTATTATAATATTTTTTTTCATAATTCAATCTTAAGAGTTTTTATTTGAAGAAGATGAAGGTATTTCTTTGATTTACTCTTTTTAATAAACTTTGCATGAAAGATATGTTAAAAATTTCATGTATTTTTATATGAATCAAATTCATATATCATGCAGCGAAAGATAAAATAAATACAAATTTAATTTTCAAAGCTCAAGATCCTTAATTAACAAAACTCAACTCAACTCAATCATCTAAGCCTTTTTCCAACTACATGGGGTCAGCCGCATGAACAATTTACTCAGAGAACAAATTCAGTTAACAAAATTAAATCTAAAATTAACTCTAAATCATAATTGTGTTATTTATTGGAGATGAAAACTGATGAAGCCGGTAAATAATTTACCATTAGCTATTCACATGTCCGACCTCTAATGTGATTCATGTAGATATCTTTGGATGATGTTTTCCTAGGATTGGATAATGACCTTCCAATGAGGGGTGTTAGCGTCTCTTTCCTTCTTTAATTGATTTTTCAAATCAAGAAAAAATAGTTCTCTAATCAACATCCAATCTTGAACTAGAGAGAGAGAGAGGATGTGGGACATCCAAGAGAGAGAAGACATTCTAGAGAGAGAAAGGACATTTTAGAGAGAGAAAGTAAGGCGTGGGCATTCAAGAGAGAGAAAGGAAGAGTTAGGCCTATGTTTTCAAAGGGGTGTCTCTCCGTGCTTCGGGGCAAAAGGTCAACCTAGATAAGTCCTCCGTTTGTTTCAGCCCTAAGACCTCCAGGTCCATCATGGAAGCTATTCACCAAGCTTTGGGTATCTCTGTAAAGGCTGATGGGCTGTCCTATTTGGGAATCCCGGTTTTGGGGAGGCATCCTCGTATTAGTGATTTCGCTATTATTGAGAGATGCATTTGGGACCGGATTGATGATTGAAAGATCACCAGCTTATCCATGATGGCCAGGATCACTCTTATCCGCTCTGTCCTTACGTCCCTTCCTATGCATCTTATCTCATGCTGTGGTCCCTATCACTTGCTTGCGCCGGATAGAGCGGTGGTTTAGGGACTTTCTATGGGCTTCTACGCAAGACTACCACGGCATTCATCTTCAGGCATGGATTTGATTTGTATGCCTTTGAATGAAGGGGGTCTTAGTATTCAGTCCCTGCTTGTGAGAGAGACGCTTTGATGGCTAGACATGCGTCGAGGTTTCTCCTTGATCCTCATGGTTTCTGGAGTTCTTTCATGAGAGCTAGATATGGTGACTGGTCCTCGGATATGGATCATCAGTCTATGTGACGGCACTCCTTTTGGAAGGAGGTGTGTCGTTATGCTCCGCCTATTCGGAGCAATATATGTGGATGATTGGGGAGGGCTCCTCGGTGGATGTCATTCAGGATAGTTGGATCACGGATCTCCCCCTTTCCCGATGGCCATCCTTTATCAGCATGGATGTTCCAGCATATGAGGATGCGGGATCTCATCATTCCGAATCTCTTTTCTTGGAATACCTCTGTGGTGACCAGCTTATTTGGGGAAGAGCTTGCTCGGAGGATCCTTTCTATTCCCCTCACTTTGGGACATATACCTGATATGAGGTTATGGAGGAGATCATGTCTGTCCAGGGCCCCCACTAGGGACCTTATTGGGATTTTTGGACCCCAGCCTTGGGATTCGCAGGATGCAAAGTGGATATGGATGCTCCCTGTTCATCCCAGAGTCCAGTTATTTATATGGAAGATAATGTGGGACAGTCTTCCTTCTTGCTCTCTGTTGTCGAGAAGGGTCTTCATATTGAGGCGGTATGTCGCTGTGTGGGCAGGATGAGGAGACTATTGATCATGCCATTTTTTATATGTCCCATTTTATGTGGGATTTGGACGAGAATGGGTTATGATTGCAGTATGGATGGTTCTGTTCCTCGTGCTCCCCTTTCCTTCATGCCCTTCGGACGACTACTAGACAGCGCAGCGCCCTTTGGGCTATCACTGCTTATCAGATTTGGCTATCGCGGAACCAGCTCATCTTTACTAATGAGATGATTTCCCCTCACAGACTTGTTCAGAAGGTCAGATCCATGGTGGCTAAAAGTGCTTCTCTTCTCAATGATTCTGATTTTTCAAACCTTGGCCTCTGAGCTCCTTTGCTGCTTCGGCAGCAAACCATCGTACGGTTTATATATCTTGGGAGCTCCCCCTTCAGGTTTGTTAAAATCAACTTTGATGGAAGTGTTCACGGCAGACTGGCTGGATCTGCTTTTATTATTCGGGGGACTGATGGAGCCTTGCTGGCGGTGGGTGTTTTGGCTCTTTGGATTCTTCTGTCCCCATGGCTGAGCTTTATGCAGCATGGGCTGGTATCTCCCATGCTGTTAGGCAGTTACATGCCCAATGTTGCTAGTTGAGGAGGATTCTCTCTCTGTTATTCGGTGGCTTAGATTGAGATTCTGTGATCAGGTCTCCATCAACCACATTCTTAGTGACATTCAGGCTGCTCTGTGGGGTCTTCTCAGTGTCCACATCCGACACATCTATCGGAAGGCCAATTCTATGGTAGACTGGATTGCGGCTGTGGCCCAGCACGGAGGTTCTTGGATTTGGAAATAGGATGATCCCTGCCCCTCTGCTCTTACGCAGATTTTGTACTCTGATAGTTCTGGGCTGACTCGCACGAGGATAGTGTGATCGCCTCTGTACCCAAAAAAAAAGGGGTGTCTCTCTTCTTTATTCATGAAGAGAGGTTGTGTGGTTCCACCAAAAAGGAAGATTTTTGTTCCAACTATCCAATCATCATATCAAGTTGATAACAAACATCTAAGCATATCAAGTTGATAACAAACATCTAAGCATATCAAGTTGATAATTAGTTGATAACTTCCCCAACAAATTTAGGAAGTTATGTTAGGTTTTTAACCACCCAACTACCCAACTATCCAACCACCAAGCCGCATCCTGAAAAAATAGGAACTCAAATAAATCATGATCACAAGCCTAGAATTTGGCATGAGTTCCATCATGGTATGAAAATGGGTCATGCTCATCATATGGACCTAATTAAACATCATATTACCCATTTGATTAATCCCAATTAATCTGAGCCATCCATTACACGGATCGTACACTAAAAGGTTACAAACAAAGACAAAGTGTTAACTTTGATAAAACCATTTTCCTTGTAGCCATGCATAAGTCCATAAGGATTTTCTTTCAATAGCAGCGTATTTTGACTATGAGATCTAGCAGATAGATGTTAAGACCGTCTTCCTAAATAAAAATTTAAAGGAGGATGTGTATATGATACAACCAGAGGGTTTTAAATCCATAAATCCTAAGAAAATATGCAAGCTACAAAGGTCCATTTATGGACTCAAGCAAGCCTCTAAAACTTGGAACATTCGATTTGATGTGATAATCAAAGAGCTTGATTTCATAAAAAATGAGAAAGATCCATGTGTGTACAAAAAAGTTAATGGGAGTGATATTGTTTTCTTTATATTATACATGAATGGCATATTATTAATAGGAAACAATGGATCTTTGCTTAAAGAGGTGAAAGATTGGTTGTCAGGTAAATTCTCCATGAAGAATTTGGAGAAGCAGTCTATATACTACGTAAATATCTATAGAGATAGATCTAGGAGGTTGCTTGAATTGACCCAATCCACGTTCATAGATAAGATGCTAAAGCAGTTTAGCATGAAGGAATCAAAGAAGGGATTCATGCCAATATTGCATGGGGTACATCTCTTCAAGGACATAAGTCCTAAGACTCAAGAGGAGAGAGTACACATAGATAGAAAACCATATGCATAAGCGATTGAATCCATCATATATATACGATGCTATGTACAAGGCCTGATGTTTCTTATGCCTTGAGTATCACGAGTAGATATCCTGCAAATCTTGATGAGAAACATTAGATAGCAACCAAGAATATCCTTAAGTAGGTACGAATAATTAATGATATGTTCTTGGTTTATGAAGGGCTCGACCTAGTTTCTTTCCTCAATTTTTTTTTCTTTCCTCTTCTTTCCCAAGAAAAAATAAAGAAAGAAATCAAACGCATTTGGCAATAAAAAATGGGAAGTCTTTTCGTTTGTTTTCCTTTTTATTAATGGAAAGTCTTTCTCTCACTCACTCATAAATTTATTAGAAACTAGAGATATTTATAAGGATGGAATAGAGTTCATCTAACTTTCCAAGGCAAAGCTTGCCTCACGGGAGAAACAAGTAAAATCTTAAAAAGAATGAAGTTGGTGATAATATTTTGTCAAAAAATTTCTATTAGAATCCATCTAACTTGCCAAGCAAAGCTTGCCTCGTAGGAAGAAACTAGTAAAAATCTTAAAAAGGAACGAAGTTGGTGGAAACATTTTGTCAAAAAAATTTCTATGAAAGTCCAACTAGTTTTTCAGGCAAAGCTTGCATCATAAGAAAAAACTAATAAAAATCTTAAAAGGAATGAAGTTGGTGAAAATATTTTGCTGTAAAAGTTTTGTAGTTTGCCTTATTCGATACATGCACATAAAGGACATCATCATCTAATCCTCTTTTTTTTTCCAGCACTTTACTTCTTCTACATTTGGACCAAATGCCATCGATATTTGCAAGTAGTATGCACGTTTTTAAGTTGCAAGCAAGGGATTTTCAAATCTATTTTAATAAAGGACACTTAAAAAAGAGTGATCCATTGATCTTAATTTATCTCACAAAGCATAAAGTAGTAGCTCATGAGCTACCCTTTCCTCATCATGATATCTCGTTATTGTATGATCTATATCCAATCGGATTATATGCTAGTTTGTATACATTTCATTATGAATGTAAATCAAATTTATTGATTTCTTTATCTATCTAGATATAATTCTTATAAATATATATTAGATATATTTTACTTATAAGATAAAGTTCACAAGAATATGAACTGTGCATATGGAATTTGTAATAGAGATTACAAATTATGAGATCCAAAATTGCACAATATGGTTTTTGATGAAAGCTCAGTCCTCAAGAAACAGGAGGTGGTGGAGGTTCAGCCGGAGGCCTAGTCGGACGCGGGTGGGCAGCAGGAGGCTCAGCAGGGCGTAGCTGAGCAACTAACCTCTTATGATATTTTACCTTTTATAGGATCGCCAGGAGGACATGAGATTCAGGTGAGCATAATCCAGATATATCTTCACATGTGGGGACTAGCCAGATGCATGCTTATGGTAGAGATGAGCAGAGGGAGGAGTCACATCCTAGGATAGGCATCTGCATTGCACTGCATAAGCTAAAGAGGATCATTCGGCAACCGAAACAATATAGGTTTGGCGACTATGTCATATGCATTGATGGCTACCAGTGGAGGACCAGTTACCTACTAGGAGGCAATGACAAGCTAGGATAGAGATAGGTGGGTCCAGGCTATGGTGGAAGAGATGCAGTCTTTGCAGAAGAATCAGACTTGGCGGTTGGTGTCACTACCAAGTAGAAAGAAGCCCATTGGTTGCAAATGGGTATTTCAGTGCAAAGAAGGAGCCACAGAGAAGGAGGGGATCAGATATAAGGCCAGGTTAGTAGCCAAAGCATTTTCTCAGAAAGAAGGCATTGACTTCAATAAGGTATTCTCACCAGTGGTACGATACACATCTATCAGGATGTTGCTGAGCATTGTAGCAGTGCAGAATTTGGAATTGAAGCAGATGGATGTTAGAACGGCCTTCCTTCATGGGGATTTAGAGGAGAAGATTTATATGGAGCAGCCGGAGGGGTTCATAGAACTGGGGTCAAAAACAAAGGTATGTCGTTTGCAGATATTCTTATATGGTTTGAAGCAGTCGCTGCGTCAATAGTATGTGCGGTTTGATACTTTTGTGAGGTGCATCAGCATATCTAGATGTGAGTATGATCCCTGTGTTTATGTCTAAATTTTAGAAGATCATTCCAGATTATACTGGTTTTAGTATGTAGATGATATGTTAATTGCATGTAAGAGTAAAGCTGTTGTAGAGGATCTAATGGCAGCATTGTCAGCTGAGTTTAAAATGAGGGATTTAGGTTCTGCTACATGGATTTTGGGGATGAAAATTTTTAGGGACAGAGACAGGAGGTTGCTTCACTTATCTCAGGGGACTTATATTAGGAGGGTCTTGAAAAGGTACAGTATGGACAGTGCAAAGCCAGCCGCATTACCATTGGTTGATCACATTAAGCTCTCCAAGACTATGTCACCGAGTTCTGAGATAGAAGCCGAGGAGATGTCCAGAGTACCTTATACTTCAGGAGTTGGCAGTCTTCTGTATGTTATGGTATGTTGTAGGCCTGACCTTACATATGCTATTAGCCAGGTTAGCAGATTTATGGCTAGTCGGGTAGAGCACATTGGAGAGCTTTGAAAGGGATCTTCAAATATCTTTTTGGCACAATCAGTGTTGGTATATGCTATGGGTATAGTGGCATGGAGGATGAGACTAGACTGATCATGGAGGCTCAGGATCATGTAGCAAATTTTGTTAAAGCTGACTATGAAGGTGATTTGGACACTAGGAGCTCAACAATAGGGTATGTCTTTATGTTGAATGGTGGTCCAATATCATAGAGGTCAAGTCTGCAGCCAGTGACGGCTTTGTCTACTACAGAGTTAGAGTATATTGGTATTTCAGAGGCTGCAAAGGAGGCTATGTGGCTGAAAGGTCTTGCACTGGAGATGGGGATAGCATAGGGGGTGATCAGGGTATTTTTTGATAGCCAGATTGCTTTATGTTTTGTCCAGAATCCGGTTTATCATGCTAGGACCAAATATATTGACATCAGATACCATAGGATGGAGCTTGTGGAGGATTATGAGTTGGAACTTGTGAAAGTGTTTACCAAAGATAACGTAGTGGATGCACTCACTAAGGTACTACCTTAGGATAGCTTCTCAGATGTGGAGCAATGATGGGATTGATGGACCAGGTGGAGCTTACTGTAACTTTGATGCACCAAGGTGGAGATTGTAAGCTCAGGTGTGGCACATCCAAAGTTCAGGTGAGTCACATAGGATTGAGAGCATAGGCTACATAAGTTCTCAAGTTCCTAAGTCATTTAGGTCGGCTTGTGACCCAAGAATAGAGAGCATGTGAGTCATGAGTGTACATGGGCTCGGGTTTGAGTGCTTTCTTGCATGACTTAGAAGGAAGTTTTTTGAGAGAATGTTTAATAAATGGGACTGGTTCATGAAGATTGGGCTCAGATTTTCTGGATAGACTTTCATATTTTTGAGGGAGTTTGTTAGGGAGTTGGTTACGGACTGGTGCGGAGAAGTTTTATCATCCAAGATGGATGATTATTTAAGGCTCTCTCTGGACCGGATAAAAAAAATAAAAAAATAAAAGCATTCTTTTTTTCTTTTATATCTGATAAGGGGTAAAATCGTCATTGCATTATTGATCGCCTACATTGACAATTGGGTCATGCCCAATCCAAACACCCTACCAGCCAGCTGGCATAACATCCAAGCAACGAAGCCGAATTTCCTTTGACAAAGTTTGGTCACCCCGACAACCCGAGCCATCCTCGTACTTTGGCTATTAGAGCCGAGCCATTCCTCGGTAACCCAAGCTATCCTCATATCTCGATCATCCAAGCTGACCATGCTTCGGCCATCAGAGCCGAGCCATTCCTCGGTAACCCGAGCTATCCTCATACCCCGGCCATCGAGCCGACAATGCCTCGGCCATCCGAGCTGACCATACCTCGGCCATCCGAGCCGACCGTACCTCGGCCATTCGAGCCGATCCATTCTATACCTCAAAAACTAGGTTATTCCTCATTCTAGCCGAACCAAGGCATTCAAAATACCTCTACAGAATCCGGCGCAGGAGAGTTCAAATTCACTATAATTGAATAAGATTCCAAGCGGGGAATCATGCCCAGAAGTGGCCTAGGACCCACAAGAGTGGCCTAGGTCTATGTGATCATTGAATCTCAAGACATCAACCAGCTCTCCCAGCCGTCGATCCTCTAACTGACAAGATGTGGATACTACTGGCCTCGTAACAAACTTGATTCGAATCCGTCTCGAATCCTAACAGTTTTCAGACCCCCTCCAGGGCACTTCCAAGGAATCAGGTGATCGCCTATAAATACCACCGCCCTCTAATCTCTCAGGTACGCCAATTTTGTGCGCAGTTCTTACGCATACTTTTATGCAATTACTCACACTCATTCATCAGCTCTGATACCCCCATTAAAGCTCCCCCTGAGCTCAGAGATCTCGAGAGAGAACACCCGCCAAAAGGGAAAACTCCTCTGTGAGAGTCTTCTCCTCACATCTGCTTGCTATGAATCTCCACTGACTTGGACGTCAGAGGGTCCTCCGCAGAGGGCAACCCCACAGCACCCTCTACGTGTGGACTGTCTTGCAGTTTTCGCCCCGAGGCGATGAGATCGGCATTCGGATCAGGAGCCGGAAGTGCACCCGAGTCGGAGAATGGATTTTTGCGGCAACAGATTGGCGCTAGAGAAAGGGCCCCAAGTCCCATAAACTTGTGATCCAGGAGACAAGACTCAAGAACCAGAGGAAGCATACTCTGATGGCCAATCAGAAGAGAGCTATATCTGAAGCTCAAGACTAGGCTGCCTCTCAAAGGCCTAATCCGATTAGCGGTGTGGTACCTCCACCGCCATCGCCAACTAAAACCCCTTCGCCACCGGCAATGGTGGTAACATTGGACCAGTTCGCCACTCTGATCCGGCAAGTTCAAGCATTGACCCAGTTGGTCTAGGGACTCCAGGCGACTCCTGGCCCTGCCGTCCCAGCTCCTCAGCTTCACGACGAGGCCGTTGCCCCTGTTCCGCCAGCAATTTCTTCCTCCATTCCGCCGAAAGTAGCAGATTATCATCGCTAGCCCGCAAAGGCAAAACCAGCGCCGCAGCGAGCTGGAGGGAAGAGCCCGCTCAGATTTGGGCGGGTTCGCTGCCCTTCTCTGGTGTCTTCACAGAACTCGACACCGTTGCCGCCTTCCCATCGCTCGATCCCTCCTACCACTTTGGATGAGGGGATCAGGCAGCAGATGCAGGAGATGCGGTAGGAATGTCATCGGGAGTTAGACGCTGCTAGATAAGCCCCTCTGCCTCAACCAAAAGTAGAGCAGGGCATCCCCTTCTCCAAGAGGATCATGAGGGAAGTAATTCCCCTCATGTCAAGCTCCCTACCATCGAGCCGTGCCATGGATCCACCAATCTCGATAACCATCTTAGCAGCTTTAGATCCATCATGATGTTCCATGGGGTATCAGATGCGATCCTATGCAGAGCCTTCCCCTCCACCTTAAGGGGATCTGCCCGAACCTGGTTCAACAGCTTGAAGTCAGGTTCCATTGATTCTTTTGACGAGCTGAGATGTCTGCTCATCAGCTAGTTCGTCAGCAGCCATCGCCAGCGACGGAGATCTGATTCCCTCTCCGAGGTCAAGTAGAGAGAGAGGGAATTGCTGAAGAATTACCTTGGCCGCTTCAACATGGCCCTCTTAGGAGTCGATCATCTCAACCACGAGATGGCCATGTCCATCCTGGCCAGAGGAGTGTCCAAGGAGGGAGACTTCTACCTAGCTCTGGAGGTTAACTACCCCAAGAGCCTTTCGAATATGATGTCCCTGATGGACAATTATGCCAGGGTTGAGGAATCGAGGAGATCAGCTCGAGCCAAGCAGCTGAAGAAGAAAGAGGCAAAGGGCTCAAACAAGTAGCGGGCCCACTGCCACGCTAGCCCACCTCGCCACCGCAGAGCTCCTCCGCTGCCGCCTCGAGAACGAACTCGGAGTCTGGCCCAAAGTTTCGACTGCTACACTCCCCTTACAGCGCCAAGAGCACAGATCTTGATGAAGATTGAGCGGCAAATTCTTTGGCCTCCCCCTCTCCGAGGCAATGCAACTCAGAGGGATCCTGCCAAGTACTGCTGCTTTCATCGGGACTACGGGCATAATACTGAAGACTGCTGGCCACTAAAGAACGAAATCGAGCGACTGATTCAGCAGGGCAGGCTGAACCGATTCAGAGGTCTCCCTAAGCCAAACAATGAAGAGAATCGCTAGCCCGAACCTTGCCAACTTCCTCCACCGAATCCCTCGGTCCTCGGCAATGTCAATGTGATAACGGTGGCCGGATCCCCATCTTCCTGGCCGGACAAGGAGGAAAGCTCGCCAAAGAAAGCTCGAATCGATGAGCTCACCTTCTCTGATGAAGACCTTGGGGAGGTACAGTATCCCCACGATGATGCTCTGGTTGTATCTTTAAATATGAATAATTATGATGTACATGTTAACGTTCTGTATTTCGATGCCTTTGTGAGGTTAAAATTCTGGGTAAGCCTCCGATCAGTGGAGTCCACCCTAGTGGGCTTCACCGGTGACTCCATAATCCCTGAAGGAGTCATCACTTTATCAGTCCGAGTCGGCACCTGGCCCCGTGTGGCTACCATGCTCATGGATTTCCTCATGACCAAGCTCAGATCTCCCTATAATGCCATCCTCGGTAGACCGGGGCAGATATCTCTTAAAGCTATCATTTCTATTCCCCATTTCACCATGAAGTTCCCCACTGAATGGGGAGTAGGGGTTGTTCGAGGAAGTCAGATCATAGCTCGGCATTGCTTTGTTGCCGACCTTCAGTTCAGAAAGCCCAAGGTGGATGGGCTAGATGCTCGAGAAGATCTCGCTGAGCAACGAGGAGAGCCGGTCGAAGAACTAGAGGAGGTACAACTTAACGAGGCTCAGCCTGACCGAACCATAAAGGTCGGATCGTAATTAGAAGGAAAGCTTCGACAAGAATTAATTGAGTTCCTTCAGAGGAATGCCGACATCTTCGCTTGGTCTGCATCGGATATGCCTGGAATCAGCCCAGACGTCCTGGTCCACCACCTCAGCGTGGACAAAATATTCAGGCTCATTAAGCAGAAGAAAAGAAGCTTCACCCCTGAGCGTCAAAAGGCCATCGAAGAAGAGGTGGATAAGCTCATCAAAGCCAAGTTTATCCGGGAGGTTAGTTACCCCGATTGGCTGGTGAACGTGGTCATGGTGTAAAAGTCAAATGGCAAATGGAGGATCTGCATCGACCTCACTGACCTCAATAAGGCCGGCCCAAAAGATAGTTTCCCTCTTCTGCGGATTGACCAGCTCGTGGATTCAACTTCAGGCCATCAAATGCTGACTTTTATGGATGCCTATTCGGGCTACAACTAGATCCAAATGGCACCCGACGATGAGGAGAAAATCGCCTTCATCACCAACCGAGGTATCTATTACTACCGAGTTATGCCCTTTAGTTTGAAAAATGCAGGTGCTACCTACCAAAGGCTGGTCAACAAAGTCTTCAAGGAGCAAATTGGTTGGAACATGGAGGTGTATATTGATGATGTGCTGGTGAAAAGCAAGGAGGCATCCCAGCACGTCAAGGATCTCGTAGAAAGCTTCGCCACACTTCGAAAATATCATATGAAGCTCAATCCCACAAAATGCGCCTTCGGGGTCAACTCCGAGAAATTCCTCGGCTTCATGGTTTTCCAGCGGGGCATCGAGGCAAACCCACAAAAGATCCAAGCCCTGCAACAAATGGCCCCGCCTGGGTCAGTCAAGGACATGCAGCGCCTTACTGGGAGAGTAGCAGCCCTTAACCGCTTCATTGCTTGGTCGACTGAGAAATGCCTTCCCTTCTTCAAAGTGCTTCGGTCGGCCAAAAACTTTCAGTGGACCCTAGATTGCCAGAAGTCCTTCGAAGACCTCAAGAAATACCTCGGCTCACCACCTCTCCTCAGCAGCCCAAAGCTAGGGGAAGTGCTGAATTTATACCTAGCGATCTCTGAAGACGCTGTTGGCTCAGTGCTAATCAGAGAGGAGAATAGAGTCTAAAGACCTATCTATTATGTCAGCAAACTACTCAAAGATGCTGAAATGAGGTACATTCGAGTCGAGAAGATGGTCCTAGCTCTGGTAACATTGGTCCGAAAGTTGTGGCCATACTTCCAAGCGCACACTGTCATCGTCCTGTCTGACCAACCCCTTAAGGAAATTATCCATCGTCCAGAAGCATCGAAGAGAATGACCAAATGGGCTGTCGAGCTGAGCGAGCACGACATTCAGTATCAGCCTCATCCAGCCATTAAAGCCTAAGTTCTAGCAGATTTCCTCCTCGAATGCACCATACCCAAAGATGGCTCTGTTTCGGATACCCCCGGACAACCAAAACCCAACGCCCCATGGTTGCTTCACGCTAATGGATCCTTCAGCGCGAGCGGTTTTGGCACCGGCCTGGTCCTCACCAGTTTGGAAGGCGCAACCTTCGAATATAGCATCCGCTTCTCCTTCCCGGCTTCAAATAATGAAGCAGAATATGAAGCCTTGCTCTTCGAACTCCGAATCTCCCGTGAGCTTAAAGTCAAGAAACTGATTGCCTACACCAACTCCCAATTGGTGGCTGGCCAAATGCAGGGAAAATTCAAGGCTCGAGAGCCGAGTATGATTCGGTATCTCCAAAAGGTGCACGATCTATCCTCCTATTTTGATGAATTTAAAATTGTTCAGATCCCAAGGACTGAAAACATGCACGCTGACCTTCTGTCCCGTCCGGCAACTACGGAGTCAATGGATCTCGAGCAAAAATTCCACTTGGAGGTCCTGGAGAAGCCCAGCATTGCCGATGTTGATCAAATGATGCAGGTTGACACCGAACCATCTTGGATGGACCCCCTGCACCAATATCTCAAAGAAGGGTTCCTTCCCATTGATAGAAAGGAAGCAAGGAAGTTGAAATTGCAATCATCTCATTATGTTCTAGTTGATGATCGGCTGTACAAGCAGTCCTTCTCAATGCCGCTGCTTAAATGCCTCCAACCTACGAAGGCCGAATATACCCTCCAGGAGGTCCACGAAGGCATCTGCGGCAATCACCTCAGTGGTCGGGCCCTATGCCACAAAGTGATGCATCAAGGGTATTATTGGTCGACGATGCAAAAAGACGCCGACGACATCGTTCGAACTTGTGATTCATGCCAGAGACATTCGAATGTTCAAAGGCTCCCTTCAGCGCACCTGACCTCCATATCATCCCTCTAGCCCTTCGCCAAGTGGGGGATGGATATTCTTGGCCCTTTCTCCCTTGCAACGGGGCAAAGGAAGTTCTTATTTGTTGCAATTGATTATTTTACTAAATGGATTGAAGCCAAAGCAGTTGCTCAGATAACCGAAGCCCGTGCTAAAGACTTCGTGTGGAGATCCATCATCTGCTGCTTCGGTCTTCCCCACACTATCATCACTGACAACGGGAAGCAATTCGATAACCCTAAGTTCCGAGAGTTCTGCGAGGACCATGGCATTCTCCATCGCCTGACATCGGTCGGACATCCTCAAGCTAATGGAGAAGCCGAGGTAACCAACCGAACTCCCCTGCAGGGAATTAAAGCTCGGCTCAACCGGGCGCGAGGCCGATGGGCCGAGGAGCTCCACCATGTATTATGGGCATATCGGACTATGAGAGAGTACCCATAGGGCAGACCCCAGTCAAGATGGCTTTTGGCATAGAAGCCGTAATCCCTGTGGAAGTCGGACTCCCTTTCCCTTGTGTGGAATGCTATTCAGAAGAATCCAATGACAAGCAGCTCCGAACTAATCTTGACCTGATAGAAGAAGTCAGGGAGAAGGCCCAAATCCAGATGGCCACCTACCGACAAAGAGTAGCTCGTTATCACTCCATCAGAGTCCGAGGGAAGTTTTTCCTCCCCGGTGATCTGGTGCTTCGGAAGGCATCTATCTCGAAGCCACTGAAGCAAGGAAAATTATCCCCAAATTGGGAAGGTCCCTACCAAGTGACCGAAGTAATCAGACTCAGCACCTACAAACTCCAAGATTTGGATGAAAAATCTATTCCTTGGACATGGAACTCGGATAATCTTTGCGCATATCATCAGTGAAAGTACGCTCTTACTAAACTAATTTTTGTTCATTGAATTAAATTTAATTTTCAAAGGCTTGCAAAATTTTTATAACTCTCCTTGAAAGCTGCAATGAGAAGTAGGTCATAAAATCCTCGGCCGGGCCAAGCGATCTCCATACCTTGGCCGCGCCAAGTAAAATATATCGGCCTAGCCGAGCGATCTTCATACCTTGGCTGCGCCAAGTAAAATATATCAGCCTAGTCGAGCGATCTTCGTACCTTGGCAGCGCGAAGTAAAATATAATCTTGAAGCCTCGGCCAAGCCAAATGATGGTCTCCGTACCTTGGTAATGCCAAGTAAAATATAATCTTGAAGCCTCGGCCAAGCTGAATGATAGTCTCCGTACCTTGGCAGCGCCAAGTAAAATATGATCTTGAAGCATCGGCCAAACCGAGTGATATATTCCTGTAGCCTCGGCCAAGCCGAGTAACGGTCTCCGTATCTAGGCAGCGCCAAGTAAAATATATTCTTGAAGCCTCGGTCAAACCGAGTGATCTATTTCTAAAGCCTCGGTCAAACTGAGTAATATACCTCTGGAAGCCTCGGTCAAGCCGAGTGATATATTTCTGAAGCCTCGGCCAAACCGAGTAATATATTTTTGGAAGCCTCGGCCTGGTCGAGTAATTTCTCAAACACTCTGACGTGACTAAGACGTCCTATTATGCTTCGGCAGAGGTAAGTAACCTTTCTCCGCTTACCAGCAAGATTATGCAAGTTATTTCTTTTCAAAGAAATACGTACTACATCCCTTAAATAGAATCATGTTTACTGCATGAGCTCACAGGGCTGCCCAGGCCTTTCTCTGACCTAAACAGAGATAAACACTTCCTCCACAGAGGATTGAATGACATGTTAACAAAAATAAAGTACCAAAAGCGCTGCTGGACTTATGGATTATGCTACGGACCGAAAAGCATAAAATAAGAGTAGCAACTCTTAACACCATCACATCGAAAAAAGAAATAGATGTCAAAAGAAGAAAGAGTAGAAACTTTCTTTATTAATGAAAAAATTACAACCTCTTGAGAGGCATTACAAGTGCATCATAGCACATAAAATATAAATAAGATAAAAGCTCGGCTGAGCAGCTTCGGTCGATAACGATATCTTTACATCCGACCCCAAAAATCAGAGAAACCAGACAGCTCTGTTGAGCCACTAGTTAATGCGAAAGAACAAAGTAGGCCATCCACGGATCCCTCGGATGAACACGTTGAGGGATCATAACTAGGTCAAGGACCCGTGGATACTTATGCCAATGAAGCATCCCCCAAATGGGATGCTGGTCTGCTAGCTACTGCCCAACAATAAAAGGCAGAGAACCAGCAGACCCACACATCCCTCCTCCCACTTCACATGGAAAAAGATTCCTCAGGCGGATGAACTAAGGAATTCAAACTGAGGGAGGAGGCGAAATTCATGTCAGCCACGGGGATATGTATGCTTTGCATTTCCTGTGATCCCCATGGCAAGTGGCAAAGGACACATAGGAAGCGTATACGTGCACTCCCCATATAACCTCTGCGGGCCTTCCGTGCGCTCTCCATATGATCTCCGAGAATTCCTCCCTTGAGGACTGCCTGCTCTTCAGCAGCCTCTCCATCGCCCCAGTTATCCGGGGTGAACCAGCTTTCAAAAGGGTAGCTCGATCTCCCCATCCTCGATGAAACAAACGCCATGAAAGCCCTTCGACTCACATAAAGAGAAGGTCTTTGTAGATAGCCTAACACGGCCCACTCTCCCCTTTTTATAGGCAAACAAGCCGGGGGCAGTCATTAAAGAAGGGAGCCCTGGAATTTGAAACGCCCTGGCCATGCTGCCATGTGGTAGATCAAAAGAAAAGGGCACTTTCCAAAGCGCGCCGGACGCACCTCCTAGGCCATGACAAAAGGCAGAAGATTTCCTTTTGATTTTGAATCAAGAGCCTTAAATACAGGAAATCGGTCGCAGGTCCTTGAGATATGGGTAGACCTAGGAAATTCCCTTTCGAAAACGATGCCATCCAATGGCAATCGAATGCTTATCGCGTACATTAAAAAGTCCCGCATCGGAAAAGGCCAACGGGATAAATGCCTCGAGCAGAAACAGTGCACCCTTTAGAGAAGCCATTTCGTATGCCTCGGCAAAAAACGTACCAACTTTTTACTTCGGACAAACCAAACTATCTAACCTCGGCCCCAACCGAGGTATTTGAGCCATTCTTGGCCCTTTCGCACCAAACCATTTCGTGCCTTAGCAAAACGAGTAAGTGTGCGCACACCTAACCTCGGCCCCAACTGAGGCAAACTCAGAATTGTGTTCCACGAAAAAATTGAACAATCCCATGCATCAGCAAAACCAGCTAATCTGGCTTCAATTAAGCAGAATCTTCGACTCGGAACCCCCAAGGGAACTCCCAACAAAAAGGTCATTCAGAAAAGTAATGACCAAAGCGATAAGGCAAAGAGAAATTAGAATACTCATTCATTAAGTTTTGATCAAATTACAGGTTGAAAAAGCGAAAATACATAAGCGACCCTTAAGAATCAGGGTCCGGGTCCATCCCAAGAACCTCTTTGATAACGTCTGGAAGGGTTTGACTCGCTTCACCCGCTTCAAATGTTGAAGGAAGAGTCTCGGGTTCCTCGGTAGTAGACTGAGGGCATTCTTCGGAAGCCACAGCCTCATTAAGGCCCAGGATAGCGTCAAGATCAACGTCCGAAATATCCTCATACTTAGCTTCTTCGGCCCCCGAGGTACAAGCATCAAAACGTTCGGCATCCAAAAAGGATAAATCCCACTCGGGATGCGATCGAGAGATCTTCGCTCGAGTTTCCTCCTCGCCGAACCGAAATGCATCGGCACAAGCCTCTCTACACTCCTCGAAAAATTGGGCAGAACTCTTGTATTCCTCCACAGCCGAAGCGATTCGGTTGCTGGCTTCAGTTAACTGGCCCCAAGATCAAAATTCATCTGGCGCTCATGGACAACTCCGCCCTTAGAGCCTTAAATTGCTCCTGTGCCTCGAGTCCAATTCTGGCCATCTACAAAACATCAGGGCGTTTGAGCCCACGAGCAAAAGAAAAGCACCGAAAGCAAATAAATAGGAAGACACTATACCTCTTCTACCCGCTGAGCCATTTTATTGCTCAGCTCCTGAACCTTTTCCAAGGCCTTCAGCTTGGCCAATTTATTTTGTTGAAGACCCTCCTTGAGGTCATTAATTCGGGACTGCTTGTCCCCGACTTCCCACCAAGATTGATCAAGATCATTGGTAAGCCTAGCAATTTGCTCATGTTGCCATTTCAGCCGATTCTCCATATCGGCAAATTCCTTATTCAGAGCGGCAAGCTGATCCCGCTACCGCCGGCACTTGCGCTCCTCCTCCTCGAGCCTTCTACCCCAATTTTTTTCTCCTCAGCATGACTAGCATTCAGCTGGTCCCATATTTTTTCAAAATACTGCTGCATGGCCTTAACTTCATCGGCATGCTTAGCCTTAATCTGGGATAACTCCAGGCAAGCCTTGTCCGATTGTTAGCGGAAACCCTGGAGCTCCCTGACTTGAGCCTTAAGCCGGGAGGTCCTCTCGGCTGCAAGTCGGTAAGATTCACTCACCCTCTCAAAGTCTGCCTTAGCGGACGCCAAGGCCCTGGAAAGCCTGCTGGTTGAATCCACCCTCGCCCGAAGGTTGGCCGTCTCTTTCCTGGCCTGAGCGCAAGCCCCAGCGACCAGGTTTAAGTGCTAATTTAGCGCCCTTGTAATCAAGGCATTCTGAAAGAAAAATACGAGTAAGAAACCACGGTCAAACCAATCCATCGAGAGTTACAACTTCGGCACAATAACTTACCCAGGAGGCGTAATTCGAAGCAATCTTCATGAGAGTAACATTACTAATTTCGGGGAGAAGGAAAATATCCTTCGGCACCCCAAGCCGACCAGAAGCCGCGTTCATGATACCCTCGGCCGCAGGCTCGTTCATCAAGGAACTTTCCCCCGAGCGCAAAATAGACCTCATCAAGGCAGTAAGCATGTCATCTACCTCCGAGCTGTGGATGAGAGAACTCATGGCCGAAGAGCCGGCCTCAGGGGCTTCGGCCCGAGGAACCGCCATTCGCTCGGCTTCCTCTATCAAGACTCTGGCCTGCAAGGCCTCGGATGCTTTGGCCCCAGCTAAGGGAGCCTCGGCCCAAGCACCCCCTTCATCCAGTGATTCTTCCTCTTCTTCCTCTTCCTCTTTGACTATCGCTCTATTTCTTGCAGACTCCATTTGAACTTCAATTTCTTTCACGGCATCCCCTGATGCCGTAACCGAAAGACCCTCAACAGAAGGCACCTCAACCTCCGCCAACATGTCAATAGGTGGCTCCACTTGTGCTTCGGCAGTCGCCGCTGCCTCTTCTGACCCCTCCGCCTGAGCAGGGGCCTCCTCCATACGCAGTGGACTCTCCACCGCTAGTAACTGAAGAACATCTAGTGGGAGGATCGCCGGACGGATTGGCGACATCTCCTCGGCGTCATCTGATACGACCACTATTTGGAGGGGAGAAACCTTGGCTGCTCTTTCCGAGCTCCCCCCAATGGCTTCCTCTGCTATCTCACCCCCCTCCAGCAGGGAGGGCTTATTGGTTACGGCCGGCATTTCCACTTCCTCCCTCTTTGAAGCAGAGGAGTGGCGGCCGACATCATCTTTCCTAAGCTCCCTTGAGCGAGACCCGGAAGGACGGGCCCTCTTCTCGAACCTATGCTTGTCCCTAGAGCTGGAGCCCCTGTGGCGCTTGCTCGGCTCCCTCCTTATTTGGCCCACAAATGCGGACCTCTAGGCTGAAAACACAACAAATGTTCAGTTAAAGAGTAGCGAAATTACATAAACACGCTGACCATTAGAGCAAAGACTCACCTTGAGGGTCGATAGAGCTAAGCCCGGCAGTGAAAAGAGCATCCTCTGCTAACAGAGTGCTAGCTGAAACCTCCTAACCACTGCGAAGAGTCACTAGATCTCTCTTCTCATGCTCGCTCAACTTCGGGCGCACCTCCGGATCCTTCACATAGCTTGCCCATCCCCTTGGAAAATCTGACCCAATATTTCCCTCAGCAATAAAAAATCGAGACTTCCATTCCTTTATTGAAGACGGGTTATCAGAAATCATTTTGAACGACTTCCGGGGACCAATGTAGGGCCACTCTGAGATCCTCCTGGAAACCAGGTTGTAGCAGACTCGGAATATGGGAAGGGTCGCAGTCAACCCAACACGACTGCACATCGAGATAAACCCAACAAGATTGCGCTAGCTATTTGGGGCCACCATCGTTGGACATATGTTGTAAAACCTCATCACCTCCTGTATCAGCGGGTGAAGAGGGAATCGGAGACCAGCCCTCAAGCTCTCCTCGTAGAAGAAGACTCCCTGGCTTAACTCGGTGGAAACCCGATGCTCGGTCCTTGACACCCATAAGTCTACATCCAGAGGAACTCTATAATAGCGACAGATCCTATCCAGATCGTCAAAGGTTACCTCAGAAGCAACATCGCCTGGACCCTTCATATTTGCTGAATGGGGGGTAGGATACGAACAGGAAAGCAAGGGCTTAGAGAAAGAGTAAAAAATCTCTATGAGGGACAAAGGAGCGTTGCAGAAGGAGCGCCGCCCCAGCCCTCCTTAAATAAATGCTTTAGAGAGAAAGCCCTAGATGCCAAAACCCCGATACGGGTGCCAGAAATAAAGGAGTCCCGCCACGTGGGGCTTTCGCTATCGCGACTTGCTAGAAACGAGGCGTTTCCTCCTTGAGCTGCGGCGAAAAAATGATGACGGAACCGCAGCCCGTCATTTACGAGATTATCATTACCTGCCTTTTTGAATCCCCCAAATAAGATTGCTCCAGAATTCTACTCCCTATATTCGAACTTACACTTCGGACTAGGGAGTGGGGGGCATGTGATGAGGGGTAAAATTGTCATTGCATTATTGACCGCCCACATCGATAATTGGGTCATACCCAATCCAAACACCCTACCAGCCAGCTGGCATAACATCCAAGCAATGAAGCCGAATCGCCTTTGACAAAGTCGGGTCACCCCGACAATCCGAGCCATCCTCGTACTTCGGCCATCAGAGCCGAGCCATTCCTCGGTAACCCGAGCTATCCTCATACCTCGGTCATCCGAGTTGACCATGCTTCGGCCATCAGAGCCGAGCCATTCCTCGGTAACCCGAGCTATCCTCATACCTCAGCCATCCGAGCTGACCATGCCTCGGCCATCCAAGCCGGCCATACCTCGGCCACCCGAGCCGACCATACCTCGACCATTCGAGCCGATCCATTATATACCTCAAAAAACCAGGTTATTCCTCATTCTGGCCAAACCAAGGCATTCAAAATACCTCTGCGGAATCCGGCGCAGGAGAGTTCGAATTCACTATAACTGAATAAGATTCCAAGCGGGGAATCATGCCCAGAAGTGGCCTAGGACCCACAAGAGTGGCCTAGGTCTATGTGATCATTGAATCTCAAGACATCAACCAGCTCTCCTAGCCATCAATCCTCTAACTGACAATATGAGGACCCTACTGGCCTCGTAACAAACTTGATTCAAATCCGTCTCGAATCCTAACAGTTTTCAGACCCCCTCCAGGGCACGTCCAAGGAATCAGATTATCGCCTATAAATACCACCGCCCTCCAATCTCTCAGGTCGCCAATTTTATGCGCAATTCTTACGCATACTTTTATGCAATTACTCATACTCATTCATTAGCTCTGATATCCCCATTGAAGCTCCCTCTGAGCTCATAGCTCTTGAGAGAGAACACCTGCCAAAAGGTGCAACTCCTCTGTGAGAGTTTTCTCCTCATATCTGCTTGCTGTGAATCTCCATTGACTTGGGCGTTGAAGGGTCCTCCGCAGAGGGCAACCCCCACAGCACCCTCTGTGTGTGGACTGTCTTGCAGGTTCCGTCCTGAGGCGATGAGATCGGCGTTTGGATCAGAAGCCGAAAGCGCATCCGAGTCAGAGAACGAATTTCTGCGGCAACAATATCCATTTCTTCTTTCTTCTTCTTTCTTCTTTCTCGACGGAAGCTGCGCAAAAAAAAAAAAAAAATTGTATACCTTTGATTTATTGGCAGAGGAAGGAAGTACTTATATATAGGCAATAATATCTTAAAGTTTTTTATTAACATTTCTTAACTTTTATGTATTATTTATTTCTTCTATATATCTTGTAAATATTTTTACCCAATAAGCCCAAAGAACGTTACCCGGTTCTCTAAATATGCTTTTTATTTGAGCTCGTATGTATGCTTGTATATATTTACGGATGAAGTTGCAAAATTTTTGTTCCGAACGAGGCCATGGCAACCACCGGCATCTGTTTTGCTGCACGCGTCCAAATGCACGAAGACAAGCGTAATGTACAAGCATGCAAAAGTGCCAGCTGGCATGAGTGCATGCATCGCACGAAAACTAATGTGATTGATAGAAACAAATAAAACAATTTAAATCTATTTTTAAATTCTGCATTATTAAATATAAATTTTAATTAAAAAAAGAAGAATGAGATAAATAAAATCATATGATAAAATATTTTTTAAAAAATTTAAAAAGAGCTTAATTAATGGGGAGCTATAGAGTAAAAATAGGCCAAATCTTTGCTTAAAAATAGGCCTCTGTTTTGGCATCCAAAACCGCCCCTCGGCTCTCTCTCTCTCTCTCTCTCTCTCTCTCTCTCGATGTTTGCTCGTCCGATCTCTGGTTTGCTCAGTGGCAATGGCGTGTCTCTCTCCCATCCTTCCTTCCCCTAGCGTCCGGCGAAATGCCGGGAGAAGGGGCGGCACGAAGCCCCTGTTCCAACCCGGCGCTCACACCGTGCAGCCCCCTCCCTCTTGATCTCTCGCCCATCCTCTCTCTCTCTCTCTCTCTCTCTAACTAATCTCTCTCATCTCTGTGTAAACTCTCTCTAGCCTTCCTCTCTCTACCCCTCTTTTCTCTCTACCATATTCCCTCTCTAACATTTCTCTCTCTCTCTCTCAATTTGTCTTTCCACCTCGAACCTTTTCGTTTAAGTCAGGTCATACCTTTGCGCTCCTACGCCTGTGCATGTCCCAACCAAGGGTCGCTCCCCGGACCCTATCTTAATCCTTACCTGGCCTGTGCTTTTGTAACCCCAGGTAATGGGGACACCTAAAATTTTTTTCTACCGTTTAAATTCTCGCGGCGACGATTGGATTTTCGATCTCAGCGTGACAATTGGGTTCCTTATTCTTTTGATCAAGGATTCATGAATCTTCTTCGTTGGCTTTTAAGTCCCTGCCCATGCGAGGAAGAGAGATAGAGAAAGAGAATTGAGAGAGAGAGAGGAAGCCACGATCGAAGCAGGGGCCATGGCGGTCCTGTGTCAATCTTGGTTTAAGCCCGGCGGCATACCGTCGCCTCGCTGGGCCTAAGCTATGATCGGCGGCCCCACTGGCACCGAAGGCGATGTCCGATGGGGGACCGAACATGGGAGAGAGGGTGGAGAGGGCCACGATGGCCCTTCTCCTGGCTCCTGCATTGGTTCAGTCCCGGCTGCGTGCTTGCTATCTCGCCGGACTTAGGCAGCGGCCAGTAACCCACACCGGCACCAGGCGAACATTCGGCAAGGGTCCGACTAGCCGGTGGTGGCCAGTCGTGCCACTAGCACAATAAGAGCCACGGAAGAAAGAAAGAAAAAGGGAGAGAGAGAGAGAGGGGAGGAGGCACGGCCGCGGCGGCGACCGGCTCTGGACCGATCACCGACAGCCAAGCTGCCTGGTGATTGGCCGGCGGCGGCCTTGGCCGCCGACATGGGTCTCCCCTGGTTCAGGAGAACTAGCGGAGAGGGAAATAAAAAAAGGGGAATAGGGGAAGCCCTGTTTTGGGCTTTAGGCTGTGTTGGGCCAGCCCAATGAGCCCCTTTTGAGCTGATTTTTGGACTCTGTATTGGGCCGGGATTAGGAAAATGAAAATATGGTCCGGATCAATTTTGATTCTAGTTTCTGAGGGAATTTTTATTTTCCCATTTGGACTATTATTCTTAATGTTATTTGAGCCCAAAGTTAGGCCCAGGATTTAATTGGGTAGAATTTAAGGGATACTTTATTATTCCAATTTTAAAGATTTAATTGTGTAAAATAATGCTGTAGGTATCCATATGTCCAAATAACTAGTTTATAGTTTGGGATTAGCGTGCTGAGATAAGTAAGCCAATTATCATGATTTTATAAATTATTTAATATATAGATCTTTGATTTATAGCTGTATTAATTTATGAAATGAGAAAAATGGAAATTTGATATTTGATTTGGTTATTTTGAAATTAGTAAATAGTACCATGAGTATGCAATTGAGTAATTGCTATGATTATATGCAATTGCTAATATTTTGCAAAGTAATGAATTTATAAATATGCAAAAATGAATGATATGATTAGTTTGACTTTGCAAAATATATTGGTACTACTGATATATTTTTATACAATTGCTAATAATGTACAAACCACTGTATATGTGAGAAGCTTATGCTTGTGTTGATGCATGATATGTTATATGCAAAATATGATAATGATAATTGAGAATATGCTTATATGTGTCGCTGCGGTTCTCATATGATGTAAAATGATGTGAAATATTGTGATATACCAAGAAATACGAGATCCACCTTCATAGAAAGAATATGTGGAGGACACACATCTGTAGGGTGTGTTGTGATACATGGCATAATGCTGGTACCAGGACTCTTTCTCTTAGGGAACATTTACGAGTGATACACCAGTTGGGTGTTGTAGGACCGTAGGATACATAAGAAATAGTAAATATATAAATACAATGGATTTATTTACATTGCATATTTTGGTATTTATTATATGACTAAACTTTCAAAATTACTTTGAGCAGATGGTATGCATGTTCTGATATCATGACAATTATGTTTGAAATTGGAAGCTTTTTATATGTATTTTACATGGAAACCTGAATTGATAAAGTCTTGAAATGCTTATATTATATTATAGTGCGCTTACTTATTAGTGTGAGCTCATTTAAATCTCACAATGTTTTTCAGAGCCACAAGATTGAAGAAGAAAATATGGGGTAGATGGAGCTTCTCTTGAAATAAATTATATCTAATATTTTGATGTACCCCTAGTGGTTTGTGTTTGTAGGGCATGTAGTCCAAAAACTTATATTTATGGCTTGTATTAAAGTTATTGACTTTGAATGACATATAGTTATTGCCTTTTTTTTTGAATTAAATGTTATGATTTTGGACGCCTTGTATGCCTGGAATGCGGCAGGTTGTCACCTTGGATCAAATTTTGGGTCTGGGGCACGATAGCTTTAGTGGTATCAGAGCCTGGTTATGACCTTAGGAACACATACATGATGACACTCTAGGAAAAATACTAGGATGAAATTGAGATGATTATAACTTTAAAGAATTTCAGGTATTATGCTTTGAAAGCCTAAAATTTAAAGTTTATCATGATATTAATGAAAAATTAATTTATCAGGAGATAGGAATGGCTCGTTGCACTAGAAGCTAACAAAACGATGAGGGCTCCCAGGTTGGTAATGCTGGTGAGCAGTGAGGCCAAGAAGCTACCGGAGGTGCTGGCCCTATCAATCAAGTCGGGGCTGATCACCAGCGACTCCAGACCGAGATGCTTCAGGTTCTCTCGGGTATGGCGCAGTCAATATGGGACATGCAACAACAAATCCTGCAGGCTTTGTCCACTCAGTCTGGCCCTCCTATTTCGCAGACTTAGTCTGCCCCTTCCGTTCCACAAACTCAGCCTGCCCCTACTGTTCTGCAGACTCAGTCTGCTCCCATTGTTTCGCAGACTCAGCCTACTCCCACTGTTTCATAGACTCAACCTACCCCTACTGCTCTGCAGACTCAGCCTGCTCTTACTATTCCGCAGACCCAGCCTACCCCTTCTGCTCCACAAACTCAGCCAACCTTACCTACTCAATCCGCACCATTGACCTAGCCTACTCCACCTCAACCCTGGGTAGGGGTTGACCGTAGCTTTGCTGACTTCAAAAGTTTTGCCACTGCCCCTTTCACTGCATCCACCAACCCTATTGATGCTGAGCGGTGGATGCGAGACATGAAGAAGGCTTTCACAGCCCATGATAGCCAGGAGAAGGAGCGTATCAGATTTCCACATATCTTCTCTAGGGGTAGGCTTATGATTGGTGGTTAGTTGAGGAGCAGCGACGGGGTGGTCGGGCTATTACTTGGGACGAGTTTAGGGAGGCATTTTTTGACAAATACTTTTCCAGTAGTGTACAGAGACAGATGGAATTAGAATTTGTCAAATTAAAACAAAGAAATCTTTTCGTGGCCCAGTATGAAGCTGAGTTCATCATGTTGGCCCAGTTTGCTCCAAATATAGTAACCAATGAGATGGCCAAGATCACCAGATTCACTGAGGGACTGCGACCTAGACTGAGGCAAGTAGTCAATGCATTTGAGCTTCCCACTTATGGTGTTGTGGTGAATAAGGCCCTGGTGATTGAGAGGGATATGAATGCAGTCCAGAGAGATTGGGAGTAGCAGAGAAAGAAAAAAGGGCATATTTCTAGCCAATCCCCAGTTCAGGCTAGGAAGAAAGGTGCACATCAGGCCCCAGCAGGACAATGGAATAGGGAGACTTGTTGCCTTCACTATGGGAACTTCCACCCATGAAGGCCTTGCCGCAGATTGCCTGGTGCCTACTTCCTATATGAGAAAATATATCACAA
This sequence comes from Calamus simplicifolius, assembly GCA_900491605.1. Classification (NCBI taxonomy): domain Eukaryota; kingdom Viridiplantae; phylum Streptophyta; class Magnoliopsida; order Arecales; family Arecaceae; genus Calamus; species Calamus simplicifolius. Next base: position 154,042 of record UESW01001564.1, on the reverse strand, counting down.
GATGGTCATCTGTCACCTTCAAAAGGATCAGCATCCCTCTTCAGATCAAGGGAAGAGCCAGCAGCATTAGCAGCAGCCACCGAGGATCCAGGGAAGGGTCTTCACCCTCACTCAGCAGGATACTGCCGCCTCTAATTCTATGGTGACAGGTATACCATTTAATTTTATATCTAGTATTATATTCTTATCTAGTGCAATACATTAGCAATTGATTAGGAAATTAGGTTAAACTTTGATATTAAAACAAATTACACTTATGTCCAGGAATGATTAAAGTAGGCACTGCTTATGCTCAAACTTTAATTGACCCGAGTGCCATGCATTCTTTCATATCTGACACCTATCCCCATAGTAGCCAGGAGAAGGAGCGGATCAGATTTGCCACCTATCTTCTCCAGGGGGAGGCTTATGATTGGTGGCTAATTGAGGAGCAGCGACGGGGTGGCCGGGCTATTACTTAGGGAGAGTTTAGGGAGGTATTTTTCGACAAATACTTCCCCAGTAGTGTGTAGAGAGATGGAATCAAAATTTATTAAATTGGAGCAAAGAAATCTTTCTGTGGCCCAGTATGAAGTTGAGTTCACCAGGTTGGCCCGGTTTGCTCCAAATATAGTAACCAATGAGATGGCCAAGATCACCAGATTCACCGAGGGACTGCGACCTAGACTGAGGCAAGTAGTCAATGCATTTGAGCTTCCCACTTATGGTGCTGTGGTGAATAAGGCCTTGGTGATTGAGAGGGATATGAATGCAGTCCAGAGAGATTGGGAGTAGCAGAGGAAGAAAAAAGGGCCTATTTCTAGCCAATCCCCAGTTCAGTCCAGGAAGAAAGGTGCACATCAGGCCCCAGCAGGACAATGGAATAGGGAGACTTGTTGCCTTCACTGTGGGAACTTCCACCCAGGAAGGTCTTGCCGCAGATTACCTGGTGCCTGCTTCCTATGTAAGAAAATATATCACAAGATGGTCATCTGTCACCTTCAAAAGGATCAGCATCCTTCTTCTGATCAAGGGAAGAGCCAGCAGCATCAGCAGCAGCCACCGAGGATCCAGGGAAGGGTCTTCACCCTCACTCAGCAGGATGCTTCCGCCTCTAATTCTATGGTGACATGTATACCATTTAATTTTATATCTAGTATTACATTCTTATCTAGTGCATTACATTAGCAATTGATTAGGAAATCAGGTTAAACTTTGATATTAAAACAAATTACACTTATGTCCAGGAATGATTAAAGTAGGCACTGCTTATGCTCAAACTTTAATTGACCCGAGTGCCACGCATTCTTTCATATCTGACACCTATCCCCATGGTAGCCAGGAGAAGGAGCGGATCAGATTTGCCACCTATCTTCTTTAGGGGGAGGCTTATGATTGGTGGCTAATTGAGGAGCAGCGATGGGGTGGTCGAGCTATTACTTGGGGAGAGTTTAGGGAGGCATTTTTCGACAAATACTTCCCCAGTAGTGTGTAGAGAGATGGAATCAGAATTTATTAAATTGGAGCAAAGGAATCTTTCTGTGGCCCAGTATGAAGCTGAGTTCACCAGGTTGGCCCAGTTTACTCCAAATATAGTGATCAATGAGACGGCCAAGATCACCATATTCACTGAGGGACTGCGACCCAGACTGAGGCAAGCAGTCAATGCATTTGAGTTCCTACTTACGGTGCTGTGGTGAATAAGGCCTCGGTGATTGAGAGGGATATGAATGCAGTCCAGAGAGATTGGGAGCAGCAGAGGAAGAGGAAAGGGCCTATTTCTGGCCAATCCCCAGTTCAGGGCGGGAAGAAAGGTGCACATCAAGCCCTAGCAAGACAACAGAATAGGGAGACTCGTTGCCTTCACTATGGGAACTTAACCCAGGAAGGCCTTGCTGCAGATTGCTTGGTGCCTGCTTCCTATGTGAAAAAATATATCACAAGATGGTCACCTATCCCCTTTGGAAGGATCAGCATGAAGGGAAAACTTGCTTTTCATATGCACAGGATCTCAAGGTGGAAAGCATGTAATTCAATTTTAATATTCACATTGAATATAAATTAAAGCATATTAGCAAATCTGAAATTTAAGAGTATGTAAAAATAAGTTTAAAACAATACCTCTCGATGCGGAAGCTGTAGATGACGAACGTAGCAGATCCGATCTGCAGGAAAAAGTTCCTACTCGTGCCTTACAAGAGCCGCACGCCCCGCTCCTCTATATCACACGCACGTTAGAAAACCTTGAGACAAGGGATATGGAATCAGAAGGGATGGAGAACTCTTCTCCAAGAGAGGAGTCCCTCTCTGTTTGGACTTCTCTGATTTTTGGATTCTTTTTTCTTTGCTACTCTCTCTCTCTCTCGAAGTTGAGAAAAGTTTCTTAAATAAACTCATCGTAAAACAACCCAAAACAACCTTTTGAATTTGTTTTACGATACGATAATATCCGATCTTCGAAAGCGGATGGGTTATGGGCGTTCACGCATTGTCAACGCGTAAAGAAAATTTCATAAAATAAATTTATGGATTCATATCATATCAATGGCAAGATCGTAATTTAAACAAAGTTTCAAATTCACGTTATCGAAATGGTAAAATCGTAATTTATATGAAGTTTCAAATTCACGCCATCTCAATGGCAGAACCGTAATTTAAACAAAATGATAGAATCATAATTTACATGAAATGACATAATCGTAGATTTTCTGAAGTTTTAAAGTTTCGTTCGCCGCAACTATAATAAAAAAAATATTTAAAATATTTATAAATATGGAAATAATCAAATTAAATATGTTTGAAGTCCAAATTGAAATCCGAAAGAACCCATGCGAAGATCTCGAACCATACTTCGCATTGGACTAATTTAATTTTTAATTTAAAGTAATTTATGATTTCAAAATTCATAAATAAATGATTAGAGGCTCCGATTCAAACCACTTTGAAACCAGATCTAAACCACTCTATCATCAAACCAACCATTGATCTATGGTTCAAGTCATATCCCATAATGGGTCTGAATAAATCCCAAAAATTCACTTGAGTTACAAACTAACTCAAGTTCATCCCCAGAATAAGTACTACCGCTAATGCCCAGTGCTAGCTAGACATTGGTAGTACAAACTCGGTATTACCCATATGACCAAGTCCCACTTAGATCATGGATAAAGCCTATCTCCAGGTCACCTGACTATGTGCATGACTTCATAGGTTCGAATCTAAGTCGGTAGCATAGGAACACTTCATATACCAATCGATGTGACCATCTAGCAATGGTGCCCGACGTCCGAATAGACCGAATATATGCAAAGCAATATTCAGGAACCTAGGCTATGGTTACCGTATAATTCATTCCCTTGTCCTAGTATTCAGAGTGAATATAGAGTTAACTGCCAACTCCGAGTAAATCACCCAAGTATGTTTCAATGCAATGAATCTTGTGACACCTCACAAAGATTACCTTGGCCAAGGTTTTGCTAAATTGAAACATAATTCGAGCACTCTCTCTAACACTTAGAGTGGACAATCCCATCTTGACTCATCACTGACCCAATAAGTACTTGACTACACCAGCAACCTTCTGTCACCGGATTAGAAATCCGGGTGGTCCAGTGCCTAAGTACAGTGAGTTGCTTATCAAGTCAACATAATAGTCTCATGTCAAAGGGACACTTATACCCATTGCCTTTCTATGAGTTGCTCCAGGTAGTTGAGCACTCAGCAGAGGTGAGTCACTGTTCAGTGAATGTACTCCTACACTCACCCGCATGTCATACCAGTGTTATACACTCCTTGGTTTAAGAGAACAAACCAACCCATATGGCACACAATGACCTACACTTGATTACGTCGTCGTCCTAGGTAACAATGAATCATTTGGCCACGAACAGATTTAAGAGTTACTCAACAATTCCTCCATTATCGAATACATGTAACTCTAAGGACTACAACATATTGGAATTCTACTGGAAGATGTAAACTATATGTTGTACTGCCAAAATAGACTTTTATTTATTGAATAAATTATGTACATTCACATCAACTCATAACCGTCTATAAGCTAGATGATTGGCTATAGACACATTTCCTAACAACTCCCACTTGAACTATAGCCAATCGGAACAGTATCTAATACCCATCTTCCACTTGTGTTCATTAAACTCCTTGATTCCGAGTGCTTTAGTTATTGGGTCAGCTAGTTTTCCTTTCGGTTGATCTTCTGAAAGTAGATGTCACCTCGTTCCATGATCTCTCGTACAAGGTGGTAGTGGCGCAACACATGCTTAGTTCGTTGATGCGACTTTGGCTCCTTGGCTTGGGCAATTGCTCCCATGCTATCACAGTATACTAGGACGGGACTCTCCAGGGTAGGTACCACTCCCAGCTCGCCCAAGAACTTTGTAGCCATACAGCTTCCTTTGCTGCATCTGATGCTGCAATGTATGCAGCCTCGCATACTGAATCCACCACTGTGTTCTGCTTGGAACTTTTCCAGCAGATCGCTCCTCCATTGAGGGTAAAGATAAATCCAGATATGCTTTTGCTATCATCTCTATCTGACTGAAAACTGGAGTTAGTGTACCCCACTAGTTTTAAGTCAGATTCTCCATAAATGAGCCATTGGTCCTTAGTATTTCTCAAATACTTAAGGATGGTTTTTACCACCTTCCAATGTACTTCACCTGGGTTAAACTGGTACCTACTCACTATCCTTAGTGAGTATGCCACGTCTGGTCTTGTACATATCATAGCATACATGATAGAACCCACTGCCGAGGTAAACAAAATTCTACTCATGTACTCTCTCTCCTCAGGAGTTGTCGCACAATCCTTCTTGGAGAGAGTAATTCCATGGCCTATCGGAAGATAGCCCCTTTTTGAATTATCCTTACTGAACCTCTTCAGCACAGTCTCAATGTACATGGACTGGGCAATCCCAGCAGCTTCTTAGATATATCCCTATAGATCTTCATCCCTAGGATGTAAGAAGCTTCACCCAGGTCTTTCATGGAGAACTGAGACAACAACCAAACCTTTATTCCCTGTAGTGCAGGAATGTCATTCCCAATCAAGAGAATGTCATCCACATACAGTACAAGAAATACAACTATGGAGCCATTTGCTCACTTATACACGCAGGGTTCTTCTCCATTCTTAATGAAGCCATAAGTCTTGATACATTTATCAAAACGTTTATTCCAACTCTGAGAAGCTTGCTTGAATCCATAGATGGACTTATGAAGCCTACATACTTTTGACTCGTCTGTGGATGTGAATCCTTCAGGCTGTATCATATACACCTCCTCTTCGAGATCTCCATTTAGAAAAGCCGTTCGGACATCCATTTTCTAGATTTCATAGTCAAAATGTGCAGCTAGAGCAAGCATAATCCGAATGGACTTGAGCATTGCTACAAGGAAAAAAGTCTCGTCATAGTCAATACCATAACGCTGACGATACCCCTTAGCAACCAGACGGGCTTTATAGGTCTCCACCTTCCCATCTGCACCTCGTTTCCTCTTGAAAATTCATTTACACCCTATGGGTTTTACCCCTTCAGGTGGATCAACTAGTGTCCATACACTATTAATCTCCATGGATTCCATTTCGGACTTCATGGCCTCTAGCCATTTCTTAGAGTCAGATCTCTGCAGCGCATCCATATAGGTGATTGGGTCCTCATCGTTCTTATTGAGTTCGATGGGATCCCCGTCACGGACCAAGAAACCGAAGTATCTGTCCGGCTGACGTGGTACTCTACTAGATCTCCTTAATGGTACCTCAATGGGCTCCAAGTTTGAACCAATCAAAGCCAGTTCCATAGCAGTTTCTAAGTGTAAAGGTACTTCTCCTTGTCGAACTTCATTAAGTTCAACATTAGCCTTAGCACTTCCAGTAAGATACTCCTTTTCTAAAAAGGTGGCTCTCATACTGATGAACAACTTTTTCTCTTCAGTGTGGTAGAAGTGGTATCCTTTAGACTCCTTAGGATATCCAACAAAGAGGTATTTGTCATACCTTGGTCCTAGCTTGTTTGTCAACAATCTCTTGACATAAGCTGGACACCCCCAGATCAGCTTACACCCTGTCCATATCTCATATGGAGTTTTAGCAATAGATTTACTAGGGACCCTAATAAGAATGTAACAGGCCGACTCAAGTGTGTAGTCCCAAAAGGAGATAGGCAAACTAGCAAAGCCCATCATGGACCGAACCATATCTAATAGGGTTTGATTCCTCCTTTCAGACACACCATTTAACTGGGGTGTCCCTGGAGGTGTCCATTGAGAGAGAATCCCATTCTCCTTTAGATATGTCAAAAACTCATTAGAAAGATATTTACCTCCTCGATCTGACCGAAGAATTTTAATATTCTTTCCAGTTTGTTTTTCTACCTCACTACGATATTGTTTAAACATTTCAAACGATTAAGATTTATGTCTCATTAGGAAGACATAACCGAACCTGGAGTGGTCGTCTATAAATGTAATGAAATAGCTAAACCCTCTCATAGAGGCAGTATTCATAGGTCCACAAACATCCATATGTATGAGGCCTAGAATCTCTTTGGCTCTTTCACCTTTTCCAGGAAAAGGTGACTTGGTTATTTTCCCAAGAAGACAGGATTCACAAGTTTTAATTGATTCATAATCAATGTCATTGAGGATGCCCTCTCTGACTAACCTGCTTATCCTGTTCTTGTTTATATGACCTAGCCTACAGTGCCAAAGGTATGAGTCATCGACATCATCTATTTTGGGGCATTTATTTGGAGTGCATAATACATTAATAGGTTATGATAAAAGGTAAATTCCATTGCTCAATTGTCCACACATCATAGATACATCATTCATAATAATATTTAAAATATCTTTCTTTATTGAAAAATCATATCCTTCAATAGCCAACTGGCCTACATAAATGACATTTAATAAAATACAGGACAATAGTGATATTCACTAAGCAATATTTTATTAAATTCAAAATAAAGCTCCATGACTCCCAACGCCAGTACTGGAACTTGGCTTCCATCACCCACGTTTAGGAATCTTTCACCTTCTTTGAATCTTCTACTAATTCGAAGCCCCTGCAAAGAATTGCAAATATGAATTGGACTCCCGGTATCTAATACCCAATTAGTAGTATCACAGATAGAAAAATTACAAGGTGTTATCATATAAATACCTTGTCCAACAACTCCTTGCTGGTTTTTCTTCTTAGGCCTGTTTGGATCCAGGATTGCTATGTACTGGGGACAGTTCCTTTTCCAGTGACCCAGCTTCTTGCAGTAGAAGCACTCTGCCTAACTTTTGTCAGCCCTCTTCTTCTTGGTCTGACTAGGCCTAGCATGTTGCACCTTCTTTCTTTTATTTTTCTTCTTCATCCCTTTCTTAAGGCGATGACGACTTGCCCCCGAACCTCCCACCAAGTTCATGACTTCTTTTGAAGCTGGTGATCTTTCTCAAAAGTCTGTAGTAGACCTAGCAAACCATGATAGTTTACTGCAGGCTTCGTCATTCTATAATGACTGAGAAAGTCCAAGTAGGAGCTAGGCAGGGAGTTCAGTATGGCATCCTTCCCAAGTTGCTCATGCAAAGGAAATCCAAGTTTGCCCAGACGTTCTATCATCTCGATCATGTATAGTACATGATCGGTGACAGAAGTCCCATCACGCATACGCGCGTTGAAGATGGCGCTAGATATTTTGTACCTTTCAACATCATCTAGCATCCCGAAAGATTCCTTCAACATTTGGAGTATTTGTTCTGGTTGGGCCTCCTCAAATTTTCTACAGAACTTATCATTCATAGAAGCCAGCATTATGCAGCGCACTGTGGTGCGGTCATTGGTCCACTTCAGATAAGTGTCCCTGACCATACCCCGCATATTAGGGGCTGGCTGCTTAGGTGCAGGATCCATTATCACATAAAGGATCCTCTCATGCTCTAAGACTATCCTATGCCTTCGATACCAGCTATCGAAGTTTGGACCTATCAGTTTATCACTGTCCAATAGTGACCGGAGTGACAGATTTGTAGACATTTCTGAAAGGAAAACCAAAAACTTATTAGTGTACATGATTTATTTAAACCTATAGACTTGGACTTATAGTCTAAGGCCCTCCCACTATTTTATTCAGGTTGGTAGCCCCTACCTCCAACCAGAGAAATTACTCCTAATTTCTTAGTGGGTACTAGAACCTAGTAGACTACATATGAGCCCGACTTTGGCCGGCCCACCCACATGTATCTAAAGGTAGGTTCATAACCAATTGGTTCCCAAAACAATTTCTAGTAATTTATTTTGCCCCAGGTTGCACGCCAATCGGCCTTTGGGCCTCCTATTGGGTGTCCCGGTTAGGTCCAACCATTAACATGACATGTTCAAGCTTCTAACCAAGGAATTGGTCAAGCCCGACTTTGGCCAGCCCACCTGACCATCGTTGAGAGAGTTGCATTGAACCATCATAATATGAATGATAATTCTAAAAACCAGATGAGTACCAGGCCTTTGGGCCTCCAATAATCATCTTAGCCATTGGACTCATTATCACTCTCTTAATTGGAGGCTATGACCTAATTATCCACATAATTTAGTCACTTTAGGGACCTAATAATTTTAGAGGGTTTGATTAATTTGTGACACATGAATGACATGGACCAATTTAAGTATTCTCCCACTAAACCATTTAGTTGGGTTCATTAATTTGGTCCATGGGTACCTAAATCAGTCAAACTGATTATCCTTAGGAAGCATGGGTTAGCTCAAGTCTATAGGCTAGTCAAATCAAGTGCTGGGACCACTTAGCGAGGCCAGCTTGATCAAAAGGCCGAGTTGCGCCATTAACCATCTTGCCTAGACACCAGCTGATAATCAACTAGCTAGGTGAGAGGTAGCCGCGACCTTGATCAGAACCTTTCTAGACACTAAGTAGTTGACCAGACCCAATTAAATTTGCCTAAAGACTTGGGTGTCCACTGAGCCCCAAATTAAGTCCATTTAGATGTATGGACTGATCAATCTAATCTAATTAGATGGATCTAAAGAAAAGACATAACTCAACATTTGATTAGATTCAATTTTCTAATATAGTCCAATTAATCTAATCTTAGGTCTAACCCAATTAGAGAACCTGATTCATGCTAACCCAATTAGCCCATGATTTATGATCATGTCTTAAGGTCTTTAATTCATAATTCTAGATCTTAAGTTAACCCCTTTTCAAATTTGAACCAATTTCAATTTTGAGTTCCGAAACATTTTCAAAATTTTCCCATAAAACATTTTTACTTTCTTTCCTTTTTATGTGATCTGAATTTTACGTAAAACAATTTTACTGTCATTAATAATTAAGATTTCATCAATTAAGATGTCTTAATGTTAATCTTATTAACATATCATCTTTAATTAATTTTGGATCTAATCAAAATTATCACAGAAATAAATTAATTCGATTAAAATATATTTTAATCTTTCTTTCTTCTGTTTTGTACATCTGTTCATGGGTTCTTTCACAGTGGCACCCCTACACGTCATAGGAAACCTTTCTTGAATAAGAAACAGAGGCTATGAAACCTCCCTATGACCGGACGGCCTAGCGAATATACCCAATCCAAGATATAATAGAACACAGCATGCAAGATCTACAATAGATCTACTTCTAAAACATATATTTAATTATCATTAAATAACTTTAACATGCTCTCATCATACAAAACATTTAAATCTACTATAGATCTAAACTAATCATACTAAGATATACTTTAGATCTACATTAGATTATTTATGCATAATAATATAAGATCTACTATGCTTATACATGCATTCCTAAGCCTTAACCATGCTCTGATACCATTTGAAGGGAAAACTTGCTTTTCATATGCACAGGATCTCAAGGTGGAAAGCATGTAATTCAATTTTAATATTCATATTGAATATAAATTAAAGCATATTAGCAAATCTGAAATTTAAGAGTATGTAAAAATAAGTTTAAAATAATACCTCTCGATGCAGAAGCTGTAGATGACAAACGTAGGAGATCCGATCTACAGGGAGAAGTTTCTACTTATGTATTGCTAGAGCCACACGCGCCGCTCCTCTATATCACACGCACACCAGGAAACCTTGAGATAGGGGATATGGAATCAGAAGGGATGAAGAACTCTTCTCCAAGAGAGGAGTCCCTCTCTATTTGGAATTCTTTGATTTTTGGACTTTTCTTTCTCTGCTACTCTCTCTCTCTCTCGAAGTTGAGAAAAATTTCTTAAATAAACTCATCGTAAAACAACCCAAAACAGTCTTTTGAATTTGTTTTACGATACGATAATATCCGATCTTTGAAAGCGGATGGGTTATGGGCATTCACGCATTGTCAACGCGTAAAGAAAATTTTATAAAACAAATTTACGGATTCATATCATCCCAATGGCAAAATCATAATTTAAACAAAGTTTTAAATTCACGTCATCTCAATGCATCGTAATTTAAACGAAATGGTAGAATCGTAATTTACATGAAATTGCAGAATCATAAATTTTCTGATGTTTTAAAATCTCAACTATAATAAAAAAATATTTAAAATATTTATAAATACAGAAATAATCAGATTAAATCTGTTTGAAGTCCAAATTGAAATACGAAAGAACCTAGGCAAAGATCTCAAACCATACTTCACATTGGACTTATTTAATTTTTAATTTAAAGTAATTTATGATTTCAAAATTCATAAATAAATGATCAGAGGCTATATTGGATATCTGATTCAAACCACTTTGAAACCAGATCTAAACCACTCTATCATCAAACCAACCATTGGTCTATGGTTCAAGTCCTATCCCATAATTGGTCTGAATAAATCCCAAAAATTCACTTGAGTTACAAACTAACTCAAGTTCATCCCCAGAATAAGTACTACCGCTAATGCCCAGTGCTAGCTAGACATTGGTAGTACAAACTCGGTATTACCCATATGACCAAGTCCCATTTAGATCATGGATAAAGCCTGTCTCCAGGTCACCTGACTATGTGTGTGACTCTATAGGTTTGAATCTAAGTCGGTAGCATAGGAACAGTTCCTATACCAATCGATGTGACCATCTAGTAATGGTGCCCAACATCCGAATAGACCGAATATATGCAAAGCAATATTCAGGAACCTAGGCTATGGTTACCGTATAATTCATCCCCTTGTCCTAGTACTCAGGGCGAATACGGAGTTAACTGCCAACTCCAAATATATCACCCAAGTATGTTTCAATGCAATGAATCTTGTGATACCTCACAAAGATTACCTTGGCCAAGGTTTTGCTAAATTGAAACATAGTTCGAGCACTCTCTCTAACACTTAGAGTGGACAATCCCATCTTGACTCATTACTGACCCAATAAGTACTTGACTGCACCCAGCAACCTTCCGTCATCGAATTAGAAATCCTAGTGGTCCAGTGCCTAAATACAGTGAGTTGCTTATCAAGTCAACATGATAGTCTCATGTCAAAGGAACACTTATACCCATTTCCTTTCTATGAGTTGCTCCATGCAGTTGAGCACTCAGCAGAGGTGAGTCACTGTTCAGTGAATGTACTCCTACACTCACCTGCATGTCATACCAGTGTTATACACTCCTTGGTTTAAGAGAACAAACCAACCCATATGGCACACAACAACCTACACTTGATTACGTCGTCGTCCTAGGTAACAACGTATCATTTGGCCGCGAACAGATTTAAGAGTTACTCAGCAATTCCTCCATTATCGAATACATGTAACTCTAAGGACTACAACATATTGGAATTCTACTGGAAGATGTAAACTATATGCTGTACTACCAAAATAAACTTTTATTTATTGAATAAATCATGTACATTCACATCAACTCATAACTGTCTACAAGCTAGACGATTGGCTGTAGGACACATTTCCTAACACAGCATCCCTCTTCAGATCAAGGGAAGAGCCAGTAGCATCAGCAGTAGCCACCGAGGACCCAGGGAAGGGTCTTCACCCTCATTCCGCAGGATGCTGCCGCCTCTAATTCTATAGTGACAGGTATACCATTTAATTTTATATCTAGTATTACATTTTTATCTAGTGTAATACATTGGCAATTGATTAGGAAATCAAGTTAAACTTTGATATTAAACAAATTATACTTATGTCCCGGAATGATTAAAGTAGGCACTGCTTATGCTCAAACTTTAATTGACTCGAGTGCCACGCATTCTTTCATATCTGACACCTATCTTGACAAGAATGCATCATTGACACAGTATGTAAATCCTGCTCGATTGACGTGAAGGATAGGAGATTAAAAGCAGATCTATTCATCCTTTCACTGAAGTTCTTTGATGTTATCCTTGGAATGGATTGGTTGGCCTCCTATCATACTTCAGTAGATTGCTTCAGGAAGATTGTGAACTTCAAAATTCCAAATCAACCTGAATTCAGTTTTACTAGTAGTCAGAAACACCTAACCTCAGTGTTCATATCAGTGCTGCAAGCGAAAAATTATCTGATAAATGGTGGTCAAGGATTTTTTGTTGTAGTCAAGAACCTTCAGCAGGAAGAGACCAAGTTGAAGGATATTCCTGTAACTCGAGAATTCCCTGATGTCTTCCCAAATGAATTGACTGATTTGCCCCCTGACTGGGAAGTCAAATTCTCCATTGATCTAGTTTTTGGAATTGGACCTATATCCAAGGCCCTGGCTGAGCTAAAGAAACTGAAGGATTAGTTGCAGGAGGTCCTACATCGGGGATTTATCAGACCAAGTATTTCTCCTTGGGGTGCTCCAGTCCTATTTGTTAAGAAGAAAGATGGCAGTCTTCAGCTCTGCATTGATTATCGGAAAATCAATAAGGTAATTGTACGGAATAAGTACCCTCTGCCGAGGATTGATGACTTGTTTGATCAACTCCAAGGAGTCCAGATATTCTCAAAGATTGATCTCAGGTCAGGATACCATCAACTCAAAGTCAAAGAGGGGGATGTGCCTAAGACAGCATTCAGAACCAGATATGGCCACTATGAGTTCTTGGTGATGTTGTTTGGGTTAACTAATCCCCCAGCAGCATTCATGGATTTAATGAATAGAATTTTTAAGCCATACTTGGATCAGTTTGTGGTGGTTTTCATTGATGATATCTTGATATATTCCAAGAACCAAAAGGAGCATGAGGACCACTTGAGAATCATGCTACAGATTCTTCGGGAGAAGAAACTTTATGCCAAGCTGCAGAAATGTAAGTTTTGGTTGGATTAAGTATCTTTCCTGGGTCATATAATATCCAAAGATGACATATCTGTGGATCCAAAAAAGATTGAATCTATCATTAGCTGGAGCCGACCTTCCAATGTGGCAGAAGTCAGAAGCTTCTTGGGACTAGTTGGGTACTACCATAAATTTGTGGAGGACTTCTCTCACCTTGCTCTATCCCTAACTCGCTTAACCCAAAAGCGAGTGAAGTTTGATTGGACAGAGGAGTGTGAGAAAAGTTTTTAGGATTTAAAGCAGCGCTTGGTGTCAGCTTCTATTCTTGTCCTTCCAATAGGATCTGAGGGATTTACTCTATTTATCGATGCCTCTCGAAAAAGATTGGGATGTGTTCTGATGCAGAATGGGAAGGTGATAGCCTATATCTCTAGACAACTGAAGCCTTATGAGTAGAATTACCCTACATATGATCTTAAATTGGCTGATGTGTTTTTACCCTAAAGATATGGTGACATTACCTATATGGGGTGTCATGTTATGTATATACAGACCATAAGAGTCTAAAATACATCTTCACATAGAAGGAACTAAACTTGAGGCAGAAGAGGTGGTTGGAGCTACTGAAAGATTATGACCTGAACCTACATTATCATCCTGGGAAGGCCAATGTAGTAGCTAATGCTTTAGCAGAAAATCCTCTTCAGAGTTAGCTGCTATGATTACTTTCCAGCCTCACATTCTGAGGAACCTTGAGAGGTGGGAGGTTGGAATGAGAGATAGCAGTCTGATGGGCTTGTAGCAGCACTTGTACTCCAGCCAACCCTAGTAGATAGGATCAAGTCCTCCCAGAAAGAAGATCCGGATTTACAAAGGATTAAAGAAGCTATGCAGTCAGGAGTTCAGAATGAATTTTGAGTAATGGAGGATGGATCCCCAAAATTTGAAGGTAGACTTTGTGTGCCAAACATAGAGGAGCTAAAAGCCAAAATTTTGAAGGAGGCTCACTACTCTCCCTATACTGTGCATCCAGGTAGGACTAAGATGTATAGAGACTTAAAGAAAATTTTTTGGTGGAAGGGTATGAAAAGAGAGATTGCTCAGTATGTGGCCAAGTGCTTGGTGCGTCAGCGAGTGAAGGTCGAGCATCAAAGGCCTGTGGGACCTTTTCAATCTCTGATGATTCCACAGTGAAAATGGAAAAAGATTGTGATGGACTTTGTGACTAGTCTGCCCAAAACTCCTAGGAATAATGATGTAGTTTGGGTTATTGTGGACAGACTAACAAAATCAGCTCATTTTCTACCTTTCAAAGTTGAGGTCTCTAGTGAAAGATTGGCCAGTTTGTATATTGAGCAGATCGTGAGACTCTATGTTGTTCCTGTATCTATTGTATTAGATCAGGATACCAGGTTTGTATCCTAGTTCTGAAAAAGTCTTCATAAAGCCATGAGAACCAAATTAAACTTCAGCACAGCCTATCATTCCTAGTCATATGACAATCAGAGAGGACCATACAGATTCTGGAAGACATGTTGCGAGCCTGTGTGATGGACTTGGGTGGAGCATGGGATAACCACTTACTTAGTGGAGTTTGCATATAATAATAGTTACCAGGCTAGTATCCAGATGGCTCCATTTGGAGCTCTATATGGTAGGAGGTGCAGATCACCTTTATGCTGGGATGATGTGAGGGAAAGAAAATTGCTAGGCTCTGAGCTGATTCAGCAGACAGTAGAGAATGTGTAATTGATTAGGGAGTGTCTTCGTATAGCTCAGGGCAGGCAAAAGAGCTATGCTGATGTTAGGAGGAGGGAATTGGAATTTCAGGTTGGGAACCATGTTTTCTTAAAGGTATCATCAACCAAAGATATGATGAGATTTGGGATTAGAGGAAAGCTGAGTCCACATTATATTGGACCATTTGAGATCTTGAGCAGAGTAGAAGAGGTAGCTTATAGCATGGTACTACCTCTGATACTATCTGGGGTACACAATGTGTTTCATGTTTCTATGTTAAGGAAGTATATTCCTGATCCCAGCCATGTAATAGAGTTTGAACCTATACAGTTGAAGAAATATTTATTATATGAGGTGCATCTTGTGCGTATTGTGGACCGTAAGGATAAAGTTCTGAGACCGCGTACCATTTTCTATATCAAGATTCAGTGGAGTAATCATTATGAGAGGAAGGCTACTTGGGAGCTTGAGGAAATGAAAAAGAAATATCCATAATTATTTGTATCCTAATATATATAAATGATGTATCGATGACCGTTGATCTTTGAATAAATTTAATTGATTCCGTGACAGAATATTTGAATTCCAAATTTTATAGAAGTGTATTAATTTTGAGGCTGAAATTTTTATAAGATGGGGAGAATGTAACCCTCGGTAATTAACTATGGGGACACCTGGATTTTCTTCTGACGTTTAAGTCCTCGGCGCGATGACTGGGTTCCCGATCTTAGCATGATGATTGGGTTCCCGATTCCTTTGACCAAGGACATTGCGAACCTTCTTCGTTGGCTTTTGAGGAGGATGCTGGCAGACCCTGCCCTTCATCCTCGCCCGCGTCCTCAGCTGGTAAGCCCATGCCCATGCCAGAGAGAGAGAATTGAGCAAGAGAGGGAGCCACGATCGAAGCAGGGGCCATGGTGGCCCTGTGTCGATCTTGGTTCAGGACTAGCGACGTACTCATTGCCTCGCCGGGCCTAAGCTATGACCGGTGGCCCTGCCGGCATTGGAGGTGACATCCGATGGGGGACCAACATGGGAGAGAGGGTGGAGAGGGCCACAGTGGCCCTTCTCCGGCCTAGGCAGGAGCCAGTTCAGCTCCTATGTTGGTTCAGGCCCGGCGACGTGCTTGCCACCTCGAGCCTAGGTGGCGGTCGGTGACCCCCACCGATGCTGGGCGAGCATCCAATGAGAGTCCAGCCGACTGGTGGTGGCCAACCATGCCATCAGCACAATAAGAGCCGCAGAAGAAAGAAAGAAAGAGGGAGAGAGAGGGAGGGAGGCACGGCTACGTGGTGGCCGGCTCTGGACTGGTCGCCAGCGGCCAGGCTACCTGGTGATTGGCCGGCGGTGGCCCTGGCTGCCAGCACGGGTCTCCCCTGGTTCCCGAACCAGGGGAGAGGGAAATAAAAAAAAGGGAAACAGGGGGAGCCCTATTTTGGGCTTTGGGCTGTGTTGGGCCAGCCCAGTGAGCCCATTTTGAGCTGATTTTTAGACTCTGTATTGGGTCGAGATTATAAAATAAAAATATGGCTCGGATCAGTTTTGATTCTAGTTTCTGGAGAAATTTTTATTTTTCATTTGGATTGTTATTCTTAATGATATTGGAGCCCAAAGTTAGGCCTAGGATTAAATTGGGTAGAATTTAAGGGACACTTTATTATTCCAATTTTAGAGATTTAATTATGTAAAATAATGTTGTAGGTATCCAGATGTCCAAATAACTGGTTTAGTTTGGGATTAGCATGCTAAGGTAAGTAAGCCAATTATCATGATTTCATAAATTATTTAATATATAGATCTTTGGATTTATAACTGTATTAATTTATGAAATGAGAGGAATTTTGATATTTGATTTGGTTATTTGAAATTAGTAAATACTACCATGAGTATGCAATTGAGTAATTGCTATGATTATATGAAACTGTTAATATTTTGCAAAGTAATAGATTTATAAATATACAAAAGATGAAGGATATGATTAGTTTGATTTTACAAAATATATTGGTACTATTGATATATTTATATACAATTGCTAATAATGTACAAACCACTATATATTTGAGAAGCTTATACTTGTGTTGATGCATGATATGTTATATACAAAATATGATAATGATAATTGAGAATATGCTTATATGTGTCACTGCGGTTCTCATATGATGTGAAATAATGTGAAATGTTGTGATGTGCCAAGAAATACGGGGCTTATTTCCATAGGGAGAATATGTGAAGAACACACATATGTAGGGTGTGTTGTGATTGATTATGATATATGGCATAATGCTGGTACTAAGACCCTTCCTCTTAGGGGATATTTAAGAGTGATACATCAGTTGGGTGTTGTAGGACCGTGGGACACATAAGAAATGGTAACTATATAAATACAGTAGGTTTGTTTATATTATATATTTCTATATTTATTGTATGACTAAACTTACAAAATTACTTTGAGCAGATGATATGCGTTCTAATAACATGGCAATTGTATTTGAAATTGAAAGCTTTTTACATGTATTTTACATGGAAACCTGATTTGATAAAGTCTTGAAATGCTTATATTATATTATAATAGGCTTACTTGTTAAGTGTGAGCTCATTTAAATCTCACAATGTTTTTTAGAGCCACAAGATTGAAAAAGAAAATATGGGGTATATGGAGCTCCTCTTAAAATAAATTTGATCCAATATTTTGATGTAACCCTATTGGTTTATGTTTGTAGGGCATGTAGCCCAAAAACTTATATTTATGGCTTGTATTAAAGTTATTGACTTTGAATGACATATAGTTATTGCCTTTTTTAATTAAGTGTTATGATTCTGGACGCCTTGCATGCTTGGCATGCGGAGGGTTATTGATGCATGTCGTAGCGCAAAGATTAAAACACTTTAATTTCACTATTAGAATAGCGAGAGTAAGGGATCGATTCCACAGGGACTTTAGCGATTATCTTGAAATAAATTTATAAATTTAACTAAATAGATAATTATTAGTGCAAAATAATCAAGATATGACCTATCTTATAAGAGCACGGCCCGTACCCATAGATCACGGCCCGTCCCTTTTAAGCATAGATCATTCTAATTTTTTTTCCACTTAAATATAATTTAACAACAATTAAACATGAATAGAAACTTTATTTCATATAAATTAAAAAGTCATGACATTAAGAAGGTAATAAGAAAGCAATAAATTTTCTCTACACCAAACCAAAGATGGGATGGAGTCTTTGTTCCTCTTTTGCATGCGCCTCCCGAGCCAACAAACGGAGCCTCCACTGCTACTTAATTGCTCCCGAGACAGAGATTCCACGGATCCTCAACGGCTCCTGCAGCCTCCAAGACACGAACAGAGGATGAACCCTGTCACGCCCCAGACCCAAATATTGGGCTAGGGTGACAACCCGCCGCGTGTCAGGCACGCAAGGCGTCAAAAATCTTGATATACGATTCAAGTGTGCAATAATTATGAAAACCAACCATAATACAACTGATAGTTATAAGTTTGGGTTTCAAACCCTACAACCAAGTCATGCTAATAAAGTTGGGCTACTACAAGCCCTACACACAAACATCATAAGATTACACCAATGCAATGGTTCTTATTTTATTTATTGAAAGCTCCATCAACTCCAAATATCCATCATCAACCCTGAGGCTCTGAAAAACATTGTGAAGGTTTAATGAGTTTACACTCAATAAGTAAGCCTATTATACAATCATATCATACTTGAATTATATTTAACATGCTATCAACATATGCATTTGTCAACTTAACATAAATTGAACATTTGATAAGCATCAGAATATACACTCGAGCAAACTCACTGTTTATGTAATTATAGATTTCCTATGTATCCCACGGCCCTGCAATACCTCAATCAGAGCACATCCTCCAGATGCGTGGCCATCAACATCCACAGAACACATTGTACGATGTGTGGGCCATACCATAATAGAACACACTCTACGATGTATGTGGCCATAAAAATCATACAGAACACATTGTAAGACATGTGGGGCCATCTCATAACAGAACACACTCATCAGTGTGTGAGGCCATAAAAATCATACAGAACATGTCTACAATATGTGGGGCCATATCATAACAGAATACATCTCCAGTGTGTGTGGCCATAAAAATCAAACAGAACACATCTACAATGTGTGGGGCCATAGTAAAGGAGAACCGCGGCGACACATATAAATCTATTTAACATTTTCATCACATGTGCATCATGCATCTGTATGTCACAATATCTCACAGTGGTTTGCACAGTACAAGGAAATACATATAATCACCTCAATATAAACATGCCGTACAGGCAATCACAATTCTGGAATATACATCAATAAATCATTTCTTACAATATTACCAATCATTATAATCATATAATTGTTCATTTGAAATCCACAGTTCCATGCTACATAGAGAATTCAGTTAATTTATAAAAATGCATGCAAATTGTATATACTCAATTTATTAATTAAACAATTAAATTGCATAATAGTCTTACTTACCTCCTATGCAAAATCCAAATGATGAACCAACTAATCAGATATCTGGGCACCTACAGGATCAATGTACATAATTAATTCACTAAAATCTAATTAATAAAATGACCCTTAAGACCCTACCCAGACTAGTTCACGGGCCCAACTTCGGGCTCGAATATCTCCCATTATACACACCCAATTGGGGAAGTAAAAATACCCCAAGAAACTAGAATTCATCCAGATTCTAGCCATATAATTTTCTTGCTAATCTCGGCCCGTTACAGAACCCAAAAATCAGCCCCAAAACTGCTCGCTGCATGGCCCAGAAGGCCCAAACCAGGCCGGCCCAGCCGGCCCACTCGATCCATTCTTCCCAGATCCCCTGTTTCAATCGAAACAGGGGCTCTGGGATCCGGCAGCCAGGGCCGCCGTCGGCCAAATTGGAGGTGGCCCGGCAGTCGTCGATCGGGCCGAGGCCGGCCGCCGCCGCGGCCGGCCACCCCCCCACTTCTCTCTCTCAATTTCTCTCTCTTTCTTTCTCTTTTCCTCTCCCTGTTTCCGCATGGATTTCATAGTGTCGGCGACTCACCCGGCGAATTGAGAGCAGTCCAGCCACTGTTGGCCGGACCGGAGCTGGCCAACCGCCTCCCTCCATCCACTCTCTCCGATTTCATTCACTCTCCCTCTTTCTCTCAATTTCTCTCCCGCGCGGCATCCTCCTGTTCTCTCTCTCTCACGCTGTCTCTCTCTCTGTCTTTCGTTCTCTCTCTCTCTCTCCCTCTCTCTCTCTCTAGAAGCCAGGGATTACCTGATGGATGAAGCGCACCAGCGTGAAGGAAGAAGTCCTTCTCCTCCCTATTTATTCACCTGTGTAGCACCTCGGATCGGGGGTTTTCCGGAAGGTTAAACGCTTCGCCTGGAGCGAAGCGTCAGTCCAGGGAACCCACTAGACAGGAGCTTGGTTCATCTGAACCAAGCCTGGTTCATCTGAACCAAATCTGGTTCATCTGAATCGGGTTACTAAATCGTGAGATATGCTCCGATTTGATTAAAAATATCACTAGGCTTGAAATAAAATTATATTGGCCACCTCTTATGACAAATAAAATTATATTCAAGAAAAGCCATCAGACCCGCAAAGACTCGGGAATCCAAGCGTCATCTTGGGAACCTAAACGTCAGAATAACTCTAGGTACCAAGTGTCCCCAATTAAATACCGAGAGTTATCCTCCCCACCATTAATTTACCGGGGGTTTACATTCTCCCCTCTTTATAAAAATTTCGGCCTCGAAATTTGATATACATCTAATAGAATACAAATCCAAATTTTCTATCTCATAATCAACTAAATTTCATTCAAAAGTCACCGTCATCGATACATCGTTGATATGTAATAAGATACAAATAATTGTGGATGTTTCTTTCTCATTTTCTCCTTAGACTCCCAAATAATCTCCCTCTTAGAATAATTACTCCGCTGAACTTTGACATAAGGAATACTACACCATCTCAGAACTTAATCCTTGCGGTCCCCAATGTGCACAAGATGATCTTCATAGGTCAATTCTTTCTTAAGCTAAATCGGTTCAAGTTCTAACACATAACGGGGGTTTGAAATATACCTCCTCAATTATAAAGATATGAAACACATTAAACCCCCCAAGAGTAATGAAGACAGTGCTAAGCTATAAGCCACCTCCTTTATTTTGATCAAAATCTCAACTGGTTTAATGTGTTGTGGACTCAATTCACCTCTAAACACAAACCTCATTATATCATTGGTTAGTAAGACTTCCAAATGATCTTCAACCTGAATTTCAAATCTTTCTGTTTAACATCAACATAATTTTTCTATTGACTCGGAGCTACATGAAGCTGCTTTAATTAACGATACTTTTCATGGTTGCTACACCAGCTCAGTAATCAAAATTTTCTCTCTCACACTTCATCTCAATAAAATTACACCTCATATCATAGACAAAAATGAATCCATTTGAATATTGGCTTGGTAATCAAATAAGTAATTTCACTAAAGGTAAAAATTTATGCCAAGCTCCTCCAAAATCTATTACACAAGCTTGCAGTATATTATTTAAAATCTAATTGGTTCTGCAAATTATCCATCTATTTGAGGGTGGAAGCTGGATAGAAATTCCGCTTAATTCACTAAGCCTTATGAAAACATCATCAAATTAGAAGAGTGAGACAAATGGGTTCAGACTTAATTTACGTAGTTTACCATTAAACCAAAAACAAATATTAACATTTAACCCACTAAAATTTCATCCTCGAAATTAAATGTCCATAAATTTTGTACCATTAAAGATACTCACTAGCCAACTTTTATTTCATTCCCAAGTACCCAAATGACATGTCCAACTTTCAAAATTAATTTGATCTTTCTAACAAATAAAATTGAATTCCTTAAGAAGTATTTCTTTCCTGACCTTTTTTTTTTTACTTCTCACAACATAATAATCATAAATATCATAGAGTCCATCACATGTATTATGTCATCCATTCTTAAGGTTAGTAACACATCAGGTACTCTTAATTCCTCGATAAGATAGTTCTAAATTCTTGTGAATTAGATATAAGGTAGTTTTCTTCCAATGCTTTCTTAATTCTTGAATAGTTGAATGTGCCATTAAGCATTACGACACTTATTTCAGTCATCATAACATACTAGGTTTCACTCTTGAATACTTCAAGCTAACATCAATGAACATTATGCAATTATTTAGGATATCTTTCATAATTATCATAATCAACTAATTTAATTTCTTTGAATAATATTGCCATCATTAATCATTGGTATAATTAATTTATCAATAATACCACTACAACCAATCAATTTCTCTTAAATATATCAGTATATTCTCAATAAATATTATAATTTAAGTGATTCAAATTCTCGAATCAATTATTTCATTACTAATGATTATCAAAATCATCTATAGATTATGCAATGTCTCATGCCATAACATGACCAATTAATTTAAACCCTTCAAATATCTCAAAATGACTTTACTAATCTAGCTCAGATGGATACCAGACTTATAAGGTCAATCAAGATTGAAAATGCACTTACCATCCGAAAGACATAATTGAAAATTATATTAATCTCTCTATGACTTGAAAGTGATAATAGATGTACCCTTAACCATTATCCATAATTGATAATAATTAAAATAAAATTATCTCCCTCCTATTATCTTAACAATAATTATGCCACTTATGGATGATTGATAATTTATCCATCCTGGAGAAAGATATCTACTTAGGAACTATGAAGAAAGGCACAATAAGTATGCACGATAATCTATGAATAGCTATTTGATTTAGAAATCTATTAACAGATGAAAATTCCCATGAAATTCTTTATCAGTGAAGTTTATCTTATTCTCATTCTTGCTAAAATCTTTCACTTTCTACCATCAAAATATTTGGTCATTTATAGCCAAAATTAGTTCTGAAGATTAATAGAGTCTACCGCTCTCAAAAACTTAAACAATAATTATCTCAAAATTTAAAATTTTATATTCTTCCTAAATGGTCCTTCAAGATATAATATGCAGTCAACTATTTCATTAACATCAATATCAACCATCTCCATACCTAGCAATTAACAATCAGTTTTGAACATGCAATATCCATAATAAAAGTTCTCATAGTAAAATTCACTATATATACTTATCCATCCAGACTCAATTTCAAAAAGTACTCAATTCAAAATATGTAGTTAACTATTTCATTCCCAAAATATCATCAATATTAATCATCCCTATAATCAGCAGATTAGCTCATAATCTTAAACTTACAATATCAACAATGTAAGTTCTACAAATAAAATTTATTTTTATACACATTCAAATTCAGGTTTAATACCTCAAAATCCATATATCAACTCAATTGCAATATGAACATAATAGTGTTATCTTAGTCATATTAGTCATCAATTGCAATTTTCCACTACTATGTTTATTCTATATATTCATCTATCTTTTATTGCATATCCAATTAAAATTTCACCTCCCATATTATTTAAAGGTCTGAAATTGCTACGAATCATTTACAACAAGTTTAATGGAGCTAAAACCTCTAGAAGCCCCTTGCCCTCCCCACTGATCAAGGCTACCAGCCAGGGAGCCCACATAATATCATTGGCTTACGATGGTTCATTCTTAATTCCTATCAAATTTGTAATTCAATTAATATCTTAATAAACTTTAAATTTCAAGCTTCCAAAGCATAATTCCTGAAATTCATTTAAAGTCATAATTGTCTCAATATCATCCAAGTATTTTGCCTAGAGTGTCTTTATGCATATGTCCCTAAGATCATAACCTGGGTCCTGTGGGTTATGGGCCCACCACGCTTCCGCTGTGCACTCTGATGCTGCATGTCCTGCATAGACTGCGCCATACCCGAGAGAGCTTGAAGCATCTCAGACTGGAATCGCTGGTGCTCAGTTCCTACTGGGTTGGCAGGGGCCATACCTCAGTAGTTCCTTAACCCACCGGCTGATCAGCATTACCGGCCAGAGAGTCCTCCTCAAACAGTTGGCTCCTAGTATAGCGAGCCATAACTATTTTCTGTTAGATTAGATGTGGTTAACATCATAAACTAAAGTGTCGGTGACTCTAAGTATAATGTCATCCAAATATGTTCACTACGTGTTATCATGTCAATATGTCTGTGTCCCTAGGGTCATAACCTAAGCTCTGATACCACTAAAGCTGTCACGCCCCAGACCCAAATATTGGGCTAGGGTGACAACCCGCCGCGTGTCGGGCACGCAAGGCGTCAAAAATCTTGATATACGATTCAAGTGTGCAATAATTATGAAAACCAACCATAATACAACTGATAGTTATAAGTTTGGGTTTCAAACCCTACAACCAAGTCATGCTAATAAAGTTGGGCTACTACAAGCCCTACACACAAACATCATAAGATTACACCAATGCAATGGTTCTTATTTTATTTATTGAAAGCTCCATCAACTCCAAATATCCATCATCAACCCTGAGGCTCTGAAAAACATTGTGAAGGTTTAATGAGTTTACACTCAATAAGTAAGCCTATTATACAATCATATCATACTTGAATTATATTTAACATGCTATCAACATATGCATTTGTCAACTTAACATAAATTGAACATTTGATAAGCATCAGAATATACACTTGAGCAAACTCACTGTTTATGTAATTATAGATTTCCTATGTGTCCCACGGCCCTGCAATACCTCAATCAGAGCACATCCTCCAGATGCATGGCCATCAACATCCACAGAACACATTGTACGATGTGTGGGCCATACCATAACAGAACACACTCTACGATGTATGTGACCATAAAAATCATACAGAACACATTGTAAGACATGTGGGGCCATCTCATAATAGAACACACTCGTCAGTGTGTGAGGCCATAAAAATCATACAGAACATGTCTACAATATGTGGGGCCATATCATAACAGAATACATCTCCAGTGTGTGTGGCCATAAAAATCAAAAGAACACATCTACAATGTGTGGGGCCAAAGTAAAGGAGAACCGCGGCGACACATATAAATCTATTTAACATTTTCATCACATGTGCATCATGCATCTGTATGTCATAATATCTCACAGTGGTTTGCACAGTACAAGGAAATACATATAATCACCTCAATATAAACATGTCGTACAGGCAATCACAATTCTGGCATATACATCAATAAATTATTTCTTAAAATATTACCAATCATTATAATCATATAATTGTTCATTTGAAATCCACAGTTCCATGCTACATAGAGAATTTAGTTAATTTATAAAAATGCATGCAAACTGTATATACTCAATTTATTAATTAAACAATTAAATTGCATAATAGTCTTACTTACCTCCTACGCAAAATCCAAATGATGAACCAACTAATCAGATATCTGGGCACCTACAGGATCAATGTACATAATTAATTCACTGAAATCTAATTAATAAAATGACCCTTAAGACCCTACCCAGACTAGTTCACGGGCCCAACTTCGGGCTCAAATATCTCCCACTATACCCACCCAATTGGGGAAGTAAAAATACCCCAAGAAACTAGAATTCACTCAGATTCTAGCCATATAATTTTCTTGCTAATCTCGGTCCGTTACGGGGCCCAAAAATTAGTCCAAAACTGCTCGCTGCATGGCCCAGAAGGCCCAAACCAGGCCGGCCCAGCCGGCCCACTCGATCCATTCTTCCCAGATCCCCTGTTTCAATCGAAACAGGGGCTCTGGGATCCGGCGGCCAGGGCCGCCGCCGGCCAAATCGGAGGTGGCCTTGCCTTCGTCGGTCGGGCCGAGGCCGGCCGCCGCCGTGGCCGGCCACCCCCCCCACTTCTCTCTCAATTTCTCTCTCTTTCTTTCTCTTTTCCTCTCCCTGTTTCCGCGTGGATTTCACAGTGCTGGCGACTCGTCCGGCGAATTGAGGGCAGTCCGGCCACTGTTGGTCAGACGGAGCCGGCCGCCATCACGGCCAGCCTCCCCCCTCCATCCACACTCTCCGATTTCATCTTCTCTCTCTCTCTATCTCTCGATTTCTATCGCACAGTCGATACTGTGCCGATCGGCTTGACCGGCGAAATGAGAGCAGTCTGGCCACTGTTGGCCGGACCGGAGCTGGCCGCCACCGCGGCCAACCGCCTCCCTCCATCCACTCTCTCCGATTTCATTCACTCTCCCTCTTTCTCTCAATTTCTCTCCCACGCGGCGTCCTCCTGTCCGTCTCTCTCTCTCATGCTTTCTCTCTCTCTGTCTTTCGTTCTCTCTCTCTCTCTCTAGAAGCCAGGGATTACCTGATGGATGAAGCGCGCCAGCGTGAAGGAAGAAGTCCTTCTCCTTCCTATTTATTCACCTATGTAGCACCTCGGATCGGGGGTTTCCCGGAAGGTTAAACGCTTCGCCTGGAGCGAAGCGTCAGTCCGGGAACCCAATAGACAGGAGCTTGGTTCATCTGAACCGAGTTACTAAATCGTGAGATATGCTTCGATTTGATTAAAAATATCACTAGGCTTGAAATAAAATTATATTGGCCACCTCTTATGACAAATAAAATTATATTCAAGAAAAGCCATCAGACCCGCAAAGACTCGGGAATCCAAGCGTCATCCTGGGAACCTAAACGTCAGAATAACTCTAGGTGCCAAGTGTCCCCAATTAAATACCGAGAGTTATCCTCCCCACCATTAATTTATCGGGGGTTTACAAACCCACGGACTTCTCACAGATGCCACGGAACAGAGCTCTCAGACGAACAGAGGATGAACCCACGGACTTCTCACAGATGCCACGGAATAGAGCTATCAGGGAAGGAAAAAGGAAGAACAGGCTCTGGGCATGGATGGAACAGAGCTCACGAACGGCTCTTGACGGATCTCCCGGATGCAGCGCGCTGGATGGATTTTCCTCCTCTCTCTGCTGCTATTTGTAGAAGCCCAGACGCGGTGAAGATGCGGCGTTGCCAAAATAGAGGACGCGGAAGCCACCAAAATAATGAAGAAAATCTGGAAAAATCCTCAATAAAATTCAAATTCTTTCTAAAGGAATTTAATTCTCTCAATTTGATAACTTCAATCTAATCTATTTCCTAATTCGTGGAGGAAATGGTTAGAATTAATTAAGAGAAGAATCGGATGAAAATAAAAAAAAATGGCTGAGTAGACGATGAAGTCGGCAACGTGTTTGCCGTTTTTGCTTTGAAATCCATGCTAAATCCTTATAAAATCAATTCCGAGCTCGTTTTAAGTCCGATTCGAGTGCCGTTTGCATCGTTAAATCCCTAAAATCGAGCTCTTTAAATTGATAAGGTTTTATCTAAAATATTATATAAAATATTAAAATATTAAAAATAATAGGTACGTTAAATTATTAATTAATAGGTTTAATGATAATTATTTATGTGTTTATCACTCCCCCCAACTTGAATCTTACTCGTCCTCGAGCAAATAATAAATTTAGAAATATGTACCAAGCTAGTCCAAGAATTGATAGTTAGCTTATAGTTCTTTTTTAATTTTTTTTTTTTTTAGATCATAAGGGAGGTACTTCATTGGATTATTAAGTTTTTTTTTAGTGATAAAGTGTAGTCCATAAGAATTTATAGAAGTCTTTCTTCACCAACTTTCCACTTCTCTAATTAAGTCTTCTAACTTAATTTGGGTTGGGTGTAATGTCTTTTGTAATTTGGTTCTTTATTTACTTATTTATTTATATGTAAAGTCAGTGCAATGTCCTAACCCCTTGCTTTCTAATTAACCCTTGTAGCGAGCTTTAGGCCAATGGCTCTCAAACCAATTGGTTTTAGGGCATTAGGTGTAAAATACCCCTCAGACTTACTTACTCGAGTTAAAAAGGCTTTAGGTAGGACTGACTCTATTTAGGTTCTTTTACATTCTCACCTTTTTACGCGAATAACATCACTTTCTTAGGTGATGGGGCCCGGTTACTCAGTGAAAAATGCTAATAACCTAATTTATTAACTTTAAGAGAGATTTTTTTTTTTTTTTTTTTTTTTTTTTTTTTGAATAACATTTTCACCCATACCCTTATTAAGTAGATTGTACTATTAAGATCAGTGGTCAGGAGGGTCTGAAATTATTTTAAAATTTTTTCTGGGCTAAACCCTACCTTTTATTAGGTTTACTTAATAATTTATTCCTTAGTATCTCAAAAATAATCTAACCATTAATCATTCATAGACTGCTTGATTAACTTCAAATCGAGATAGAATTTGGTACACACATCTGATTATAGTTTTACTCAAGGATTTACTTATTCTTTTTCCTCCCCCAACTTAATTTCCATTGTCCCTAATGGAAGAAAAAATTAATTTCAAGGAAAGATACTACCTGGTAGAGTATTTGAAGGTTGGACGTTTCATTATTGCCATCTTCTTTCAATTAGCTTATGTTGCTCTTCTCTGGTCATACTAAAAGAACACACTAAAGGAAAGAAAGTTAAAAATAACTAATAAACTGGGTTGCCTCCCAAGAGCGCTAAGTTTAAAGTCTTCAGCCAGACTGTGCAACTTATTATGATAATGTTGGGTTCACAAGATCAATTGATTCAACAATTTCTCCATCATTAATTTCTTCTATATATGGTTTCAAGCGTTGGCCATTTACTTTGAATGTATTTTCTTGCTTGGGGTCTTTAAGCTCTACAGCTCCATAGGAAAATACTTGAGTTACTATAAAAGGTTCATTCCATCGTGAACGAAGTTTTCCAGGGAAAAGATGTAATCTTGAATTGTAAAGCCATACTTTTTGATTTGGTTCAAAAAATTTTCTACTAATAAATTTGTCATGATATGCTTTGGTTCGTTCTTTATAAATTTTTGAGCTTTCATATGCCTCATTTCGTAGCTCTTCTAACTCATTCAATTGGAGTTTTCTATGACACATGCATTTTTTATATCATAGTTAAATTGCTTGATAGCCCAAAATGCACGGTGTTCTAATTCTACAGGTAAATGACAAGCTTTTCCAAATACAAGCCTGTAAGGAGACATTCCTATGGGAGTTTTAAATGCAGTACGATAAGTCCATAATGCATCATCCAAACGTTCTGACCAATTTTTCCTATCGGGTCTCACCGTTTTCTCAAAGATATTTTTAATTTCTCTATTTGATATTTCAACTTGGCCACTAGTTTGGGGATGATAAGGTGTAGCTACCTTATGAGTAATTCCATATTTATTCATTAATCCTTCAAAGTGTCTATTCGTGAAATGTGTACCCCCATCACTAATTATAGCCCTTGGGCATCCAAAACGGCTAAGGATATTATGCTGAATAAACTTGATTACAACTTTATGGTCATTGGTTCGAGTTGCCATGGCTTCAATCCATTTTGACACATAATCAACTGCCACTAGAATGTATTCAAATCCAAAAGAGAAGGAAATGGGCCCATAAAATCAATACCCCATACATCAAAAATTTCTACAACCAAGATAGGGTTTAGGGGCATCATGTCTTTTCGAGATATATTTCCTGTTTGTTGACATTGGAGACAATTACGGCTAAATTCATGTGCATCTTTAAAAAGAGTTGGCCAATAAAACCCACTTTGTAGTACCTTTGCTGCAGTTTTCTTTCCACTAAAATGTCCTCCACAGGCAAGAGAATGACAGAAGTTAAGTATACTTTTGAATTCACTCTCGGGAACACATCGCCTAATCACCTGATCTGAACAGTACTTAAATAATTCAGGGTCTTCCCAAAAGTAATATTTGATTTGTGAGAAAAATCTATCTTTTTCTTGTTTTTTCCAGTGGGAAGGTACTTTTCCTGTTGCCAAATAATTCACAATGTGGGCAAACCAGGGAAGACTGCTATGGGAAATTAAGAATATTGCTCATCAGGGAACCTATCTCTGATTATTTCTTTATTGTATTCCACTGAGATCCTAGAGATATGATCTGCTACCATATTTTAGAACCCTTCTTATCTAAGATTTCTAGATCAAATTCTTGTAGTAGGAGGATCCATCTAATCAGTGGGTTTTGTATCCTTTTTTGATATAAGATGCCTCAACGCTGCATGATCTGAATAAACTAAAACTTTAGACCCTAACAGATATGATCTAAACTTTTCTAGGGCAAACACAACTGCTAGTAATTCTTTTTCAGTGGTAGTATAGTTCATTTGTGCATCTGAAAGAGTTTTGCTAGCATAATAAATTACATGGGTTCTCGATTGAGTTTCTGTCCTAGAACTGCCCCTACAGCATAATCAGAAGCATCACACATGATTTCGAAAGGTATGGTCCAATCTGGGGGCTTGATAATTGGTGCAGTGGTTAAAGCAGTTCGAAGGATGTTATAGGCTGTTAGACAATCTTTATCAAAATTAAAAGAACTATCCTTGGTCAACAAATTACACAATGGTCGAGAAATTTTACTGAAATCTTTGATGAAGCGTCTATAAAAACCAGCATGACCAAGGAAAGATCGTACTTGTTTAACTGAGGTTGGGGGTGGTAGATTTGAGATCAATTCAACCTTGGCTTTATCAACCTCAATACCTCGCTCTGAAACAATGTGTCCAAGCACAATTCCCTCACGAACCATAAAATGGCTCTTCTCCCAACTTAGGACTAAATTCATTTCCATACATCGTTTCAGTACCTTAGTCAAGTTCTCGAGGCAGCTATCAAATGATGCACCAAAGACTGAAAAATCATCCATAAATACTTTCAAAAATTGACCAATCATATCAGAAAATATGGCCAACATACATCGTTGAAACGTGGCTGGTGCATTACAAAGACCAAATGGCATGCGTCTAAAGGCAAATGTTCCAAAGGGACAAGTGAAGGTGGTCTTTTCTTGATCTGCAGGAAATACTGGGACTTGATTGTATCCTGAATATCCATCTAAGAAACAAAAGAAACTTTGTCCCGCTAGCCGTTCTAGAATTTGATCGATAAAAGGCAAAGGAAAGTGGTCTTTCCTAGTCACGGCATTCAACTTTCGATAATCTATACACACTCTCCAACTAGTTGATGTGCGAGTAGGAATTGATTCACCCTTTTCATTTTTAATCACGTAATACCCGATTTTTTAGGTACTACTTGGATTGGACTGACCCATTGGCTATCTGAAATTGGATAAATAATACCAGCATCAAGCCATTTTACTACTTCTTTCTTAACAACATCCCTCATGTTTGGATTTAGCCTTCGTTGCATGTCTCTATGTGGTTTGGCTTCAATTTCACTATGAATATGGTGCATGCAAACGGAAGGGTCAATTCCCTTAATATCAGCTATTGTCCATCCAATTGCCTCTTTATGTTCTTTAAGTACATCTACCAATTTATCTTCTTGCTCAGAGGTTAGGGTAGATGCAATGATTACTGGAAGGGTATCATTGGGTCCAAGGAATGAATATTTTAAGTCATCTGGAAGAGGTTTCAATTCTAGTTGGGGTGGTTCTTCCAAGGATGGTATTAAAGGACTTGGTTTAGTTGGAAGTGGTTCATATTTTATAGTCCAAGGCGGGATGGTGTCAAACTTAGGTGGTTCTAATAACATGTTTATCTCTTTGGTATACTCATCAATATCAAAGTCATCTATTCCAAAATGTGTAAGACATGTTTGTAAAGGATCCGAATCAATCAAACTTTGGAATTTCTTATCTACTACTTCCTCTATCATGTTTACTTCATTTAAATCATACACAGGTGGTCCTTGGGAAGCATTAAAAATATTTAATCTCATCTTCTTGTTTCCAAAAGATACATCCATCACACCTGTTCTACAATTTATGCATGCATTAGCGGTAGCTAGAAAAGGTCTTCCAAGGATGATGGGAATTTGGTTAGGATTACCACTAGATTCCATATCCAACACAAGGAAGTCGACAGGAAAATAGAATTCATCCACCTTTACTAATACATCTTCCAATATTCCACGAGGTTCTTTGACTGATCTATCTGCCAATTGTAGTGTTACTGTCGTGGGTTTCAACTCTCCAAATCCGAATAATTCATACACTGAACTTGGGAGAAGGTTTACACTCGCACCCAAATCTAATAATGCTTTCTTGATTGTGAAGTTTCCTATGACACATGATATAATCGGGGTACCAGGATCTTTTAGTTTGGGTGGGGTTATTTGCTGAACAACTGAGCTGACTTGCTCAGTCAAATGTATCTTTTTTGGTATTTGTGTCTTGGCTTTCCGTTTTTGTGTGCATAGATCCTTCAAAAATTTAGCATAAGCTGGAACTTGCTTGATAGCATCGAGAAGAGGTAAGTTTATTTGACTTGCTTAAATAACTCAAGCATCTCATTCATTTTTATATTCTTCTTATCTGAAGGCAAAGGAGATTCTAAAGCACTAGGGAATGGGGCTTTAGGTATGATTGCTTGATCATTGAATTCCTTTTCTTTTTCATTTCTTCTCTCTTCTGGTTTAGCCACTTCTAATTTCTGGGTTGGTTCAGGTGGGTTCAATGTTTTCCACTTCTGAGAGTCATGACTGATTTAGCATGTTCTGGAATTTGTCAGGACTATTGGAACTCTCAGCCATGAATTGTCCTTTCGGGTTATCGATAGGCTGACTAGGTAACTTACCCTCCTCCCTTCTACTGAATGCTGTGGCTAATTGACCTATCTGAGTTTCTAGTTTTGCAATAGATTGTGTGTGGGAGTGAAGGATTTGAGTATTCATTTCTAGCCCTTTCAATGCTTGTAACACTTTGTCTTCAAAAGTAGGCTGATTATTCGGTGGAGGTTGTGGGATGTTTGGATATTGTGAATATGGCATGTTTCTAAAATTGGTTTCTTGGTAATTAGGTCTGATCGATGAATTGGCTACAGGTTGAGGTTTCCAAGAAAAATTTGGTGATTTCGCCAGCCAGGATTGTAAGTATTTGAAAATGGATCATTTCCTGTTCTAGGAGCTAATCGGGTTTGGGCTTGGTGGGCTTGCTCTTGAACAAGTTCAGGAAATTGGTATGCAGCTGGACATTCACCTATAGAATGGGTTGGACTCGAACAAATTATGCAGACCTCATGTAATTGAGTAGATGGGGAAGAGATGTTTCCAACTTGTAGAATCCGATCAAGTTTATGGGATAATTCATCTACCTTAGTATAGATATCTGTAGAATGACCTATTTCATATATTCCACCTCTTTTAGGTTCTACGGGAGGGTCTCGACGAGCAACTGACATGTGATGTAATGAATTCTCACTCAATGTCTCAAAGAGTTGCCAAGCTTCATGTTCATTTTTTAACATAAATGTCCCACCACATGAAGCATCAACCATTTGCCTATGCTTTTCTGATAAACCATCATAAAAGCACTGAACCAGTTGCCATTTGGGTATAGCATGATGTGGACATTTTCTAATCAGTTCTTTGAATCTCTCCCATGTCTCATGGAACATTTCTCCATCTGTCTGGAAAAACTTGTTATGGCTTTTCTAATTTGATTCGTTTTTCCTATAGGAAAATATTTCTTAAGAAATTCTCTCTGAAGATGATCCCAAGTTGAAATTATAACAGTGTCTAATGAATTTAACCAATACTTGGCTTTATCTTTTAGGGAAAAAGGGAATAACTTAAGCCTAAGTGCATCATCGGAGAAATTTTGAATCTTGACAGTTGAGCAAATTTCTAAGAATTCATCTAAGTGTTTGTAGGGATCCTCATTTGTAAGTCCATAGAAAGATGGTAACATTTGGATTACACTTGACTTAATTTCATATTGGGCAGCCTCTACTGGAGGCACTTGAATGCAGGGAGAGTAGGTATACCTTGAAGGAGTGAAATACTCTTTTAACTGTCATGGTTGATTATTTTCGTTATTAGGATCCATAATTCTGAGTCTGTTTGCTCTAATAGTTCTTTCTATCTCAGGATCTAAGGGTATAAGGTTGGGTTGCAACGATCGGCGACCAAGCATACACCCTACCAATGACTCTAAAGCAAACAATTTTTTTTAATTTTTAATAGAAGAAAAAGAGGGAGATTCTAAAGAAAATACCCTAAAAATTCCTAGAATTAAGAATAATTTAATTAGGGTTTAATAATTTTCTTAGCAATCAAGTTAACAAAGATTAGACTCTCTATAGGTTTACCCTAGATCTAGACAGCTCCTAACTTCCAAGACCGCCTTGGAGCCCTCCAAGTCAAAAATTAGCTGATTAACTAGCCAGTTGAGGATAAGGTCAGTGGGGGTCCCCCGTTGCTTACTAGGTAAGCGAACGGAACCAATTAAGTAACCACTTTCCTTTCCTTTTCTAGACACCAGTTAAGCAGTCAATCTCGACCCAGTCCAACTCTTTTGGGTGCCTTGTCCTATTGAGCTCGAGTTCCTTAGGGGCTGATGTCTAATTAATTTTAGAGTTAAAGGTTTGGGTTAATGCAGAATGAAGGATGTGGTTTGTGGGCAAGGAAGGGTGATGAAATCCCCACCTTATCTTGATTAGGGGTTTGTGCCCTTAAAGTTAATTATGATAATGCTATGCAACAACAGATGTCCAACTCTTGAAATTATCAAACAAAATTAATCTAATTTTTTTTTTTAAGATTTTTGTGATTAAGTTTCTAATTTCTAATAAATTATGAGATGTCAATGGAAGGATTTTGAGTTTTGCAGAAAATAAATCCACCTAAGTCAATCTATAGCATAGAAATAATTATTTTGTTTATATATTTTATTTTTATTTTTTTATAAAATTTTTTTATTTTGTTTCCTTAAATTAATTATGTTTTATGGAGGGTGTCTTAGGGTTTTCTTTCAGTTTTTTTTAGTTAAGTTAATTAAAAGGAAAATTTGATTAGGTTAAAATTGGATTTGTGGCAAAAAAGAAAGTAATAAATTTTTTTAATGTTAAAAAGAAAATATGCAATTCTAACAATTAAAGAAATAAAATAAAGACACAATAACTATTCAAAAATTAAGAGAAAATTAATCTAAATTTTTTTATTTTTTATTTTTATAATTTTTAATTTTTTTTTCAAAATAATACACTTAAGTCCCGGCAACGGCGCCAAAAATCTGATGCGTGTCGTAGCGCAACGATTAAAACACTTAATTTCACTATTAGAATAGCGAGAGTAAGGATCGATTCCATAGGGACTTTAGCGATTATCTTGAAATAAATTTATAAATTTAACTAAATAGATAATTATTAGTGCAAAATAATCAAGATATGACCTATCTTATAAGAGCACGGCCTGTACCCGTAGATCACGGCGTGTCCCTTTTAAGCATAGATCAGTCTAAAATTATTTCCACTTAAATATAATTTAATAACAATTAAACATGAATAGAAACTTTATTTCATATAAATTAAAAAGTCATAACATTAAGAAGGTAATAAGAAAGTAATAAATTCTCTCTACACCAAACCAAAGATGGGATGGAGTCTTTGTTCCTCTTCTGCATGCGCCTCCCGAGCCAACGAATGGAGCCTCCACTGCTACTCAATTGCTCCCAAGACAGAGCTTCCACGGATCCTCAACGGCTCCCGCAGCCTCCAAGACACGAACAGAGGATGAACCCATGGACTTCTCACATATGCCACGGAACAGAGCTCTCAGACGAACAGAGGATGAACCCATGGACTTCTCACATATGCCACGGAATAGAGCTATCAGGGAAGGAAAAAGAAAGAACAGGCTCTGGGCATGGATGGAACAGAGCTCACGAACGGCTCTTGATGGATCTCCCGGATGCAGCACACTGGATGGATTTTCCTCCTCCCTCTGCTGCTATTTCTAGAAGCCTAGACACGGTGAAGATGCGGCGTTGCCAAAACAGAGGATGCGGCAG
Organism: Calamus simplicifolius; assembly: GCA_900491605.1. NCBI lineage: Eukaryota > Viridiplantae > Streptophyta > Magnoliopsida > Arecales > Arecaceae > Calamus > Calamus simplicifolius. The sequence goes on along the minus strand of UESW01001564.1, from coordinate 118,285 downwards.
TGCCAAAATAGAGGACGCGGAAGCCACCAAAATAACAAGAAAATCTGAAAAATCCTCAATAAAATTCAAATTAATTTAATTCTCTCAATTTGATAACTTCCAATCTAATCTATTCCCTAATTGGCGGAGGAAACGGTTAGAATTAATTAAGAGAAGAATCGGATGAAAATAAAGAAAAACGGTTGAGAAGACGATGAAGTCGGCAACGTGTTTGCCGTTATTGCTTTGAAATCCATGCTAAATCCTTATAAAATTAATTTCGAGCTCGTTTTAAATCCGATTCGAGTGTCGTTTGCATCGTTAAATCCCTAAAATCGAGATCTTTAAATTGATAAGGTTTTATTTAAAATATTAAAATATTACATAATAATAATAGGTACGTTAAATTATTAATTAATAGGTTTAATGATAATTATTTATGCTTATCATCCTGGATCAAATTTTGGGTCTGGAGCATGACAAGGATCTCCATCATGGATCCGCAAACACTTTAGACCCCCTTCTCCATCCAAAAGTATCTTCTCGTTTATGAACTTCATTTTTTTATGAGCAAAAGTCTGGACTTAAAGCAGCCGATGAAGGCCTCTCCCAACTGAGGTAAAATTACTTCATTAATTCCTTTATATCTAGACTATAGAAAATTTAGTGTTAGTTTGGAGAAAATAAATTAATTTTTTATTAAAAATATAACTTAATCATTTAATTAATAATATGCTAATTTTTAAATACTATTATATTGAAAAAATATTAGTTTAGCGGGTGCATTGGTGTTAGGTGGATCCATAGATAAATAGATACTTTTGATTTTTTTCTCTGATACCAGTAAAGATTCTTTTAAGGATGCACGTGCGAACTTTGTATCACGCTTCAAACCCAAAGATGGATCTAGAAATGCTAACCCACCGTATACAAGGCATGCAAGACGTCCAATAATTAAAGCCATTCATAATTAGAAGAGTATAAGATAATATATTTTATTTAAATATGACATCATTCAGACTATAATCCAATATAAAACATGTGTCTGGGAATTATAAATAGAACTAAAAATTAGAATTCTATGTGCCATTCTACCCTAGTTTTAAATCACTTTTTTAACTCTGAGAAAAAAAATTCATTGAGAATTTAATGAGTTCTCACTCAATAAGTAAGTCTAAATACTTATATCATTTTATTTTCAAAATAACATATCATATAATATTTCATAAAAGAAAAACATGTATGTTCTCATGATATTAATAATATTATTCTTTAAATTATGCTGGAAATAACATCTATTTCAAAACTTTTCAAATCATAATGGCCATATTTAAATAATTATATCATTTTATCTTTTAAAATAATATATTATATCAAATTTTACAAAAGAAGAACATGTGTGTTCTCTTGATATTAATAATATCATTCTTTGAATTATGTTGGAAACAACTTCTATTTCAAAAATTTTAAAATCATAATGATCAAATTCAAATAATTATATCATTTTATCTTTCAAAATAACATATCATATCATTTTACAAAAGAAGAACATTGGTGTTCTCTTGATATTAATAATATCATTCTTTGAATTATGCTAGAAACTTTTGCCATTTTATATTTCAACATAATGGTCAAATTCATATATCACTTAAATTCATATTATTACTTACACACTACTGTCTCACGCTATGGCCACATTGATGCCTGTGATGGGCCTAGAATAGGACACCGTTTAAGGTGTTACCTAGAAGGGTTTTGATACTAGTTTCATGTCATATCATGACATATCGTGTCATCATGTCATATTATATCATACCATATCATCATATCATTACATGTCATATCATGTTATGACATAGCGGACTGTATGTGGCATAATTTATATTCAAAAACTTAATTTTTACATATTATTTAAAACCATTCATAGGATATTTTAAAAATAAACATAACTTACATAATACAAATTAAGCATTTGGCTAGCCATGATTTACACATTATGCATACTTAATCAGTATAAACAATATATATTTGCAAAAATCATCTATATTTAAAATAGAAATGCTAATTGTTTAATGCATATATAGGAGTATTGAAAATTAATTTTTAAAATATTAATTAAAATTATATATATAATAAATTATTCAAATGTTATATAAAATAATTAAAATGGTGATAAATGGTTTACTTATCTCATTCCCCTATTTCATAAGCTTAGATGAATTATTTGGGCTCCTCACACCTATAACATAATGTCTCATATTTTAATTTTTAAAATTCATAACATTTAAATAGAATTAATTAAGCTACCAAGCCTTATCCTGGGTTCAACTTGGGTTTGAATATCTTCATATTCATTAGTTCAAATGAAAAAATAAAAATTCTTATTTAAACTTGGGGTTTGAATATCAACGAGAATTCAAACCCCTATTTTTATACATTGGGCTAAGCCCGATTTGAGCTCTAAAAATTGGATCCAACTAGGCTCAAAAGTTAACACACCAAATTCTCTCTCTTTCTTGATTTTCTCTTGTGCTTCCTTTTCTTTTCTTCTCTATTTCCTAGGTTCACCCGAACCCATGCTTGTCGATCACCGGGCCACCACCAGCCCCTCTCTAGTCGAGGGACCTGCATCGAACGCTGCCTTGGCGCTGGATGGGATTGCCACTATGGCCGGATGAACCGACATGCTCGTTCGGCTCATCATGGCTGCCTAGCTGGCCTCACATAGCCGCCAAGGCCCCGATGGCTTCCCCCTCGGCCAGCCACCGGCCCCTTACCACTGGGTGACCAGTAGGGGTGCAACTCGGGCTCATGAAACTCAGATTTTTCTCAACCTTAACCCTAACCCTATTTATAAAATGTCAACCCTAACCCTAACCCTATTTGTAAAACCTCAACCCTAACCCTATTTTAAAAATTGGGTTTGGGTTGAGTTTTGGGTTGGAATTTGGGTTGATAGAAAAAAAAAATATATGACAATATGAAACAAACAAGCTTAACATTGCACAAATAAGCTAAAGTTTGAAACAAATAAGCTTTATATTGTACAAACAAGCTAAAGTTTGAAACAAACAAGCTTCATATTTCAAATTATATGTCTAAAAATATACATCTTTTACATAAGACTAAAAAAAAGTACATTCTTAAACCAAATGGACCCAGCTTGGGTCAGGAGACTTAGGACACACACTATGCTTGTGTTTATTTACTATGTGGCATGTAACAACAATAAAGCCTTATACTATATTGTATAATTATAATAAATTTATTAAAATTAAGTATATTTTAATAAGTTGGATTTGGTTATATTCAAATATAGCCAAATGCAAGTTCTAATAATCTCTCTCATCCTTAGATTTATATGGATCCTAAAGCCACTCTACCTTTTTTTTTACTTTTTTTTTTATCTTTGGGATCTTTAAATTGTACATATCCAAGGATAATGAAGATAATCGGATGTAAATTTAGTTATATTTGAATGTAGCTAAATCTATCTTATTTTAAAATTTAGGTAAATGTAATATGCTTATTACATTAAATAGTTTTTTAAAAAATAAAAATAAGATTAATTAAAATTAGGCAATTGAATTAGCTGCATGGGTTGTCAATTACAGGCTAAAACGTGACGTTGCAAGGTCACAAGATAAAGCATGATGTATTACTAAACCACAAGCTAAAGTGTTGTGTGCTCACTGCAAGTTGAAGCATTGTTGTAGCTATATTCAATTCTAGTTAAGGGCGAACCTTTCCGAGTTTAGTCAATAACAATAATAATAATGAGTAATTAAATTAAGTAATATCTATTTTTTCTTGCATGAAGCATGAGACACTAGTTATGCTACTATTAGATGAGTCATGATTAAGCGGTTAAATGAGTATTTGAGTACTATTGAGATTTTTTGCATATAAACTAAATACCATTACTTACCTAATTTTTTAAAGTTATTCCTCATTATCGTCATTATTATTATTATCATGATTGTGGTTGTGATTATTGCTGATGGATCTATGCAGAGATTTCTTACTAGGCTATGAGCTCATGTTATTATTTCTTTTATTTTTTCTAAGATTGTAGCAAGCTTAGCCGCATAGATTTGTTAAATACTTTTGAGTAAAATTGTCGTAAGCTTTTGTATACCTAATACTAAATATATCTAAATCCAGCATTTTAAATTTTAATGCCAATAGATTAATGGAACAATCATTTGTTGTTTCCATTATTAATTGATTGGAACAAGTCTCTGCGTACTCTTCAGGATCTTAGTTTTTTTTTATTTTCACTGTAATTGGGAGGGAATGGGACGCAAGCTTTTATTGATGAAAAATATGTATAAGGGGAAGAAAATAATAAGGACCTTAACCTTGATTCAAAAGATTTTTATGGATAAAATGTACTTCAGCAGATTCTTTATGAATCCTATGGATCAAAGTCTGAAAGAATTCTTTTAAAGAGGATGGAGAAAGAGAGAAAAGCTTTAGGAGCTTCAAAGTCTTAGTTTAAAGATGATGCAGCCGGCTCATATGACCAACCAAAGTGATGGATGACACGGAGCGTGACGGTACCAACAGCGATGCAAAGAGTAGTTTAGAGAGTTTGGTATGGTCTATGAAACAATAGCGTGGAATGCGTTGGCCTTTTCATGCCATGTGACATTCCAGCAAGGCAAACGTTTTTTTTTTTTTTTTTTATTCTGCGGATTGTCAACTTCATAGACAACCAATCGGATAAACGATTTCTGAGGCCACGTCCTCAAGTCCTCCCCAAGTCCTCGGCAACAATTTCTGAGGCCACGTCGTCGGGGCTCATCGCCATCTCGATTGAAAGAAGTATCAAGTGAAAACGATAAGCGTCGAAGAAGATGAAAGGTCAGAACCCTTCTGAAAGCAAGACGAGAAGACGCCGAGAACATGCGCACATATATATATATGCAATGCGGCTGTCACTTCGCTTCTCCGCCAAGGAAGCCGCCCTGAAGAGGCGGAGCGTCTCATCCCAGGCGTCCGGAATCGCCTCGACAAACGCCCGATCGATCGGAATTCGTAGCGTGGCGCAATCCCAACCGTCGCTCGTGAAAGAGCCTTAGCCCCGAAGGCGGGATGGCCCTGTTGCATTAATTAGGGCATCATTGCGCCAGCTGTCTAAACCAAGACATCCCATCCAGGACGCGCCATTTGAACTTGTACTCCCTGCGCCCGAACCTACGCTTCGAACTAGGGAGTGGAGGGCATGTGTTGAGGGGTAAAATCGTCATTACATTAATATCCGTGCGAGGCGGTTAAGGCTAACCTCCTCCCTTCGGCTCCTCCGGGCTTCCATAGCTCGGCCCTTCCGGGCTTCCATAGCTCGGTCCTTTCGGGCTTCCGTAGCTCGGCCCTTCCGGGCTTCCGTAGCTCGGCCCTTCCGGGCTTCCGTAGCTCGGCTCCTCCGGGCTTCCTAGCTCGGCCCTCCGGGCTTCCCTAGCTCGGCCCCTCCGGGCTTCCGTAGCTCGGCCCCTCCGGGCTTCCGTAGCTCGGCCCTTCCGAGCTTCCGTAGCTTGGCCCTTCCGGGCTTCTGTAGCTCGGCCCCTTCCGGGCTTCTGTAGCTCGGCCCTTCTGGACTTTCGTAGCTCGGCTTCTTCGAGCGATCCACAACCTAACATCTACCTCCGCGGAACCTGACGCGGGAGAGCCCGGGCCTACCAGAACAGCATCCTAGACAAGGAATCATGTCGGGATGGCTTAAAACCTATCATAACCGCCCCAGGCCTACTCAACCAGATCTCGAGATATCAAGGAGCTCTCCCAACCGTCGATACCTGAACAAACGGGATATGGATTCTAACGGCCCCAAACGGCCTGATTCTGTCCGCCTCCATATCGTAACAACCTCCGAACCTTCCAGAAGGCGCTCAAGACCCAGGTGACAGTCTATAAATATCAGACTCGCAGATTTCCTCAGGTACGCACATCTCCTTGCGCACAGGCACGCGCCTCTTACACGCGCACCTCACTGCTCTCTCCAGCACTCGTCGGCGCTCCTGCCCTCTGAGCTTCCGATTGGCCGCCTCCCGGAGAGGCCTCCCGGAGAGATCCACCTCCCCACTGTCTGGTTGATCGCCGATTTCTTCTCCACTGACTTGAGCGTCGGAGGGTCTTCCGCGGAGGACCACCCCCAGCGTCCCCCGCGTGTGGACTTCTTTTGCAGGTCCGCCCCCCTCTTCCTGGAGATCGACCGCGTCGGAGTCGGAGGACGGATCCCGGCGGCAACAAATCCTATGGATCAAAGTCTGAAAGAATTTTTTTAAAGAGGATGGAGAAAGAGAGAAAAGCTTTAGGAGCTTCAAAGTCTTAGTTTAAAGATGATGCAGCCGGCTCATATGACCAACCAAAGTGATGGATGACACGGAGCGTGACGGTACCAACAGCGATGCAAAGAGTAGTTTAGAGAGTTTGGTATGGTCTATGAAACACGAGCGTGGAATGCGTTGGCCTTTTCATGCCATATGAAACACGGCTCTCTGAATTTTTTTTTTTTTTTTGATTCTGAGGATTGCCAACTTCATAGACAACCAATCGGATAAACATGACACGTCATTGATCAAAATGTTAGGTTTTGACTCCAACGGGAAGTCTTTCTTAAGCAACTAGGCTACGTTGAATGTGAGGTTCTTGTGACCCCACCTTTGCTTAAACGATGGCCTCTCCAAGTAAAGGAAAGTAAAGTATCCATGAAACTTGAAGCCTGGTTCTTCCTCAAAATTCTTCTCTTTCCCTTCTTGTTCATGGCTACTCCACGTCTGCCCAGCTTGGGTTGGGTCTTCTTCCTCTGTTTTTCCTCCTACTACTTTGTCCTTGACAGGAATGAGGTTGAGGCTCGTCAAGAGACCTTCATTTACCCGCAAACTGCCGAGGTCTCAACCATAATTCATGAGCAATACAGGACTGCATATCACTTCCAACCTTCTAGGAATTGGATGAACGGTATGTTCTTTGTTCCATCTTTCAAATCCTTGGTATACTGCTTATATTATGACATAGAATTAATTGTTTCAATAACCAGTCTTCATTTTTGCAAGGACTTAATGAACTCAAAAGAATTAGTGATGACCATCATCAGCCCCGTGAGATTTTTGTTTTATTGTGTATGAAATATTTCTTATATTTTGACTTTGTTGTGTTTTGTTCCAAATATTAGCTTATAATTATATTCATTGCTCCCCTCTCTGCGGAATTAACAAATGGAAAAAAAAATTAATTAATTGATATCCTAGACCCCAAATGCGTTCATCATTTGTCACAATAATATAGGATTGTAAGATGGTAACTGAATTGTCTTTTCAGGTTTTAATCTATAGAATCTCCAAAATGGCTGGAGATTTTTAAAAATATGAGAAAGTTTTCTCACCAGTAAAGTAATTATATTTTGCACACTTAATGCAAACAAGGCTATTCTAAGTCCAAGCTTGGGGAGTTGCTCCCCCAGGCATTGGGTAAGTCATTGGTGACACCACAATGGTTGTTCTAAGAAAGGAAAATAAAAGGAATTAACATCGAAACACCTTAAGATGGTCCTATGATAGATATCAATACATCCCCTTGAGTCTTTTTGATTGGCAATTGAACTTGGGCTTGACTGGTTCTTAACCTTTTTTTTTTTCCCTCCTTGCATGTATTGCCAATGCCATTGAAAACTTTGGCAACCAACATGATCATGAACAGATCCAAATGGTGAGCAACCCTCCCTATATGTTCACTTTTCCTTTCCATCTGTTTCATTCATCTCATTCTTTCTTATGAGGATTACTCTTCCAAAATCTTGTCATTGGCGCCAAACCAAAATCAGGACCTATGTATTACAATGGTATCTACCATCTCTTCTACCAGTACAATCCCTATAGTGCATTGTGGGGCAACATCACATGGGGGCATTCAGTATCGGCCGACCTCATCAATTGGGTGCAGCTTGAACTCGCGCTTGAGGGTGACGAACTGTTCGACATCAATGGGTGCTGCTCTGGTTCCATCACCATCCTCCCAGGCAACAAGCCTGTGATCCTCTACACTGGCATTGACTCAGAGAACCGCCAAGTCCAGAACATTGCCTACCCCAAGAACCTATCTGATCCATTCCTCCAAGAGTGGACCAAACCCAAGTTCAACCCAATCATGGCACCAGTCGGTGACATTGATGCAATCGAGTTCCGAGACCCGACAACTGGATGGCTTGGTGCTGATGGGCTTTGGAGGGTAGCTGTTGGGGCAAAACTCAGGGGAATGGGTGCAGCCATTTTATATAGGAGTGAGGATTTTGTGCATTGGGTGAGGGCTGACCATCTGTTGCACTCATCTAAGGCCTCTGGTGTGTGGGAGTGCCCAGATTTCTATCCTGTGTTGTTGGAAGGTAGACAAGGATTGGATACATCAATAAATTCAGGTGGTGTGAAGCATGTGCTGAAGATGAGCCTGCAAGACACATTGCAAGACTACTACATGCTGGGAAAATATGATGTGGAGAAAGATATTTTTCTGCCAGATGAAGAGTTGCATAATTATATGTTATGGTCAAGGATTGATTATGGAAACTATTATGCTGCCAAGTCGTTCTTTGATGCAAATAAGCAGCGAAGGATCATGTGGGCTTGGTCAAATGAGTCCGATAGCTTGTTGGATGCTGTTGCAAAGGGGTGGGCTGGTATTCAGGTGAGTAGCAATTTATAGTAAGACTGACTAAATGAATCTCAGCTGTTAGATTTTCTGCACTTGTAATTAATGAGTAACATTGACTGATTATTTGATTAGAATCATGTTTCACATTTAATCAAGTTTGAGTTCTCTTATCCAAACACCTCAAGATTTACGATGAATGACTATTGGTGATTTATCTTGCTGTTTGGCTGGTAGATTAGAATGACAACTAGTTCCTCTTGCATAAAAATGTCAAATTTTTATTAGTTTCTGGTGTAAGTAGGCTAAAAGAACCTCAATTTTATGGTTTGTCAGGCAACCCCAAGGACTTTGTGGTTAGATAGCAATGGAAGGCAACTGGTGCAATGGCCCATTGAAGAGCTTGAATCTCTTAGAGGAAAAGAAGTTCATCTACATGACATAGAACTCAAGACAGGAAGTTTGATTGAAATCGAAGGAGTAAAAACTTCACAGGCTAGTCTCTCATCTTGTACTTAATGTGGTCATCAAATTGAATTTATATACAAGTTAGACTGCAAAATTTCCCTTTATGGTGGCTGAAGTTTGGTATGCTGATCCTCCAAGCAGGCAGATGTTGAAATAGATTTTCAGCTGCCAAGCCTGGAGAGAGCGGAACCCTTTGATCCTTCTTGGCTGTTAGACCCTCAGAAACTTTGTGGTGAAAAGGATGCTTCCATTCATGGTGAAATCGGGCCTTTTGGGCTATTGGTTTTGGCTTCTCATGATCTAGAACAACACACTGCTGTCTTCTTCAGGGTTTATAAAGCTCAAAATAAATACATGATTCTGATGTGCTCCGACCAGAGAAGGTATATCATTAGAATATGTCACATAACTAGCCAAAGTTTTGCTTACATTTTTTTTTTTTTGCTTACATTAGTTAATGAGAGATCCATAATATCTTGGTCGGTACCTTATTGTCAACCAAACATGATACTTCCCTTCAAAAAACCAAATAATTAATCTCTTATATAAAATTCTTGTCTATGCACATATCTAGTCTTTCCTTAAATCAGTGAATTTGGTCTGCTATGTATTAGATCATCCAGACTTTGCTATTAAGATGAGATTCTGAGTTTGATTTTGAAAACAGGTCCTCTTTAAGATCAGTGCCATACAAACCAGCATATGGAGGCTTTTTGGATGTAGACATAGAGAAGGGAAGGAGGATATCTCTGAGAACATTGGTGAGTTAATGAATGTTTGCTTCTTTTATGGATGTATGTCGTGTTACTGCAGGTGTTCCTGCACTTTTGATTATATTTACTCTGAATTGCCTCATTAACAATTCTGGATCACTAAACAGATTGATCATTCAATCATTGAGAGCTTTGGTGGTGGAGGTAGAGCATGCATCACAGCTAGAGTTTACCCTGAACTGCACTTGGAAAATGGCACCCACCTGTATGCATTCAACAGTGGATCTGAGGCCGTGAAGATTGCTAAATTAAAGGCATGGGACATGGCCAAACCACAAATAAGCATAAAAAAACAAGGAGATTTTTATGCAAATGCTGACAGCATGGAAAGTGGCCCTGTATTTGCTTCATTTTTTTGAGCAAATCATCAATATTGTTGTTGTATTACCTGATCTTGAAATTAAAATATATGCAAGTTTTTGGTTTCAATAAAATTAAGAGACAAAAGGAATTACTCAGGATTCCACAGTTTGGTTAACAGCTTTTTCCAGAAGTAACTTTTGAATTTTCAGAGCTGCAGGTTCCTTTAGTGTCTAGCCCATGGACAAAGTTCAATAGGAAATATGCACATACTCTCGTCTGGTATTTGAACTGAATCTAACTGCATTCAGGGAGAGATCAAAGGTTAATTGATGTCTGGCAGTCCAGTAGAATGATTTACTTGTTCGTGGTCCAGATTTGTTTGTGAGCAATGCTGTCGGATGGGTTTACTCTGTTGATGGAAGATATAAGACCATTTCTTCTTCTTCTTCTTTTTTTAAGTATTTTATTAAAAGGCAACTAGGGTCTGGAACTGTCTGCTTGCGTTTGCTTTAAGATTTGGGCGCTGTCTTCTTCTTCCCTGATTTCCGTCGCCTCCTGCTGCTGTCTTCGTTTCCACTTCTTCCGGTGATGGCCTATCCTTCTGTCAAGCCGGCAATGGGGTCTGATGCTCCGAAGTTCGCCGGCACGCCATGGAGCAACGCCCATTCGAGCCGCTTCGAATGGGTTTCCCCATCTCTGTCTCCGGCTATGGTGGCAGAGATGGAGCATCTATTCCCTAAAATCATTCAGGTTCCTGTGAGGTCTCTGGAGGAGGAGGTTGGCAGGTGGATGAATCATGCCATCATCGCTTGTAGTCTTGGACGGTAGGTTCCTCCAGAGGCTCTGGTTCGTGAATTCCACCGTGCCGGAGTTAAGGGGGATATTGAATCAGTTGCTTTAGCGCACCGGCATTACCTATTTATGTTTGCTAATGATCATGCTACAAAGCTTCTCCTTGGTCGACCATGGGTGGTCAATGGCCAAGCTTTTGCCGTATCGGAGTGGAAGCCGTAATTTATTCCATCATAGACTTCTATGGTTCAAGGTCTGCTTTGGATTCGATTGCCACTGCTTCCCATCGAATTTTGGGCGGATGAGGCTCTAGCTTCAATCCTTTCTGCTGCTGGGACATTCCTGTACTCTGATGCTTCGACCATGGAACTCAAGCGAGGAGGCTTTGCGCGTGCTTGTGTTCCTGTTGACCTCAGCAAGGTGCTCGGATCAGAGGTTCTGGCAGCCCTTTTTGGCAGCAATTCTCCTTCGAGCATCTTGATGGAATCTGCGAATTCTGTGGAGCTTTGCACTTCACTGGGTCTTGTGGAGCTGGGCCAGAGTCTGCTTCGTCCTCCTCGAATCCACCGTTTGGTCCTTGGATGGCGGCGGTGAGACAGAGGAAGTCCCCTATTCAGTTGCATTCAACGTCATTGGACCCCCTTGACCCAGGTAAGTTTGCTTCCCCTTCCTCTGCTTTGAATGAACAGTGGCAAACTCCTAAGAAATTTGCGCGGAGGAACCTTAGTAAAGCATCAAATGGTAGGTTAGCCTCCCATTCTCCTGGGAATTCTGTGGATCCGCCTTCCCAAAAGCTCAAGTCTGTTCCTGTGTCTGGAGAGCCTGCAGGTCGTTTTCCTCCCACAGTGTCGACAGTGGATGGCGAGTTGCCTGCTCAGCCAGAGGTGGTGTCCATGGGGCCTTCTATGATGCAAATTCAGCAGATTGTTGCCTCGAGTCCCCTGAGCTCTCCTTTTGTGGCCTTTAAACCAGCGTGCCGGTCTCTTGAGTGCGTGCCGGTTGGACAGGGTGGGAGGGCTGAGGAGGCTAAGGCTAAGTCTAAGCCTAAGTCTGAAATCCTGGTTTCAGTCTCGGTGGCTGCAGTGAATTCAGTTACTTCTTAGGACTTTGGCTCTACTCCTTTGGTGTTGGGGGGCCTGTCTAAATCTTGTGGAGGTGGCCTTTCTGGCCCGTCGAAGAGGACTCGGCCTGTTGAGCCTTTGGTACAACGAGTTGTATCTAAGACTTCCAAAGTCAAAGGAAAAGCACCCCTCAGGAATATGTCCACTGATAATGGGTCCTTTGTGTTTTTGGCTTCTACTGACTCCCCTGGCGGTTCACCGGGCCTTGTCGGGATGATGAAGCAAAAGTCCCGCCGTAAGGATAGCTTGGCCACACCTTCTGGTGTTGAGTCAGCCCAGTCAGACCATGACGTGGCGGTTATCCTTCTTAAGGATGCCATCCAGAAGGATCGTATGGTGGAGGCTATGGATTCATCAAGGGTGGATGAGTGTGTTGATCAGGGACCAGTGGGTCCCATGTTGCTTAATGATCACTTAGGGGAGCAGGTGACTGGGGACTCTGCTGGGGTCCCTTTACCTCAACTTTTCAAATGAAGGTTCTTGTTTGGAATGTTTGAGGGGCCCTGAAACCCTCATTTTGGTCCTCTTTTTTGAGGCTTCAGCAGCTTCATAACCTTGATATCTGTATTTTGACAGAAACTCGTCTATCGGGGGACAGTCTGACTCGCCTTCGGAGATAGATTTCTAGATTGTGGAACTCTTATGCTATTGAATCAATTGGTCTCTCTGGAGGCATTTTGGTGCTTTGGAGATCGGATAAAGTCCGTGTTGATGCCTTTCATGACTGTGGCCAGCAGGTGGCTTTGGTTATCTCGGAAGGGTCCTCTGTGCCTTGGCTGCTGTCTGGAGTTTATGTTAGCACTGAGTTTAGGGCTCGCCGAGTTCTTTGGGATGAGATCCTCTTGCTCCTTGGCCAGGGCTTTCCCTCCCTTGTTGCTGGTAATTTTAATTGTATTGTGGGGGCCTCTGAAAGAGAGGAGGTAGACAGTTTGTTTGTTCTTCGGACATTTTGAATTCTGAAATTTTATTTCATCGGCGGGGCTTTTGGACTTAGGGTTTGCTGGACCCTAGTTCACCTGGTGCAATAATCGTCAGGGTTCTGCTAGAGTCTGGGAGCGGCTGGATAGGGCTTTGGCTTCTGCCAATTGGCTTCAGATCTTTCCTTCTGCTACTGTTACTCACTTGCCCCGGATTGGTTCTGATCACTGTCCTATCCTTATTTCTACTGAAGAATCTCTTCAGCGGTCTCGACAGTTTAAGTTTGAAAAGTTTTGGACCTTTTATTCTTTAGCAAGGCATATTATTTCTCAGGTCTGGCGGATGCCGGTTAGAGGAAGTGCTACATACATACTTTCTAGACGCCTGCTTCTTGCCAGCCGTAGGCTCTCTAGCTGGAATAAGAGAGAGGTGGGGAACATTATGAGGCAAGTTGAACAAGCGGAGTCTATTATATCTTCTCTACAAACCAAGGAGGATCAGGAGGGATTTCTTCACGATATGGATTTGTCCACCCTCAGAGCCACCTTAGCCATCCATCACTCTCTTATGCTGCAGCAGGAAACTTATTGGAGGCAAAGGTCTCGCATTCAGTGGATTATGGAAGGAGATCGCAATACGAGATTCTTTCATCAGACTACTTTACGACGCCGTTCGGTGAATCGCATCAGGCGTTTAGTTGATAATGAGGGCCACTCTGTGGATGATCCGCAGGCTATCAGGGACCAGTTTCTTCACTTCTTTCAGTCCAGATGGACCGAGATGACAGGGTATGGGTTCCCGGTTTATCCTGTTCAGCCTTCTTGCAAGGTCTCTGATATGGAGAATGATATTCTTATTAGGCCTTTCTCTACGGAGGAGATTCGCAGTGCTGTATGGGATCTGGGTCCGGACAAGGCCCCGGGTCCTGATGGGTACCCGCCCTTATTCTTTCGCCATTATTGGGACATAGTTGGTTTGGATGTGGTCTCGGCTATTCAGTCTGTTTTTCAGGCCACTCATATGCCTTTTGACTGGAAGCGGACTCTTGTCACCCTGGTGCCTAAATGTATTGATGCGTCTTCTCCCCTGCATTTCCGGCCTATCAGTCTGTGCACCACATTATATAAAATTTGTGCTCGGCTGTTAGTTACCCGGATGGCTTTGGTTATCCCTCATCTCATCTCTCTGGAACAGGGTGCTTTTCTCAGGGGGCGTAGTATCACGGACAATGCCCTGTTGGCTCAGGAGTTTATGTATGACCTTCAGAGAGCCTCGGGACGTCCGTGCCTAATGGCTATCAAGCTTGATATGGAAAGAGCTTATGATAGACTGAGGTGGGACTTCCTTTGTAGTACCCTGTATGAGTTTGGATTCCACGGGACTTTTGTTGACTGGGTTATGGAGTGTGTTCAGAGGCCATCATTCTCTCTTCTGATTAATGGGGGTAGACGGAGTTCTTCCATTCGGCGATTGGTCTGAGACAGGGATGCCCTCTATCTCCATTTTTTTCATCCTCTCTGCTGATGCACTATCCCGTGAGCTTGCTATGGTGACGAGGACTTCAGCTATTGACCCAATGCGGCAGCCCCCATGGTCCTTCGCTGTCTCACCTTCTTTTTGCTGATGACTGTCTCCTGCTGGGGAAGGCCTCTACCTGTAATGCACTATCTTTGCTTCCATTCTTCACTCTTATTGTCGTGCTTCGGGTCAGTGTGTCAATCTCAGCAAATCTTTGATATGCTTCAGCCCGTCCTCTGCTATGAAGAGGTCTATATCTCAGATTATGGGGATTCATGCTCAGTCTGATCGGATGTCCTATTTGGGGATACCGATCACTGGGAGATGGCCACAGTGCTCGGATTTTAGTTTTCTGGTGAGACGGATCCACGATCGTCTGGATGGCTGGCAGGTGTCTGGCCTTTCTATGATGGTGGATCACTTTGATCTGTTCTGTGCTTTCCTCGATGCCTTGCTATCTCTTATCTAACACTGCCATTCCGATGGCATGCCTGCGGAAGATTGAGAGATACTTTCGGGATTTTCTCTGGGCATTGATGCAGGGTGGCCATGGTATTCATCTCTTGCTTGGGACACTGTTTGTTTGCCATTGGTTGAGGGTGGACTCGGTATCCAGTCGCTATTAGTCAGAAGAGAGGCTCTGACTGCTAGGCATGCCTCCCGGTTCCTACTTGACCCGCATTGCTTGTGGAGTTCCTTCATGCGAGCCAAGTATGGTTGCTGGAATCCCTCTACTCTTTCTCTGCCTAATCGGGGGCATTCCTTTTATTGGAAAGAGGTCTGTCGTTATGCTCCAACTATCTTGAGTTGTACCTCTTGGATGATTGGTGATGGCACTTCAGTGGATGCCATTCAGGATACATGGATTGCCGACCTCCCCCTGTCTCGGTGGCCGACCTTTGTTTGCCCAGATATTTTATGGTATGTGTGTTAGTGGCTTATGTCTTCGGATTGCTCTACTTGGGCGTATTCTCGGGTGTCCAAGTTTTTCGGGACTGAGCTCTGTCGGCGCATTCTCTCCATCCCTCTTTCTCCGGATGCTAGTACTGATACAAGGGTCAGGAAGAGATCTTGCTTGACTCGGGCTCCCATGAGGGACCTCCTGTCTAGGTTTAGAGACCACCCTCAGATTCGATGGATGGGGATTGGATTTGGCATCTGCCTACTCACCCTAGAGTGAGACTTTTCATCTGGAAGCTGGCTCGGGAAATTTTTCCTACATGCTCCACTCTATCGCGTTATGGTCTGAGTATTTTGCCCACCTGTCCAGTATGTGGAACTGAGGAGGAATCTGTCGATCATGCTATATTCTATTGTGCCAGGGCTAGACAGATTTGGCAACTCTCTGGTGTTTGTCCCTAAACGAACTTTTCTGAATCCCACCGTATCTCTTTCCTGAGACTATTGAAGCAAGGAATTGGAAGGGGTACTCATCAGCGGGGTCCTTTATGGGCATATATTGCTTATCAGATATGGCTATCCCGGAATCAGATTCTGTTCTCGGACAGGGTTCTTCCTCCTTGCAGGGTACTCAGGGCTGCTGTATCTCTTTATGCTGAGTATACCTCCCATCAGGGGTCCTTTGATTTTTCGAACCTTGGTCACTGGGGCTCTCCGGCTGCTATGGCAGCGAACCGTCGTACGGTTTTTATTTCTTGGGAGCCCCCTCCAATAGGGTTTGTCAAAATTAACTTTGATGGGAGTGTCCGCGCAGGGTTGCTGGATCTGCTTATTATTCGGGATGCAGATGGTAGGATGCTGGCGGCAGGGCTTTGGTCTTCTTGATTCCTCAGTACCTTTGATTGAGCTTAATTTATGCGGCATGGGCAGGTATATCTTATGTTGTTCGTACCCTGGGTGTCCACAGTCTCATCATTGAAGGTGATTCCAGCCCTGTTATTCGTTGGATCCGCCGGAAGCACACTTCCCATTTGCCTCCTATCCCTCTATTATGTGACATTCGCTCTATGACCTTGGAGGTACCTAATATCCAGATTCGACATATCTACCGTGAAGCCAACGCTGTTGCGGACTGGATTGCTTCCAGAGTGGCCTCTCACTCTGGTTACTAGCGATGGGATCCTGGAGACTTTTGCCCTTTGATTTTGTCTCAGTTATTAGCTTATGATATCTCGGGTCTAACCCGACCTAGGGTGGTTTGAACCACCATTTGTACCAAGAAAAAAAAAGTATTTTATTAAAGACATGTTAAATGCTACTACTCTTTATTTTTCAATCACTTTTTGGCAACTGCTGCACTTGAAACCTTAAGAAAAGGTTAATGAGATTTTAGTTAAATATAAACAGTGTGGTCTCACTAAAACTCATAAATATGTAGATCAACCAAGCATCTGAACATATCTACAGATAATACAACTGAAATTTCCAATCAACTAAGTATTTTTACTATTGAAATTTCCTTGTAACATAGCCAGTGCTTTTTAACAAATTATAACCAAAAGATCAGCATGTACTCTTCCCCGAAAAAAATCCAGACAGGGCAACATTGGAACCTGAGAGAGAGAGAAATATTTGGGAGGTCTTGATTGATTAGTGTCCTTTGGACACTAACATATTCGTGAAAGTTTAAAAAGTCTTTGAGTTACAATAAAGATTATAGGTTTTCAAAATTCAACATTAAATAGGTTTTGATGTACAAGAGTTTTTTTTTTTTTAAGAAGGCAATTATGATCTTACTTCAATCTGCACAGTTATTATTGCAATGAATATTATATATTTTAAAATTTAAACTATATTTCAATTTTTAAACAAAATTTAAAGCATCAAAAAAATTAACTTAATTTTGATTTAAAATGACTTTTCTAAGAATTTCAAAGTAGAATATACTTGAGTCTAAAAGAAAAATCAAACTATTAATTTACACAATTTTCAAAGCAGCAAGTAATTTAATATTATTTTAAATTTTTTTCTTATAAATTTGAAGAATAATTTTAAATTCAGAATTAATTTTGCAAGTCGTTGAAGTAATTTAAATCAACAAAAGAAGACTATACGAAAACATTAAAATTTACCATGCTATCATAAAATAAATACCGGCAATTATGAGGATAAATAGTTTTTGTTCATAAACTATTGAAAAATAAATAATAGAGCTAGAGGAAATTAGATATGCCTAGATTGAGATAGGGATGGGCATTGGGCCGGGCCGCCCATGGCTTGGTCCAGCTCGGCGCAAAGCGGGCCATGCCTGGCATGGTTCGCTTGCTACAGTAATAGGCCGTGCTAGGAACGGTCCATAAAAGGGAGCCATGCTGGGTTCCGAAATTTTGGCCTATGGATCAAGCCCGGCACAAGCCCGATACGGCCCATTAGGGCCTGGGCTGCCACAGCACGGCCCGCATGCCAGCCCGACATGGCCCAGGCCCTTATGGGCTGTGCCGCCTCTCCTCAGCTTCTCTTTCTTCCTCTTCCGCTCGCCTCTTCTCTCTCGTGCTTTCGCCCTCACCGCCGATCAACTCCTTGCTCGCCTCGCCTTAATGTGGCTGTCATGGGTAGAAATGTAGAATACCTCATGGCAAAGCTGTCACCTCCAATCCTCCGCTCGCTCGCTCTATCTCCATCACCTCCTTCAAAGACGTATGTGCCCTGGTCGACGAGGGCGCCGGCCCTAGCCCCGCCCTTGCCCCTACCCCCCTCCTGAAGGCTGCCCCGATCTTCAACCGTGTTCGCTCCGCGTGCTCCACCCTCCACTTCTGGCGCTCCCTTCCCTCCTCCCCTTCGGAACCCCAACCTCCTCTCCGGAGAGGAGAAGCGGATCATGCTCTACTTTACCTCCCTCCTTGTGGTCCGCAAGACCTTCGAGGACTACCATACCATCCGATCTATCCTTCACGACTTCCGCATCACGATCGATGAGCGTGATCTATCGCTGGACATGGGGTTCCTTGCGGAGCTGAAGGGTATCTCGACCACCAGCAGCTCAGCCTTCCCCAGATGTTCATCGACGGCCGGTACATCGGTGGGGCCGACGAGATCCGACAGCTCCATGAAGCCAGTGAGCTCAAGAAGTATATTGACAGGGTACCCGCGATGGCCACAGGCGCAGGGCTACGGCGGGCTTCAATTCCAAAATGGGCTGCGAATCGTGCCGGGCATGATTTTAATTTAATCTGAATCGTGCCGGGCATGGTTTTATTTAATTTGATCAAATAAAAGTTTGATCCCTATGTTTCAAAAATATGTAATCTGAATGTCCTTTGACCTCGAGGATTTTTTTTTAAAAAAGCTTGGCCAGTCACAGAGAGCTTCGGAGGCAGAGGGGGGGCATGCATTACAGCTGGAGTTTACATTGAAGTCCTCGTGACAGGCAACATCCATCAATGTTTATTTCACGAGGGCATGAAGATCTTGAAACTCCGGACATGGACGGAGCCAAACCTCGTCTGATTCATATTCGTTTGTCTCAAACCTTGTCTGGCTCATGCAGGGCCAGTGAACATAATCTTCACCTGTTTCTTTTTAAGTCCGTAAAAGCGCTGGTTGGGCATGCTTTAAATTAATAGATTCTCAGAGATCCAAACTTTTTCAAATAAAAGTTGATAGGTTGAAACCAAGATTCCATCCTTTTTTTTGGCGCCCCCTTCTGTGCAAACTTTAATCCATCATCCTTCAAAACGTAGATGTGCCAGCATGATAGTACCGTAAAAGCGGCAAAATATAGCATAGATTTTTATTATAATATTTTTTTCATAATTCAATCTTAAGAGTTTTTATTTGAAGAAGATGAAGGTATTTCTTTGATTTACTCTTTTTAATAAACTTCGCATGAAAGATATGTTAAAAATTTTATGTATTTTTATATGAATCATATATCATGCAGCGAAAGATAAAATAAATATAAATTTAATTTTCAAAGCTCAAGATCCTTAATTAACAAAACTCAACTCAACTCATCTAAGCCTTTTTCCAACTACATGGGTCAGCTGCATGAACAATTTACTCAGAGAACATATTCAGTTAACAAAATTAAATCTAAAATTAACTCTAAATCATAACTGTGTTATTTATTGGAGATAAAAACTGATGAAGCGGTAAATAATTTACCATTAGCTATTCACATGTCCGACCTCTAATGGTGATTCATGCAGATATCTTTGGATGATGTTTTCCTAGGATTGGATAATGACCTTCCAATGAGGGGTGCTAGCGCTCTTTCCTTCTTTAATTAATTTTTCAAATCAAGAAAAAAAGTTCTCTAATCAACATCCAATCTTGAACTAGAGAGAGAGAGGATGAGGGACATCCAAGAGAGAGAAGACATTCTAGAGAGAGAAAGGACATTTTAGAGAGAGAAAGTAAGGCATGGGCATTCAAGAGAGAGAAAGGAAGAGTTAGGCCTATGTTTTCAAAGGGGTGTCTCTCCGTGCTTCGGGGCAAAAGGTCAACCTAGATAAGTCCTCCATTTGTTTCAGCCCTAAGACCTCCAGGTCCATCAGGGAAGCTATTCACCAAGCTTTGGGTATCTCTGCAAAGGCTGATGGCTGTCCTATTTGGGAATCCCATTTTGGGGAGGCATCCTCGTATTAGTGATTTCGCTATTATTGAGAGACGCATTCAGGACCGGATTGATGATTGGCAGATCACCAGCTTATCCATGATGGCCAGGATCACTCTTATCCGCTCTGTCCTTACGTCCCTTCCTATGCATCTTATCTCTAATGCTGCGGTCCCTATCACTTGCTTGCGCCGGATAGAGCGGTGGTTCAGGGACTTTCTATGGGCTTCTACGCAAGACTACCACGGCATTCATCTTTAGGCATGGGATTTGATTTGTATGCCTTTGAATGAAGGGGGTCTTAGTATTCAGTCCCTGCTTGTGAGGAGAGACGCTTTGATGGCTAGACATGCGTCGAGGTTTCTCCTTGATCCTCATGGTTTCTGGAGTTCTTTCATGAGAGCTAGATATGGTGACTGATCCTCGGATATGGATCATCAGTCTATGTGACGGCACTCCTTCTTTTGGAAGGAGGTGTGTCATCATGCTCCGCCTATTCGGAGCAATATATCGTGGATGATTGGGGAGGGCTCCTCGGTGGATGTCATTCAGGACAGTTGGATCATGGATCTCCCCCTTTCCCGATGGCCATCCTTTATCAGCATGGATGTTCCGTAGCATATGAGGGTGCGGGATCTCATCATTCCGAATCTCTTTTCTTGGAATACCTCTGTGGTGACCAGCTTATTTGGGGAAGAGCTTGCTCGGAGGATCCTTTCTATTCCCCTCACTTTGGGACATATACCTGATATGAGGTTATGGAGGAGATCATGTCTGTCGAGGGCCCCCACTAGGGACCTTATTGGGATTTTTAGACCCCAGCCTCGGGATTCGCGGGATGCAAAGTGGATATGGATGCTCCCTGTTCATCCCAGAGTCCAGTTATTTATATGGAAGATAATGTGGGACTATCTTCCTTCTTGCTCTCTGTTGTCGAGAAGGGGTCTTCATATTGAGGCGGTATGTCCGCTATGTGGGCAGGATGAGGAGACTATTGATCATGCCATTTTTTATATGTCCCATTTTATGTGGGATTTGGACGAGAATGGGTTATGATTGCAGTATGGATGGTTCTGGTTCCTCGTGCTCCCCTTTCCTTCATGCCCTTCGGACGACTACTAGACAGCGCAGCGCCCTTTGGGCTATCACTGCTTATCAGATTTGGCTATCGCGGAACCAGCTCATCTTTACTAATGAGATGATTTCCCCTCACATATTTGTTAGAAGGTCAGATCCATGGTGGCTGAAAGTGCTTCTCTTCTCAATGATTCTGATTTTTCAAACCTTGGCCTCTGGAGCTCCTCTGCTGCTTCGGCAGCGAACCGTCGTACGATTTATATATCTTGGGAGCTCCCCCCTCCAGGGTTTGTTAAAATCAACTTTGATGAAAGTGTTCGTGACAGATTGGCTTGATCTTCTTTTATTATTCGAGGGACTGATGGAGCCTTACTGGCGGTGGGTGGTTTTGGCTCTCTGGATTCTTCTATCCCCATGGCTGAGCTTTATGCAGCATGGGCTGGTATCTCCCATGCTGTTAGGCAGCTACATGCCCAATGTCTGCTAGTTGAGGGGGATTCTCTCTCTGTTATTTGGTGGCTTAGATTGGGATTCTGTGATCAGGTCTCCATCAACCACATTCTCAGTGACATTCAGGCTGCTCTGGGGTCTTCTTAGTGTCCACATCCGACACATCTATCGGAAGGCCAATTCTGTGGCAGACTAGATTGCGGTTGCTGTGGCCCAGCACGGAGGTTCTTGGATTTGGAAAATGATGATCCCTGCCCCTCAGCTCTTATGCAGATTTTGTACTCTGATAGTTCTGGGCTGACTCGCACGAGGATAGTGTGATCGCCCGTTTGTACCCAAAAAAAAAGGGTGTCTCTCTTCTTTATTCATGAAGAGAGGTTGTGTGGTTCCACCAAAAAGGAAGATTTTTGTTCCAACTATCCAATCATGCATATCAAGTTGATAACAAACATCTAAGCATATCAAGTTGATAATTAGTTGATAACTTCCCCAACAAATTTAGGAAGTTATGTTAGGTTTTTAACCACCCAACTACCCAACTATCCAACCACCAAGCCGCATCCCTGAAAAATAGGAACTCAAATAAATCATGATCACAAGCCTAGAATTTGGCGTGAGTTCCATCATGGTATGAAAATGGGTCATGCTCATCATATGGACCTAATTAAACATCATATTACCCATTTGATTAATCCCAATTAATCTGAGCCATCCATTACACGGATCGTACACTAAAAGGTTACAAACAAAGACAAAGTGTTAACTTTGATAAAACCATTTTCCTTATAGCCATGCATAAGTCCATAAGGATTTTTCTTTCAATAGCAGCATATTTTGACAATGAGATCTAGCAGATAGATGTTAAGACCGCCTTCCTAAATAAAAATGTAAAGGAGTATGTGTATATGATACAACCAGAGGGTTTTAAATCCATAAATCCTAAGAAAATATGCAAGCTACAAAGGTCCATTTATGGACTCAAGCAAGCCTCTAAAACTTGGAACATTCGATTTGATGTGATAATCAAAGAGCTTGATTTCATAAAAAATGAGAAAGATCCATGTGTGTACAAAAAAGTTAATGAGAGTGATATTGTTTTCTTTATATTATACATGAATGGTATATTAATAATAGGAAACATTGGATCTTTGCTTAAAGAGGTGAAAGATTGTTGTCAGGTAAATTCTCCATAAAGAATTTGGGAGAAGCAGTCTATATACTACATATAAAGATCTATAGAGATAGATCTAGGAGGTTGCTTGAATTGACCCAATCCACGTTCATAGATAAGATGCTAAAGCAGTTTAGCATGAAGGAATCAAAGAAGGGATTCATGCCAATATTGCATGGGGTACATCTCTTCAAGGACATGAGCCCTAAGACTCAAGAGGAGAGAGTACACATGGATAGAATACCATATGCATAAGCGATTGAATCCATCATATATATACGATGCTATGTACAAGGCCTGATGTTTCTTATGCCTTGAGTATCACTAGTAGATATCCTGCAAATCTTGATGAGAAACATTAGATAGCAATCAAGAATATCCTTAAGTAGGTACGAATAATTAATGATATGTTCTTGGTTTATGAAGGGCTCGACCTAGTTTCTTTCCTCAAATTTTTTTTTCTTTCCTCTTCTTTCCCAAGAAAAAATAAAGAAAGAAGTCAAACGCATTTGGCAATAAAAAATGGGAAGTCTTTTCATTTGTTTTCCTTTTTATTAATGGAAAGTCTTTCTCTCACTCACTCATAAATTTATTAGAAACTAGAGATAGTTATAAGGATGGAATAGAGTTCATCTAACTTTCCAAGGCAAAGCTTGCCTCACGGGAGAAACAAGTAAAATCTTAAAAAGAATGAAGTTGGTGGTAATATTTTGTCTAAAAATTTCTATAGAATCCATCTAACTTGCCAAGCAAAGCTTGCCTCGTAGGAAGAAACTAGTAAAAATCTTAAAAAGGAACGAAGTTGGTGGCAACATTTTGTCAAAAAAATTTCTATGAAAGTCCAACTAGTTTTTCAGGCAAAGCTTGCATCATAAGAAAAAACTAATAAAAATCTTAAAAGGAATGAAGTTGGTGAAAATATTTTGCTGTAAAAGTTTTGTAGTTTGCCTTATTCGATACATGCACATAAAGGACATCATCATCTAATCCTTTTTTTTTTCCAGCACTTTACTTCTTCTACATTTGGACCAAATGCCATCGATATTTGCAAGTAGTATGCACGTTTTTAAGTTGCAAGCAAGGGATTTTCAAATCTATTTTAATAAAGGACACTTAAAAAAGAGTGATCCATTGATTCTTAATTTATCTCACAAAGCATAAAGTAGTAGCTCATGAGCTACCCTTTCCTCATCATGATATCTCGTTATTGTATGATCTATATCCAATCGGATTAGATGCTAGTTTGTATACATTTCATTATGAATGTAAATCAAATTTATTGATTTCTTTATTTATCTAGATATAATTCTTATAATATATATTAGATATATTTTACTTATCATATAAAGTTCAAAAGAATATGAACTGTGCATATGGAATTTGTAATAGTGATTACAAATTATGAGATCCAAAATTGCACAATATGGTTTTTGATGAAAGCTCAGTCCTCAAGAAACAGGAGGTGGTGGAGGTTCAGCCGGAGGCCTAGTCGGACGCGGGTGGGCAGCAGGAGGCTCAGCAGGGCGTAGCTGAGCAACTAACCTCTTATGATATTTTACCTTTTGTAAGATCGCCAGGAGGACATGAGATTCAGGTGGAGCATAATCCAGATATATCTTCACGTGCGGGGACTAGCCAGATGCATGCTTATGGTAGAGATGAGCAGAGGGAGGAGTCACATCCTAGGATAGGCATTTGCATTGCACTGCATAAGCTAAAGAGGATCATTCGGCAATCGAAGCAATATAGGTTTGGCGAAACTATGTCATATGCATTGATGGTTGCTAGTGAAGGACCAGTTACCTACTAGGAGGCAATGACAAGCTAGGATAGAGATAGGTGGGTCCAGGCTATGGTGGAAGAGTTGCAGTCTTTGCAGAAGAATCAGACTTGGCGGTTGGTGTCACTACTAAGTAGAAAGAAGCCCATTGGTTGCAAATGGGTATTTCAGTGCAAAGAAGGAGCCACAGAGAAGGAGGGGATCAGGTATAAGGCCAGGTTAGTAGCCAAAGCATTTTCTTAGAAAGAAGGCATTGACTACAATAAGGTATTCTCACCAGTGGTACGATACACATCTATCAGATGTTGCTGAGCATTGTAGCAGTGCAAAATTTGGAACTGGAGCAGATGAATGTTAGAACGGTCTTCCTTCATGGGGATTTAGAGAAGAAGATTTATATGGAGCAGCCAGAGGGGTTCATAGAACTGGGGTCAAAAAGAAAGGTATGTCGTTTGCAGATATTTTTATATGGTTTGAAGCAGTCGCTGCGTCAATAGTATGTGCGATTTGATACTTTTGTGAGGTGCATCGGCATATCTAGATGTGAGTATGATCCCTGTGTTTATGTCTAAATTTTAGAAGACCATTCTAGATTATACTGGTTTTAGTATGTAGATGATATGTTAATTGCATGTAAGAGTAAAGCTATTGTAGAGGATCTAAAGGCAGCATTGTTAGCTCAGTTTGAAATGAGGGATTTAGGTCCTGCTACATGGATTTTGGGGATGAAAATTTTTAGGGACAGAGACAGGAGGTTGCTTCACTTATCTCAGGGGACTTATATCAGGAGGGTCTTGAACAGGTACAGTATGGATAGTGCAAAGCCAGCCGCATTACCATTGGTTGATCACATTAAGCTCTCCAAGACTATGTCACCGAGTTCTGAGATAGAAGCCGAGGAGATGTCCAGAGTACCTTATGCTTCAGGAGCTGGCAGTCTTCTGTATGTTATAGTGTGTTGTAGGCCTGACCTTACATATGCTGTTAGCCAGGTTAGTAGATTTATGGCTAGTCTGGGTAGAGCACATTGGAGAGCTTTGAAAGGGATCTCCAAATATCTTGTTGGCACAATCAGAATTGGTATATGCTATGGGTATAGTGGCATGGAGGATGAGACTAGACTAATCATGGTGGCTCAGGATCAGGTAGCAAATTTTGTTGATGCTGACTATGAAGGTGATTTGGACACTATGAGCTCAACAATAGGGTATGTCTTTATGTTGAATGGTGGTCCAATATCATAGAGGTCAAGTCTGCAGCCATTGACGGCTTTGTCTACTACAGAGTCATAGTATATTGGTATTTCAGAGGCTGCAAAGAAGGCTATGTGGCTGAAAGGTCTTGCACTGGAGATGGGGATAGCATAGGGGGTGATCAGGGTATTTTTTGATAGCTAGATTGCTTTATGTTTTGTCCAGAATCCGGTTTATCATGCTAGGACCAAATATATTGACATCAGATACCATAGGATGGAGCTTGTGGAGGATGATGAGTTGGAGCTTGTGAAAGTGTTTACCAAAGATAACGTAGCGGATGCACTCACTAAGGTATTACCTCGGGATAGCTTCTCAGATGTGGAGCACTGATGGGAATGATGGACCAGGTGGAGCTTACTGTAACTTTGATGCACCAAGGTGGAGATTGTAAGCTCAAGTGTGGCACATCCAAAGTTCAGGTGAGTCACATAGGATTGAGAGCTTAGGCTACATAAGTTCTCAAGTTCCTAAGTCATTTGGGTCGGCTTGTGACCCAAGAATAGAGAGCATGTGAGTCATGAGTGTACATGGGCTCGGGTTTGAGTGCTTTCTTGCATGACTTAGAAGGAAGTTTTTTGAGAGAATGTTTAATAACTGGGACTGGGTCCATGAAGATTGGGCTCAGATTTTTTGGATAGACTTTCATATTTTTGAGGGAGTTTGTTAGGGAGTTGGTTACGGAATGGTGCGGAGAAGTTTTATCATCCAAGATGGATGATTATTTAAGGCTCTCTCTGGACCGGATAAAAAAAATAAAAAAATAAAAGCATTCTTTTTTTCTTTTATATCTGATAAGGGGTAAAATCATCATTGCATTATTGATCGCCTACATCGACAATTGGGTCATGCCCAATCCAAACACCCTACCAGCCAGCTGGCATAACATCCAAGCAACGAAGTCGAATCGCCTTTGACAAAGTTGGGTCACCCCGACAACCCAAGCCATCCTCGTACTTTGGCTATTAGAGCCGAGTCATTCCTCAGTAACCCGAGCTATCCTCAAACCTCGATCATCCGAGCTAACCATGCTTCGGCCATCAGAGCCGAGCCATTCTTCGGTAACCCAAGCTATCCTCATACCCCGGCCATCCGAGCTGACCATGCCTCGCCATCCGAGCCGACCATACCTCGGCTACCCGAGCCGACCGTACCTCGGCCATTCGAGCCAATCCATCTATACCTCGGAAAACTAGGTTATTGCTCATTCTAGCCGAACCAAGGCATTCAAAATACCTCTGCGGAATCGGCGCAGGAGAGTTCAAATTCACTATAACTGAATAAGATTCCAGGCGGGAATCATGCCCAGAAGTGGCCTAGGACCCGCAAGAGTGGCCTAGGTCTATGTGATCACTGAATCTCAAGACATCAACCAGCTCTCCCAGTCGTCGATCCTCTAACTGACAAGATGCGGATACTATTGGCCTCGTAACAAACTTGATTTGAATCCGTCTCGAATCCTAACAGTTTTCAGACCCCCTCCAGGGCACGTCCAAGGAATCAGGTGATCGCCTATAAATACCACCACCCTCCAATCTCTCAGGTACGCTAATTTTGTGTGCAGTTCTTACGCATACTTTTATGCAATTACTCACACTCATTCATCAGCTCTGATACCCCCATTAAAGCTCCCCCTGAGCTCAGAGCTCTCGAGAGAGAACACCCGCCAAAAGGGAAAACTCCTCTGTGAGAGTCTTCTCCTCACATCTGCTTGCTGTGAATCTCCACTGACTTGGACGTCAGAGGGTCCTCCGTAGAGGGCAACCCCCATAGCACCCTCTGCGTGTGAACTGTCTTGCAGGTTCTGCCCCGAGGCAACAAGATCGGTGTCCGGATCAGGAGCCGGAAGTGCATCCGAGTCGGAGAACGGATTTCCATGGCAATAGATTGGCGCTAGAGGAAGGGCCCCAAGTCCCATAAACTTGTGATACAGGAGACAAGACTCAAGAACCAGAGGAAGCATACTCTGATGGCCAATCGGAAGAGAGCTACATCTGAAGCTCAAGACTACGCTGCCTCTCAAAGGCCTGATCCGATTAGCGGTGCGGTACCTCCACCACCACCGCCAGCTGAAACCCCTTCGCCACCGGCAATGGTGGTAACATTGGACCAGTTTGCCACTCTGATCCGGCAAGTTCAAGCATTGACCCAGTTGGTCCAGGGACTCCAGGCGACTCCTGGCCCTGTCGTCCCAGCTCCTCAGCTTCACGACGAGGCCGTTGCCCCTGCTCCGCCAGCAATTTCTTCCTCCAATCCGTCGAAAGCAGCAGATTATCATCGCCAGCCCGCAAAGGCAAAACCAATGCCGCAGCGAGCTGGAGGGAAGAGCCCGCTCAGATCTGGACGGGTTCGCTCCCCTTCTCCGATGTCTTCCCAGAACTCGACACCGCTGCCGCCTTCCCATCGCCCAATCCCTCCTACCACTCTGGATGAGGGGATCAAGCAGCAGATGCAGGAGATGCGGCAAGAATGTCATCGGGAGTTAGACACTGCTAGACAAGCCCCTCCGCCTCAACCAAAAGTAGAGTAGGGCATCCCCTTCTCCAAGAGGATCATGAGGGAAGTAATTCCCCCTCATGTCAAGCTCCCTACCATCGAGCCGTGCCATGGATCCACCAATCCCGACGACCATCTCAGCAGCTTCAGATCCATCATGATGTTCCATGGGGTATCAGATGCGATCCTGTGCAGAGCCTTCCCCTCCACCTTAAGGGGATCTGCCCGAACCTGGTTCAACAGCTTGAAGCCAGGTTCCATTGATTCTTTTAACGAGCTGAGCTGTCTGCTCATCAACCAGTTCATCAGCAGCCATCGCCAGCGATGGAGATCTGATTCCCTCTCCGAGGTCAAGTAGAGAGAGGGGCAATCGCTGAAGAATTACCTTGGCCGCTTCAACATGGCCCTCT
The DNA here is from genome assembly GCA_900491605.1 of Calamus simplicifolius. NCBI lineage: Eukaryota > Viridiplantae > Streptophyta > Magnoliopsida > Arecales > Arecaceae > Calamus > Calamus simplicifolius. The sequence goes on along the minus strand of UESW01001564.1, from coordinate 89,618 downwards.
TAGAAGTCGACCATCTCAACACAAGGTGGCCATGTCCGTCCTGGCCAAAGGAGTGTCCAAGGAGGGAGACTTCTACCTAGCTCTGGAGGTTAACTACCCCAAGAGCCTTTCGAATATGATGTCCCTGGCGGACAAGTTCGCCAGGGTTGAGGAATCAAGGAGATCAGCTCGAGCCAAGCAGCTGAAGAAGAAGGAGGCAAAGGGCTCGGACAAGTAGTGGGCCCACTGCCGCGCTAGCCCGCCTCGCCACCACAGAGCTCCTCCGTCGCCACCTCGAGAATGAACTCGGAGTCCGGCCCGAAGGTTTGACCGCTACACTCCCCTTACCGCACCAAGAGCACAGATCCTGATGAAGATTGAGCGGCAAATTCTTCGGCCTCCCCCTCTCTGAAGCAATGCAACTCAGAGGGATCCTGCCAAGTACTGCTGCTTTCATCGGGACTACGGGCACAATACTGAAGACTGCTGGCCGCTAAAGAACGAAATCGAGCGATTAATTCAGCAAGGCAGGCTGAATCGATTCTGAGGTCCCCCTGTGCTGAACAATGAAGAGAATCGCCAGCCCGAACCTCACCAACTTCCTCCACCGAATCCCTCGGTCCTCGGCAATGTCAATGTGATAACGATGGCCGGATCCCCATCTTCCTAGCTGAGCAAGGAGGAAAGCTTGCCAAAGAAAGCTCGAATCTATGAGCTCACCTTCTCTGATGAAGACCTTGGGGAGGTACAGTATCCCCACGATGATGCTCTAGTTGTATCTTTAAATATGAACAATTATGATGTACATCGAATTTTGGTTGACAGTGGAAGCTCTGTTAACGTTCTGTATTTCGATGCCTTTGTGAGGTTAAAATTCTGGGTAGAAAGCCTTCGATCGGTGGAGTCCACCCTAGTGGGCTTCACCGGTGACTCCATAATCCCTGAAGGAGTCATCACTTTATCAGTCCGAGCCGGCACCTGGCCCCGCATGGCTACCGTGCTCATGGATTTCCTCATGACCAGGGTCAGATCTCCCTATAATGCCATTCTCGGTAGACCGGGGCAGATATCTCTTAAAGCTATCATTTCCATTCCCCATCTCACCATGAAGTTCCTCACTGAATGGGGAGTAGGGGTTGTTCGAGGAAGTCAGATCATAGCTCGGCATTGCTTTGTTGCGACCTTCAGTTCAGAAAGCCCAAGGTGGATGGGCTAGATGCTTGGAAAGATCTCGCCGAGCAACGAGGAGAGCCGGTCGAAGAACTAGAGGAGGTACCACTTAACGAGGCTCAGCCCGACCGAACCATAAAGGTCGGATCATAACTAGAAGGAAAGCTTCAACAAGAATTAATTGAGTTCCTTCAGAGGAATGCCGACATCTTTGCTTGGTCTGCATCGGATATGCCTGAAATCAGCCCAGACGTCCTGGTCCACCACCTCAGCGTGGACGAAACATTCAGGCTCATTAAGCAGAAGAAAAGGAGCTTCGCCCCCAAGCGTCAAAAGGCCATCGAAGAAGAGGTGGATAAGCTCATCAAAGCCAAGTTTATCCGGAGGTTAGTTACCCCGATTGGCTGGAGAACGTGGTCATGGTGAAAAAGTCAAATGGCAAATGGAGGATCTGCATCGACTTCACTGACCTCATTAAGACCTACCCAAAAGATAGTTTCCCTCTTCCACGGATTGATCAGCTCGTGGATTCAACTTCAGGCCATTAAATGTTGACTTTTATGGATGCCTATTCGGGCTACAACCAGATCCAAATGGCGCCCGAGGATGAGGAGAAAATCACCTTCATCACCAACCGAGGTATCTGTTACTACCGAGTTATGCCCTTTAATTTGAAAAATGCAGGTGCCACCTACCAAAGGCTGGTCAACAAAGTCTTCAAGGAGCAAATTGGTCGGAACATGGAGGTGTATATTGATGATATGCTAGTGAAAAGCAAGGAGGCATCCCAGCACGTCAAGGATCTCGTAGAAAGCTTTGCCACACTTCGAAAATATCAGATGAAGCTCAATCCCACCAAATGCGCCTTCGGGATCAACTCCGAGAAATTCCTCAGCTTCATCGTTTTCCAGCGGGGCATCGAGGCAAACCCACAAAAGATCCAAGCCCTGCAACAAATGGCCCCACCTGGGTCAGTCAAGGACGTGCAATGCCTCACTGGGAGAGTCGCAGCCCTTAACCGCTTCATTGCTCGGTGACTGAGAAATGCCTTCCCTTCTTCAAAGTGCTTCGGTTGGCCAAAAACTTTCAGTGGACCCCAGATTGCCAGAAGTCCTTCGAAGACCTCAAGAAATACCTCGGCTCACCACCTCTCCTCAGCAGCCCAAAGCTAGGGGAAGTGCTGAATCTATACCTAGTGATCTCTGAAGACGCTGTTGGCTCGGTGCTAATCAGAGAGGAGAACAGAGTCCAAAGAACTATCTATTATGTCAGCAAACTACTCAAAGACACTGAAATGAGGTACATTCGAGTCGAGAAGATGGTCCTAGCTCTGGTAACATTGGTCCAAAAGTTGCGGCCATACTTCCAAGTGCACGCTGTCATCGTCCTGTCTGACCAACCCCTCAAGGCAATTATCCATCGTCCAGAAGCATCAGAGAGAATGACCAAATGGGCTGTCGAGCTGAGCGAGCACGACATTCAGTATCAGCCTCATCCAGCCATTAAAGCCCAAGTTATGGCAGATTTCCTCCTCGAATGCACCATACCCAAAGATGGCTCATTTCGGATACCCCCGGACAACCAAAACCCAGCGCCCCATGGTTGCTTCATGCCGATGGATCCTCCAGCACGGGCGGTTTTGGCGCCGGCCTGGTCCTCACCAGTTTGGAAGGCGCAACCTTCAAATATGGCATCCGCTTCTCCTTCCCGGCTTCAAATAATGAAGCAGAATATGAAGCCTTGCTCTCTAGACTCTGAATGCCCGTGAGCTTAAAATCAAGAAACTGATTGCCTACACCGACTCCCAATTGGTGGCTGGCCAAATGCAGGGAGAATTCAAGGCTCGAGAGCCGAGTATGATTCGGTATCTCCAAAAGGTGCATGATCTATCCTCCTATTTCGATGAATTTAAAATTATTCAGATCCCAAGGACTGAAAACATGCGCGACGACCTTCTGTCCTATCCGGCAACTACGAAGTCAATGGATCTCGAGCGAAAATTCCACCTGGAGGTCCTGGAGAAGCCCAGCATTGCCGATGTTGATCAAATGATGCAGGTTGACACCGAACCATCTTGGATGGACCCCCTGCACCAATACCTCAAAGAAGGGTTGCTACCCATTGATAGAAAGGAAGCAAGGAAGTTGAAATTGCAATCATCTCATTATGTTCTGGTTGATGATCGATTGTACAAGCGGTCCTTCTCAATGCTGCTGCTTAAATGCCTCCGACCTACGGAGGTCGAATATACCCTCCAGGAGGTCCACGAAGGCATCTACGGCAATCACCTCGGTGGTCGGGTCCTATGCCCCAAAGTGCTGCATCAAGGGTATTATTGGTCGACGATGCAAAAAGACGCCAACGACATCGTTTGAACTTGTGATTCATGCCAGAGACATTCGAATGTTCAAAGGCTCCCTTCAGCGCACCTGACCTCCATATCATCCCCCTAGCCCTTCGCCAAGTGGGGGATAGATATTCTTGGCCCTTTCTCCCTTGCAACGGGGCAAAGGAAGTTCTTATTTGTTGCAATTGATTATTTTACTAAATGGGTTGAAGCCGAAGCAGTCGCCCAGATAACCGAAGCCCGTGCTAAAGACTTCATGTGGAGATCCATCATCTGCTACTTCGGTCTTCCCCACACTATCATCACTAACAATGGGAAGCAGTTCGATAACCCTAAGTTCGAGAGTTCTGCGAGGACCATGGCATTCTCCATCGCCTGACATCGGTCGGACATCCTCAAGCTAATGGAGAAGCCGAGGTAACCAATCGAACTCCCCTGTAGGGAATTAAAGCTCGGCTCAACCAGGCGCGAGGCCGATGGGCCGAGGAGCTCCACCATGTATTATGGGCAAATCAGACTACCGAGAGAGTACCCACAGGGCAGACCCTATTCAAGATGGCTTTTGGCATAGAAGCCGTAATCCCTGTGGAAGTCAGACTCCCTTCCCCTTGTGTGGAACACTATTCAGAAGAATCCAATAACGAGCAGCTCCGAACTAATCTTGACCTGATAGAAGAAGTCAGGGAGAAGGCCTGAATCCAGATGACCACCTACCAACAAAGAGTTGCTCGTTATCACTCCACCATAGTCCGAGGGAAGATTTTCCTCCCCGGCGATCTGGTGCTTCGGAAGGCATCTGTCTCGAAGCCACTGAAGCAAGGAAAATTATCCCCAAATTGGGAAGGTCCCTACCAAGTGACCGAAGTAATCAGACTTGGCACCTACAAACTCCAAGATTTGGATGAGAAATCTATTCCTCGGACATGGAACTCGGATAATCTCCACGCATACCATCAGTGAAAGTATGCTCTTACTAAACTAATTTTTGTTCATTGAATTAAATTTAATTTTCAAAGGCTTGCAAAATTCTTATAACTCTCCTTGAAAGCTGCAATGAGAAGTAGGTCATAAAATCCTCGGTCGGGCCAAGCGATCTTCGTACCTTGGCCACACCAAGTAAAATATATCAGCCTAGCCGAGCGATCTTCGTACCTTGGCCGCCAAGTAAAATATATCGGCCTAGTCGAGCGATCTTCGTACCTTGGCAGCGCCAAGTAAAATATAATCTTGAAGCCTCGGCCAAGCCGAATGATGGTTTCCGTACCTTGGTAATGCCAAGTAAAATATAATCTTGAAGCCTCGGCCAAGCCGAATGACGGTCTCCATACCTTGGCAGCGCCAAGTAAAATATAATCTTGAAGCATCAGCCAAACCGAGTGATATATTCCTGTAGCCTCGGCCAAGCCGAGTAACGGTCTCTGTATCTATGCAGCGCCAAGTAAAATATATTCTTGAAGCCTCGGTCAAACCGAGTGATCTATTTCTAAAGCCTCGGTCAAACTGAGTAATATACCTCTGGAAGCCTCGGTCAAGCCAAGTGATATATTTTTGAAGCCTCGGCCAAACCAAGTAATATATTTTTGGAAGCATCGGCCTGGTCAAGTAATTTCTCAAACACTCCGACGTGACTAAGACGTCCTATTATGCTTCGGCAGAGGTAAGTAACCTTTCTCCGCTTACCAGCAAGATTATGCAAGTTATTTCTTTTCAAAGAAATACGTACTTCATCCCTTAAATAGAATCATGTTTACTGCATGAGCTCACAGGGCTGCCCAGGCCTTTCTCTGACCTAAACAGAGATAAATATTTCCTCCACAGAGGACTGAATGACATGTTAACAAAAACAAAGTACCAAAAGCGATGCTGGACTTATGGATTATGCTACGGACCGAAAAGCATAAAATGAGAGTAGCAACTCTTAACACTATCACATCAAAAAAAGAAACAGATGTCAAAAGAAGAAAGAGTAGAAACTTTCTTTATTAATGAAAAAATTACAACCTCTTGAAAGGCATTACAAGTGCATCAAGCACAGAAAATATAAATAAGATAAAAGCTCGGCTGAGCAGCTTCGGTCGATAACGATGTCTTTACATCCGACCCCAAAAATCAGAGAAACCAGACAGCTCTATTGAGCCACTAGTTAATGCGAAAGAACAAAGTAGGCCATCCATGGATCCATCGGATGAACACGTTGAGGGATCATAACTAGGTCAAGGACCCGTGAATGCTTATGCCAATGAAGCATCCCCCGAAGTGGGATGCTGGTCTGCTAGCTACTGCCCAACAATAAAAGGCAGAGAACCAGCAGACCCACACATCCCTCCTTCCACTTCACATGAAAAAAGATTCCTCAGGTGGATGAACTGAGGAATTCAAACTGAGGGAGGAGGCGAAATTCATGTCAGCCATGGGAGATACGTATGCTTTGCATTTCCTGTGATCCCCATGGCAAGTGGCAAAGGACACATAGGAAGCGCATACGTGCACTCCCCATATGACCTCTGCGGGCCTTCCGTGCGCTCTCCATATGATCTCCGAGAATTCCTCCCTTGAGGACTGCCTGCTCTTCAGCAGCTTCTCCATCGCCCTAGTTATCTGGGGTGAACCAGCTTTCAAAAGGGTAGCTCGATCTCCCCATCCTCGATAAAACAAACGCCATGAAAGCCCTTCGACTCACAGAAAGAGAAGGTCTTGAGAGATAGCCTAACACGGCCCGCTCTCCCCTTTTTATAGGCAAACAAGCCGGGGGCAATCATTAAAGAAGAGAGCCCTGGAATTTGAAACGCCCTGGCCATGCTGCCACGTGGTAGATCAAAAGAAAAGGGCACTTTCCAAAGCGCACCAGATGCGCCTCCCAGGCCATGACAAAAGGCAGAAGATTTCCTTCTGATTTCGAATCAAGAGCCTTAAATGCAGAAATCGGTCGCAGGTCCTTGAGATATGGGTAGATCTGGGAAATCCCCTTTCGAAAATGACACCGTCCAATGGCAATCGAATGCTTATCGCGCACATTAAAAATTCCTGCATCGGAAAAGGCCAACGAGATAAATGCCTCGAGCAGAAATAGTGTGCCCTTTAGAGAAGCCATTTCGTATGCCTCGACAGAAAATGTACCAACTTTTTACTTCGGACAAACCGAACTATCTAACCTCGGCCCTAGCCGAGGTATTTGAGCCGTTCTCGGCCCTTTCGCACCAAACCATTTCGTGCCTTAGCAAAACGAGTAAGCGTGCGCACACCTAACCTCGGCCCCAACTGAGGCAAACTCGGAATTGTGTTCCGCAAAAAAACCGAACAATCCCATGCATCAGCAAAACCAGCTAATCTGGCTTCAATTAAGCATAATCTTCGACTCGGAACCCCCAAGGGAACTCCCAACAAAAAGGTCATTCAGAAAAGTAATGACCAAAGCGATAAGGCAAAGAGAAATCAGAAGACTCATTCATTAAGTTTCGATCAAATTATAGGTTGAAAAAGCGAAAATACATAAGCGACCCTTAAGAATCAGGGTCCGGGTCCATCCCAAGAACCTCTTTGATAACGTCTGGAAGGGTTTGACTCGCTTCACCCGCTTCAAATGATGAAGGAAGAGTCTCGGGTTCCTCGGTAGTAGACTGAGGGCATTCTTCGGAAGCCACGGCCTCATTAAGGCCCAAGATAGCGTCAAGATCGACGTCCGAAATATCCTCATACTCGCTTCTTCGGCACTCGGGGTACAAGCATCAAAACGTTCGGCATCCAAAAAGGATAAATCCCACTCGGGATGCGATCGAGAGATCTTCGCTCGAGTTTCCTCCTCGCCGAACCGAAATGCATCGGCACAAGCCTCTCTACGCTCCTCGAAAAATTGGGCAGAACTCTTGTATTCCTCCACAGCCGAAGCGATTCGGTTGCTAGCTTCAGTTAACTGGCCCCCAAGATCAAAATTCATCTGGCGACTCTGGACAACTCCGCCCTTAGAGCCTTAAATTGCTCATGTGCCTAGAGTCCAATTCTGGCCATCTGCAAAACATCAGGGCGTTTGAGCCTACGAGCAAAAGAAAAGCACCGAAAGCAAATAAATAGGAAGACACTATACCTCTTCCTCCCATCGATCCATTTTATTGCTCATCTCCTGAACCTTTTCCAAGGCCTTCAGCTTGGCCGATTTATTTTGTTGAAGACCCTCCTTGAGGTCATTAATTCAGGACTGCTTGTCCCTGACTTCCCACAAAGATTGATCGAGATCATTGGTAAGCCTAGCAATCTGCTCATGTTGCATTTCAGCCGATTCTCCATATCGGCGAATTCCTTATTCAGAGCGGCAAGCTGATCCCGCTACCGCCGGCACTTGCGCTCCTCCTCCTCGAGCCTCCTACCCCAATTGTTTTTCTCCTCAGCATGACTAGAATTCAGCTGGTCCCATCTTTTTTCAAAATACTGCTGCATGGCCTTAACTTCATCGGCATGCTTAGCCTTAATCTGGGATAACTCCAGGCAAGCCTTGTCCGATTGTTCGCGGAAACCCTGGAGCTCCCTGACTTGAGCCTTAAGCCGGGAGGCCCTCTCGGCTGCAAGTCAGTAAGACTCACTCACCCTCTCAAAGTCTGCCTTAGCGGACGCCAAGGCCCTGGAAAGCCTGCTGGTTGAATCCACCCTCGCCGAAGGTCGGCCGTCTCCTTTCTGGCTGAGCGCAAGCCCCAGCGGCCAAGTTTAAGCGCTAATTTAGCACCCTTGTAATCAAGGCATTCTGAAAGAAAAATACGAGTAAGAAACCACGGTCAAACCAATCCATCGAGAGTTACAACTTCGGCAGAATAACTTACCCAGGAGGCGTAATTCGAAGCAATCTTCATGAGAGTAACATTACTAATTTCGGGGAGAAGGAAAATATCCTTCGGCACCCCAAGCCGACCAGAAGCCGCGTCGATGATACCCTCGGCCGCAGGCTCATTCATCGAGGAACTTTCCCCCGAGCGCAAAACAGACCTCATCAAGGTAGTAAGCATGTCATCCACCTCCGAGCTGTGGACGAGAGAACTCATGGCCGAAGAGCCGGCCTGAGGGGCTTCGGCCCGAGGAACCGCCATTCGCTCGGCTTCCTCTATCAAGACTCTGGCCTGCAAGGCCTCAGATGCTTTGGCCCCGGCTAAGGGAGCCTCGGCCCGAGCACCCCCTTCATCCAGTGATTCTTCCTCTTCTTCCTCTTCCTCTTTGACTATCGCTCTATTTCTTGCAGACTCCATTTGAACTTCAATTTCTTTCACGGTATCCCCTTATGCCGTAACCGAAAGACCCTCAACAAAAGGCATCTCGACCTCCACCAACCTGTCAACAGGTGGCTCCACTTGAGCTTCGGCAGCCGCCGCTGCCTCTTCTGACCCCTCCGCCTGAGCAGGGGCCTCCTCCATACGTAGTGGACTCTACACCGCTAGTAACTGAAGAACATCTGGTGGGAGGATTTCAGACGGACTGGCGACATCTCCTCAGCGTCGTCTGATACGACCACTATTTGGAGGGGGGAAACCTTGGCTGCTCTTTCCGAGCTCCCCCCAATGGCTTCCTCTACTATCTCACGCCCCTCTGGCAGGGAGGGCTTATTGGTTACGGCCGGCGTTTCCGCTTCCTCCCTCTTTGAAGTAGAGGAGTGGCGCCGACATCATCTTTCCTAAGCTCCCTTGAGCGAGACCCGGAAGGACGGGCCCTCTTCTTGGACCTATGCTTGTCCCCAGAGCTGGAGCCCCTGTGGCGCTTGCTGGCTCCCTCCTTATTTGGCCCACAAATACGGACCTCTCGGCTGAAAACACAACAAATGTTCAGTTAAAGAGTAGCGAAATTACATAAACACGCTGACCATTAGAGCAAAGACACACCTTGAGGGTCGATAGAGCTAAGCCCGGCAGCGAAAAGAGCATCCTTTGCTAACAGAGTGCTAGCTGAAACCTCCTAACCACTGCGAAGAGTCACTAGATCTCTCTTCTCCTGCTCGCTCAACTCCGAGCGCACCTCTGGATCCTTCACATAGCTCGCCCATCCCCTTGGAAAATCCGACCCAATATTTCCCTCAGCAATAAAAAATCGAGACTTCCATTCCTTTATCGAAGACGGGTTATCAGAAATCATTTTGAACGACTTCCGGGGACCAATGTAGGGCCACTCTGAGATCCTTCCGGAAACCAGGTTGTAGCAGACTCGGAATATGGGAAGGGTCGCAGTCACCCCAACACGACTGCACATCGAGATAAACCCAACAAGATTGCGCCATCTATTTGGGGCCACCATCGTTGGACATATGTTGTAAAACCTCATCACCTCCTGTATCAGCGGATGAAGAGGGAATCAGAGACCTGCCCTCAAGCTCTCCTCGTAGAAGAAGACTCCCTGGCTTAACTCGGTTGAAACCCGATGCTCGGTCCTTGACACCCATAAGGCTACATCCAGAGGAACTCTATAATAGCGACAGATCCTATCTAGATCATCAAAGGTTACCTCAGAAGCAACATCGCCTGGACCCTTCATATTGGCTGAATGGGGGGTAGGATACGAACAGGCAAGCAAGGGCTTAGAGAAAGAGTAAAAAATCTATATGAGGGACAAAGGAGCAGAAGGAGCTCTACCCCAGCCCTCCTTAAATAAACGCTTCAGAGAGAAAGCCCTAGACGCCAAAACCCCCGATACGGGCGCCAGAAATAAAGGAGTCCCGCCACGTGGGGCTTTCGCTATCGCGACTTGCTAGAAACGAGGCGTTTCCTCCTTGAGCTGCGGTGAAAAAATGATGACGGAACCGCAGCCCGTCATTTACGAGATTATCATTACATGCCTTTTTGAATCCCCCAAATAAGATTGCTCCGAAATTCTACTCCCTATATCCGAACTTACACTTTGGACTAGGGAGTGGAGGGCATGTGATGAGGGGTAAAATCGTCATTGCATTATTGATCGCCCACATCGACAATTAGGTCATACCCAATCCAAACACCCTACCAGCCAGCTGCATAACATCCAAGCAATGAAGCCGAATCGCCATTAACAAAGTCGGGTCACCCCGACAACCCGAGCCATCCTCGTACTTCGGCCATCAGAGACGACACATTCCTCGGTAACCCGAGCTATCCTCATACCTCGGTCATCCGAGTTGACCATGCTTCGCCATCAGAGCCGAGCCATTCCTCGGTAACCCGAGCTATCCTATACCTCAGCCATCCGAGCCGACCATGCCTCGGCCATCCGAGCTGGCCATACCTCGGCCACCCGAGCCGACCGTACCTCGGCTATTCGAGCCGATCCATTCTATACCTCGGAAAACCAGGTTATTCCTCGTTCTGGCCGAACCAAGGCATTCAAAATACCTCTGCGGAATCCGATACAGGAGAGTTCGAATTCACTATAACTGAATAAGATTCCAAGCGGGGAATCATGCCCAGAAGTGGCCTAGGACCCGCAAGACTGGCCTAGGTCTATGTGATCATTGAATCTCAAGACATCAACCAGCTCTCCTAACCATCGATCCTTTAACTGCCAAGATGCGGACCCTACTGGCCTCGTAACAAATTTGATTCGAATCCGTCTCGAATCCTAACAGTTTTCAGACCCCCTTCAGGGCATGTCCAAGGAATCAGGTGATCTCCTATAAATACCACCGCCCTCCAATCTCTCAGGTACGCCAATTTTGTGCGCAATTCTTACACATACTTTTATGCAATTACTCACATTCATTCATTAGCTCTGATACCCCCATTGAAGCTCCCTCTGAGCTCAGAGCTCTTGAGAGAGAACACCCGCCAAAAGGGGGAACTCCTCTGTGAGAGTCTTCTCCTCATATCTACTTGCTGTGAATCTCCACTGACTTGGGCGTTGGAGGATCCTCCGTAGAGGGCAACCCCCACAGCACCCTCTGTGTGGACTGTCTTGCAGGTTCTGCCTTGAGGCGATGAGATCAACATTCGGATCAGAAGCCAAAAGCGTACCCGAGTCGGAGAACGAATTTCTGCGGCAATAATATCCATTTCTTCTTTCTTCTTTCTTCTTTCTCGATGGAAGCTGCGCAAAAAAAAAAAAAAAAAAAAAAAATTGTATACCTTTGATTTATTAACAGAGGAAGGAAGTACTTATATAGGTAATAATATCTTAAAGTTTTTTATTAACATTTCTTAACTTTTATGTATTATTTATTTCTTCTATATATCTTGTAAATATTTTTACCCAATAAGCCCAAAGAACGTTGCCCAGTTCTCTAAATATGCTTTTTATTTGAGCTCGTATGTATGTATATATATTTTGGATGAAGTTGTAAAATTTTTGTTCCGAACGAGGCCATGGCAACCACCGGCATCTGTTTTGCTGCACGCGTCCAAATGCACGAAGACAAGCGTCATGTACAAGCATGCAAAAGTGCCAGCTGGCATGAGTGCATGCATCGCACGAAAACTAATGTGATTGATAGAAACAAATAAAACAATTTATTTTTATTTTTAAATTCTGCATTATTAAATATAAATTTTTAATTAAAAAAAAGAAGAATGAGATAAATAAAATCATATGATAAAATATTTTTTAAAAATTTAAAAAGAGCTTAATTAATGGGGAGCTGTAGAGTAAAAATAGGCCAAATCTTTGCTTAAAAATAGGCCTCTGTTTTGGCATCCAAAACCGCCCTCGGCTCTCCCTTCTCTCTCTCTCTCTCTCTCGATGTTTGCTCGTCCGATCGCTGGTTTGCTCAGTGGCAATGGCGTGTCTCTCTCCCATCCTTCCTTCCCCTAGCGTCCGGCGAAATGCCGGGAGAAGGGGCGGCACGAAGCCCCTGTTCCAACCCGGCGCTCACACCGTGCAGCCCCCTCCCTCTTGATCTCTCGCCCATCCCTCTTTCTTTCTCTCTCTCTCTCTCTCTCTCTCTCTCTCTAACTAATCTCTCTCATCTCTGTGTAAACTCTCTCTAGCCTTCCTCTCTCTACCCCTCTTTTCTCTCTACCATATTCCTCTCTCTCTCTCTCTCTCTCTCTCTCTCAATTTCTCTTTAACCTTTTCGTTTAAGTCAGGTCATACCTTTGCGCTCCTACGCCTGTGCATGTCCCAACCAAGGGTCGCCCCCGGACCCTATCTTAATCCTTACCTGGCCTGTGCTTTAGGACAATAAGGATTGTAACCCCAGGTAATTAATTATGGGGACACCTAAATTTTTTTTCTGCTGTTTAAATTCTCGCCGTGACGATTGAATTTTCGATCTCAACATGACGATTGGGTTCCTGATTCTTTTGATCAAGGATGTCGCGAATCTTCTTCGTTGGCTTTTAAGGAGGATGCTGGCAGACCTTGCCCTTCATTCTCGCCCGCATCCTCTTCTTGTAAGTCCTGCCCATGTCAAGGAGAGAGAGAGAAAGAGAATTGAGAGAGAGAGAGAGAGGGAGCCACGATCGAAGCAGGGGCTATGACGGTCCTGTGTCGATCTTGGTTCAGGCCCGGCGGCATACCGTCGCCTTGCTAGGCCTGAGCTATGGCCGGCGGCTCCACTGGCACCGAAAGCGACGTTCGATGGGGGACCGAACATGGGAGAGAGGGTGGAGAGGGCCACGATGGCCCTTCCCTGGGCAGGAGCCAAACTGGCTCCCACATTGGTTAGTCCCGACGGCGTGCTTGCTGTCTCACCGGACTTAGGCGGCGGTCGGTAACCCCCATCGGCGCCAGGCGAACGTTCGGTAAGGGTCCGACTGGCCAGTGGTGGCCGGCCGTGCCACTAGCACAATAAGAGCCATGGGAGAAAGAAAGAAAGAGGGAGAGAGAGAGAGGGGAGGAGGCATAGCCGCGGCAGAGACCGGCTCTGGACGATCACCGACGGCCGAGCTGCATGGTGATTGGCCGGCGGTGGCCTTGGCCGCCGGCATGGGTCTCCCCTGGTTCAGGAGAACTAGCGGAGAGGGAAATAAAAAATGGGGAATAGGGGAAGCCCTGTTTTGGGCTTTGGGCTTGTGTTGGACCAGCCCAATGAGCCCCTTTTGAGCTGATTTTTGGACTCTGTATTGGGCCGGGATTAGGAAAATGAAAATATGGTCCAGATCAATTTTGATTCTAGTTTCTGAAGGAATTTTTATTTTCCCATTTGGACTATTATTCTTAATGATATTTGAGCCCAAAGTTAGGCCCAGGATTAAATTGGATAGAATTTAAGAGACACTATTATTCCAATTTTAAAGATTTAATTGTGTAAAATAATGCTGTAGGTACCCAGATGTCCAAATAACTAGTTTACAGTTTGGGATTAGCGTGCTGAGATAAGTAAGCCAATTATCATGATTTTATAAATTATTTAATATATAGATCTTTGGATTTATAGTTGTATTAATTTATGAAATGAGAAAAATGGAAATTTGATATTTGATTTGGTTATTTCGAAATTAGTAAATAGTACCATGAGTATGCAATTGAGTAATTGCTATGATTATATGCAATTGCTAATATTTTGCAAAGTAATGGATTTATAAATATGCAAAAGATGAATGATATGATTAGTTTGACTTTGCAAAATATATTGGTACTATTGATATATTTCTATACAATTATTAATAATGTACAAACCACTGTATATGTGAGAAGCTTATGCTTGTGTTGATGCATGATATGTTACATGCAAAATATGATAATAAAAATTGAGAATATGCTTATATGTGTCGCCGCGGTTCTCATATGATGTGAAATGTTGTGATATACTAAGAAATACAGGATCCACCTTCACAGAAAGAATATGTGGAGGACACACGTCTGTAGGGTATGTTGTGATACATGGCATAATGCTGGTACCAGAACCCTTCCTCTTAGGAAACATTTACGAGTGATATACCAGTTGGGTGTTGTAGGGCCGTGGGACACATAAGAAATAGTAATTATATAAATATAATGGATTTATTTACATTGCATATTTTGATATTTATTATATGACTAAACTTTCAAAATTACTTTGAGCAGATGATATGCATGTTCTGATATCATGACAATTGTGTTTGAAATTGGAAGCTTTTTATATGTATTTAACATGGAAACCTGAATTGATAAAGTCTTGAAATGCTTATATTATATTATAGTAGGCTTACTTATTGAGTGTGAGCTTATTTAAATCTTACAATGTTTTTCAGAGCCACAAGATTGAAGAAGAAAATATGGGGTAGATGGAGCTTCTCTTGAAATAAATTAGATCTAATATTTTGATGTAGCCCTAGTGGTTTATGTTTGTAGGGCATGTAGTCCAAAAACTTATATTTATGGCTTGTATTAAAGTTATTGATTTTGAATGACATATAGTTATTGCCTTTTTTTGAATTAAATGTTATAATTTTGGACGCCTTGCATGCCTGGCATGCGGCGGGTTGTCACCTTGGATCAAATTTTGGGTCTGGGGCACGATAGCTTTAGTGGTATCAGAGCCTGGTTATGACCTTAGGAACACATACATGATGACACTCTAGGCAAAATATTAGGATGAAATTGAGATGATTATAACTTTAAAGGAATTTCAGGTATTATGCTTTGAAAGCCTGAAATTTAAAGTTTATCATGATATTAATGAAAAATTAATTTATCAGGAGATAGGAATGGCTCGTTGCACTAGAGCTAACAAAACGATGAGGGCTCTTATGTTGGTAATGCTGGTGAGCAGCGAGGCCAAGAAGCTACCGGAGGTGCTGGCCCTATCAATCAAGTCAGGGCTGATCACCAGCGACTCCAGATCGAGATGCTTCAGGTTCTCTCAGGTATGGCGCAGTCGATATGGGACATGCAACAACAAATCCTGCAGGCTTTGTCCACTCAGTCTAGCCCTTCTGTTTCGCAGACTCAGTCTGCCCCTCCCGTTCCATAAACTCAACCTGCCCCTACTGTTCCGCAGACTCAGTCTGCTCCCATTGTTTCGCAGACTTAGCCTACTCTCACTATTTCATAGACTCAACCTACCCCTACTTCTCTGCAGACTCAGCCTGCTCTTACTATTCCGCAGACCCAGCCTGCTCCTACTATTCCGCAGGCCCAGCCTACCCCTTCTGCTCCACAAACACAACCAACCTTACCTACTCAATCCGCACCATTGACCCAGCCTACTCCACCTCAACCCTAGGTAGGGGTTGACCGCAGCTTTGCTGACTTCAAAAGTTTTGCCCCTGCCCCTTTCACTGGATCCACCAACCCTATTGATGCTAAGCGGTGGATGCGAGACATGAAGAAGGCTTTCACGGCCCATGATAGCCAGGAGAAGGAGCATATCATATTTGCCACCTATCTTCTCTAGGGGGAGGATTATGATTGGTGGTTAGTTGAGGAGCAGCGACGGAGTGGTCGGGCTATTACTTGGGAAGAGTTTAGGGAGGCATTTTTTGACAAATACTTTTCCAGTAGTGTACAGAGACAGATGGAATTAGAATTTATCAAATTAGAACAAAGAAATCTTTTTGTGGCCCAGTATGAAGCTGAGTTCACCAGGTTGGCCCGATTTGCTCCAAATATAGTAACCAATGAGATGGCCAAGATCACCATATTCACTGAGGGACTACGACCTAGACTGAGGCAATTAGTCAATGCATTTGAGCTTCCCACTTACGGTGCTGTGGTGAATAAGGCCATGGTGATTGAGAGAGATATGAATGCAGTCCAGAGAGATTAGGAGTAGCAGATGAAGAAAAAGGGCCTATTTCTAGCTAATCCCCAGTTCAGGCTAGGAAGAAAGGTGCACATCAGGCCCTAGCAGGACAATGGAATAGAGAGACTTGTTGCCTTCACTATGGGAACTTCCTCCCAGGAAGGCATTGCTGCAGATTAACTGGTGCCTGCTTCCTATGTGAGAAAATATATCACAAGATGGTCATCTGTCACCTTCAAAAGGATCAGCATCCCTCTTCAGATCAAGGGAAGAGCCAGCAGCATTAGCAGCAGCCACCGAGGATACAGGGAAGGGTCTTCAACCTCACTCAGTAGGATGCTGCCACCTCTAATTCTATGGTGACAGGTATACCATTTAATTTTATATCTAGTATTACATTCTTATCTAGTGCAATACATTGGCAGTTGATTAGGAAATCAGGTTAAACTTTGATATTAAAACAAATTACACTTATGTCCAGGAATGATTAAAGTAGGCACTGCTTATGCTCAAATTTTAATTGACCCGAGTGCCACGCATTCTTTCATATCTGACACCTATCCCCATAGTAGCCAGGAGAAGGAGCGGATCAGATTTGCCACCTATCTTCTCCAGGGGGAGGCTTATGATTGGTGGCTAATTGAGGAGCAGCGACGGGATGGTCGGGCTATTACTTGGGGAGAGTTTAAGGAGGCATTTTTCAACCAATACTTCCCCAGTAGTGTGCAGAGAGATGGAATCAAAATTTATTAAATTAGAGCAAAGGAACCTTTTTGTGGCCCAGTATGAAGCTGAGTTTACCAGGTTGGCCCAGTTTACTCCAAATATAATGACCAATGAGATGGCCAAGATCACCAGATTCACTGAGGGACTGTGACCCAGACTGAGGCAAGTAGTCAATGCATTTGAGCTTCCCACTTACGGTACTGTGGTGAATAAGGCCTTGGTGATTGAGAGGGATATGAATGCAGTCCAGAGAGATTGGGAGTAGCAGAGGAAGAGGAAAGGGCCTATTTATGGCCAATCCCCAGTTCAGGGCAGAAGAAAGGTGCACATCAGGCCCCAGCAAGACAACAGAATAGGGAGACTCGTTGCCTTCACTATGGAAACTTCCACCCAGGAAGGCCTTGCCGCAGATTGCTTGGTGCATGCTTCCTATGTGAAAAAACATATCACAAGATGGTCACCTATCCCCTTTGGAAGGATCAGCATCCCTCTTCCGATCAAGGGAAGAGCCAGCAGCATCAGCAGCAGCCACCGAGGACCCAGGGAAGGGTCTTCACCCTCACTCAGCAGGATGCTACTGCCTCTAATTCTGTGGTGACAGGTATACCATTTAATTTTATATCTAGTATTACATTATTATCTAGTGTAATACATTGGCAATTGATTAGGAAATCAAGTTAAACTTTGATATTAAAACAAATTATACTTATGTCCAGGAATGATTAAAGTAGGCACTGCTTATGCTCAAACTTTAATTGATTCGAGTGCCATGCATTCTTTCATATCTGACACCTATCTTGACAATAATGCATCATTGACACCCGTTCCTCTAGAGCAAGAGTTGCATATTGCTTTTCCAAATGGTGATATTATGAAGGTTGACACAGTATGTAAATCCTGCTCGATTGACATGAAGGATAGGAGGTTAAAAGCATATCTATTCATCCTTCCACTGAAGTTCTTTGATGTTATCCTTGGAATGGATTGGTTGGCCTCCTATCATACTTTAGTAGACTGCTTCAGGAAGATTGTGAACTTCAAAATTCCAAGTCAACCTGAATTCAGTTTTACTAGTAGTTAGAAAAACCTAGCCTCGGTGTTCATATCAGTGCTGCAAGCTGAAAATTATCTGATAAATGATGGTCAAGGATTTCTTGCTGTAGTCAAGGACCTTCAGCAGGAAGAGACCAAGTTGAAGGATATTCCTGTAGCTCGAGAATTCCCTGATGTCTTCCTAAATGAATTGACTGATTTGCCCCCTGACCGGGAAGTCAATTCTCCATTGATCTAGTTTCTAGAACTGGACCTATATCCAAGGCCCTGGCTGAGCTAAAGAAACTGAAGTATCAGTTACAGGAGGTCCTAGATCGGGGATTTATCAGACCAAGTGTTTCTCCTTGGGGTGCTCCAGTCCTATTTGTTAAGAAGAAAGATGGCAGTCTTCGGCTCTGCATTGATTATCGAAAAATCAATAAGGTAATGGTACAGAATAAGTAACCTCTACCGAGGATTGATGACTTGTTTGATCAACTCCAAGGAGCCCGGATATTCTTAAAGATTGATCTCAGGTCAGGATACCATCAACTCAAAGTCAAGGAGGGGGATGTGCCTAAGACAGCATTCAGAACCAGATATGGCAACTATAAGTTCTTGGTGATGCTGTTTGGGTTAACTAATCCCCCAGCAGCATTCATGGATTTAATGAATATAATTTTTAATCCATACTTGGATCAGTTTGTGGTGGTTTTCATTAATGATATCTTGATATATTCCAAGAACCAAAAGGAGCATGAGGACCACCTAAGAATCGTGCTACATATTCTTCGGGAGAAGAAACTTTATGCCAAGCTGCAGAAATGTAAGTTTTGGTTTGATTAAGTATCTTTCCTGGGTCATATAATATCCAAAGACGACATATCTGTGGACCAAAAAAGATTGAATCTATCATTAGCTGGAGCCGGTCTTCTAATATGGCAGAAGTCAGAAGCTTCTTGGGACTAGTTGGGTACTACCACAAATTTGTGGAGGACTTCTCTCACCTTGCCCTACCCCTAACTCGCTTAACCCAAAAGCGAGTGAAGTTTGATTGGACAGAGGAGTGTGAGAAAAGTTTTTAGGATTTAAAGCAGCACTTGGTGTCATCTTCCATTCTTGTCCTTCCAATAGGATCTGAGGGATTTACTATATTTACCGATGCCTCTCGAAAAGGATTGGGATGCGTTCTGATGCAGAATGGGAAGGTGATAGCCTATATCTTTAGACAACTGAAGCCTTATGAGCAGAATTACCCTACTTATGATCTTAAATTGGCTGATATGGTTTTTGCCCTAAAGATTTGGTGACATTACCTATATGGGGTGTCGTGTGATGTATATACAGACCATAAGAGTCTAAAATACATCTTCACATAGAAGGAACTAAACTTGAGGCAGAGGAGGTGGTTAGAGCTACTGAAAGATTATGACCTGAACCTACATTATCATCCTGGGAAGGCCAATGTAGTAGCTGATGCTTTAGCAGAAAATCCTCTTCAGAGTTAGCTGCTATGATTATTTTTAGCCTCACATTCTGAGGGACCTTTAGAGGTTGGAGGTTGGAATGAGAGTATAGCAGTCTGATGGGCTTGTAGCAGCACTTGTACTCTAGCCAACCCTAGTAGACAGGATCAAGTCCTCCCAGAAAGAAGATCCGGATTTACAAAGGATTAAAGAGGCTATGCAGTCAGGAGTTCAGAATGAATTTTGTGTAATGGAGGATGGATCCTTGAAATTTGAAGGTAGACTTTGTGTGCCAAACATAGAGGAGCTAAAAGCCAAAATTTTGAAGGAGGCTCACTACTCTCCCTATACTATGCATCCAGGTGGGACTAAGATGTACAGAGACTTAAAGAAAAATTTTTGGTGGAAGGCTATGAAAAGAGAGATTGCTCAGTATGTGGCCAAGTGCTTGGTGTGTCAGCAAGTGAAGGCCGAGCATCAAAGGCCTGCGGGACCTTTTCAATCTCTGATGATTCCACAGTGGAAATGGAAAAAGATTACGATGGACTTTGTGACTGGTCTGCCCAAAACTCCTAGGAATAATGATGTAGTTTGGGTTATTATGGACATACTAACAAAATCAGCTCATTTCCTACCTTTCAGAGTTGAGGTCTCTAGTGAAAGATTGGCCAGTTTGTATATTAAGCAGATCGTGAGACTCTATGTTGTTCCTGTATTTATTGTATTAGATCGGGATACCAGGTTTGTATCCTAGTTCTGGAAAAGTCTTCATAAAGCCATGGGAAATTAAACTTCAGCACAGCCTATCATCCCTAGTCAGATGGACAATCAGAGAGGACCATACATATTCTAGAAGACATGTTGCGAGCTTGTGTGATGGACTTGGGTGGAGCATGGGATAACCACTTACTTAGTGGAGTTTGCATATAATAATAGTTACCAGGCTAGTATCTAGATGTCTCCATTTGAAGCTCTGTATGGTAGGAGGTGCAGATCTCCTTTATGCTGGGATGATGTGAGGGAAAGAAAATTGCTAGGCCCTGAGCTGATTCAGCAGACAGTAGAGAAGGTGCAATTGATTAGGAAGTGTCTTCGTATAGCTCAGAGCAGGCACAAGAACTATGCTGATGTCAGGAGGAGGGAATTGTAATTTCAGGTTGGGAACCATGTTTTCTTAAAGGTATCATCAACCAAAGATATGATGAGATTTGAGATTAGAGGAAAGCTGAGTCCACATTATATTAGACCATTTGAGATCTTGAGCAGAGTAGAAGAGATATCTTATAGCCTGGTACTACCTCTGATACTATCTGGGGTACACAATATGTTTCATGTTTCTATGTTAAGGAAGTATATTCCTGATCCCAGCCATGTAATATAGTTTGAACCTATACAGTTGAAGAAAGATTTATCATATGAGGTGCATCTTGTGCGTATTATGGACCGCAAGGATCAAGTTCTGAGACCGCGTACCATTTCCTATATCAAGGTTCAGTGGAGTAATCATTCTGAGAGGAAGGCTACTTGGGAGCTTGAGGAGGAAATGAAAAAGAAATATCCATAATTATTTTATCCTAATATAGATAAATGATGTATCGATGACCGTTGATCTTTGAATAAATTTAGTTGATTCTGTGATAGAATATTTGAATTCCAAATTTTATAGAAGTGTATCAATTTTGAGACCAAAATTTTTATAAGATGGGGAGAATGTAACCCTCGGTAATTAATTATGGGGACACCTGGATTTTCTTCTGACGTTTAAGTCCTCGGCGCGACAACTGGGTTCCCGATCTCAACATGACGATTGGGTTCCCGATTCCTTTGACCAAGGACATTGCGAACCTTCTTCGTTGGCTTTTGAGGAGGATGCTGGCAGACCCTGCCCTTCATCCTCGCTCGCGTCCTCAGCTGGTAAGCCCTTGCCCATGCCAGAGAGAGAGAATTGAGTGAGAGAGAGAGAGAGGGAGCCACGATCGAAGTAGGGGCCATGGTGGCCCTGTGTCGATCTTGGTTCAAGCCTGGCGATGTACCCATTGCCTCGCCGGGCTGAGCTGTGGCCGGCGGCCCTGCCGGCATTGGAGGTGACATCCAATGGTGGACCGGATATGAGAGAGAGGGTGGAGAGGGCCACGGTTGCCCTTCTCCGGCCTGGGCAGGAGCCGGTTTGGCTCCTGTGTTGGTTCAGGCCCGGCGGCATGCTTGCCACCTCGTCGGGCCTAGGTGGCGGCTGGTGACCCCCACCGGTGCTGGGCGAGCATCCAATGAGAGTCCGGCCGACTGGTGGTAGCCAACCATGCCATCGGCACAATAAGAGCTGCAGAAGAAAGAAAGAAAGAGGGAGAGAGGGAGGGGGAGGCACGGCTGCGGTGGTGGCCGGCTCTGGACCAGTCGTCGACGGCCAGGATACTTGGTGATTGGCTGTCGGTGGCCCTGGCTACCAGCACGGGTCTCCCCTGGTTCCCTAACCAGGGGAGAGGGAAATAAAAAAGGGAAACAGGGGGAGCCCTATTTTGGGCTTTGGGCTGTGTTGGGCCAGCCCAGTGAGCCCCTTTTGAGCTGATTTTTAGACTCTGTATTGGGTCGATATTAGAAAAATGAAAATATGGCTCGGATCAGTTTTGATTCTAGTTTCTGGAGAAATTTTTATTTTTCCATTTGGACTGTCATTCTTAATGATATTGGAGCCCAAAGTTAGGCCTAGGATTAAATTGGGTAGAATTTAAGGGACACTTTATTATTCCAATTTTAGAGATTTAATTGTGTAAAATAATGCTGTAGGTATCCAGATGTCCAAATAACTAGTTTAGTTTGGGATTAGCATGCTAAGGTAAGTAAGCCAATTATCATGATTTTATATTAATATATAGATCTTTGGATTTATAGCTGTATTAATTTATGAAATGAGAGGAATTTTGATATTTGATTTGGTTATTTTGAAATTAGTAAATACTACCATGAGTATGCAATTGAGTAATTTCTATGATTATATGCAACTGCTAATATTTTGCAAAGTAATAGATTTATAAATATGCAAAAGATGAAGGATATGATTAGTTTGATTTTACAAAATATATTGGTACTATTGATATATTTATATACAATTGCTAATAATGTACAAACCACTGTATATTTGAGAAGCTTATACTTGTGTTGATGCATGATATGTTATATACAAAATATGATAATGATAATTGAGAATATGCTTATATGTTCACCACGGTTCTCATATGATGTGAAATAATGTGAAATGTTGTGATATGCCAAGAAATACGGGGCTCATTTCCACAGGGAGAATATGTGGAGAACACACATATGTAGGGTGTGTTGTGATTGATTATGATATATGGCATAACGCTGGTACCAGGACCCTTCCTCTTAGGGGATATTTAAGAGTGATACATCAGTTGGGTGTTGTAGGTGCTAGAGATATAGACTAAAAGATATGCTCTATGTTATGTCTTTATATTTTAATGAGAATTCATTTTGAGCAATATGTGCCATTTACTATATATGTGCATGTGTCTAGTATTTACAAAGAGTATTTGATCTAGTGTGTAGAGTACGGCTTACACACAGAAGACTAGATCATCGGTTCTTTTGGAATACTAGTTTATTGTTCATAGTTTTAGATGGAATTGGATACACCATCAGTAGAACTGTAGCACAAATTTTTAGTATGTCTATCTTGACTACGGGGAATGGTTTATTCTAACTATTTGTGCTAGTACACTTTGTGTGTATTGAACAGGACCTAGTTGAGTTAATTATTTTATACTGACTTTATAAAATAATTTAAAACTCATGAATATTATGATTACTTATGCTCTTAATCCGAATTCTATTTCTAGACACGTGTATGTAGTGATTATTGCTTTGATTACACATAGAGTGAGATTCTATATGAGTCAATAAACTCAGTGGGTTGGGTAATAACATTATATATATGGTGAATATTAATAGTTGAAGGAATCCATGTCCTGTTAATTTGGATTGATGATATCCCCTTGAGAAAGCTTATAAGTTTTGATTGTATCAAATCTTGCAAGTAGATTTTGAATCCGATACATCAAATAAGTTAAGTGGATAAGTCTCAAGGATAATAAAAGCCAATTAAATTATATTATCAGTAATTAAATTTAATTGGTGGATATCTATAATCTTAACATGGGGAGATAATAAGTATTTAATATTAAAGGCTCGAAAATATAAATTCAAATATGATTAGGAGTACAATTATAATTCTTTAGTGGAATGAATTATAATTTACGTAATTAAATCCTAACCCGGGGTAGGATTGGGAGATTTAATTACGTGGGAAGTCCTTTTCATATTTGCCTATTGGTCCCTGTTGTAGCCCTATAAATACCCTCTCAGTTGGTTACTAGGGTTAACGTTTTTGAGGAAAAAGAAAAACAAGAAACCCTAGGTCGGCCGAGAGATCCCACCATCTTGTGAGAGAAGGAAGGTATTTTCGGGAATACAGCAGAAGGCTAAAAGGTTGAGGTCGAGCAATCGAATCAAAGTGTTCCAAAGTTCAAATCTGAAGGTATGATCTTGTACTCATATATTAGAACGGTAAAAGTTTTTTATATTACTCATATACGCTATAGCCATGATCTTGGGGGTATTTGCGCTCCCCAACAGTGGTATCAGAGCCACGGCTGATACTGTATATGAATAATGCGGCCATGTTCTCCATTAATCGGACTATGCATGTGTGGGATAGATCATGCTTGCTGCTAACGTTGTTTTGCAGGTTTTTATCCTATTATTATGGTCACATGAATGTATGTGTTTTGATTTGATATTGCTTAGATCTGTTTTGTGAACTCCGGTTTAAGGAGGTGTAGGATCATTGTAATATTTCATAGCATGTATGCTCTGGTTTTTTGAGAGCTTTGTGATTGTAAATACGTAGCATGTGAACTCCTATATGGAGGCATAGGATTTTTGTAATCTGGTGCGGCTCTGATGGAGGAAGAAGACCTGCTGCAAATTGCAGGATAGGATTCTAAGGAGAATCCGTTGCAGGATATGATTCTAAGGAGAATCGGTTGCAGATAGAATTCTAAGGAGAATCCGTTGCAGGATATGATCAAAAAGTAGATAGGATTCTAAGAAGAATCCGTTGCAGGATATGATCAAAAAGTAGATAGGATTCTAAGAAGAATCTGTTGCAGGATATGATCAAAAAGTAGATAGGATTCTAAGGAGAATCCGTTGCAGGATATGATCAAAAGGAAGATAAGATTCTAAGGAGAATCCATTGTAGGAAAGGATTCTGAAGGAAAATCTGAAGGAATCGGAAGAGCAAATTTCGATCCCTGCTGGGGGCCAGCCCCCAGACCTCCGTATGCGAAGCGGCAAATCATCGAGCAAAGTAGCAATCATGGTGCAACGAGATCTTCATCTGCGTGGAGAGTTTTGACCATAATAACAGGGATTTTATTTATCTTGTTTATATTGGTTATGTTGCATACTTGATTGTTTATCCTTTTGTTCTTATGTCTATAACTAGGAGAACATGGTTAATTGGATAATCATTTGCTGTTTGTGTTTTGAATTTATAAGATAATCAAACACAAATTTTATAACCCTCAAAATATTGTTTAAATAACTAAGTGGGAGAGGGAATTAATCACATTTAAATCCCATGGTCCCATCACTTGTTTATTGGTGAGGTAGTTAATTTCATGTGTTAGCATTAGTGCTTTCCTCCCCATATGATGAAATTGATTGCCAGCTCACCAAGAATAATCCCTAGTAGTTGTTAATGTTGGATTACCTCTCCATCTGAGGGATCCACCATGGGACAATGGATCTAGGATTGAGTGATGGTATACACTTAGGTATAAATATTGGTATCCTCCCCATCGGAGTCACTACAAATATTTATATGACCAAAGTTAGCCAGCTAATTAATTTTACTTGGTATGTTACCTTTTACCTAGATAGTAAAATTAATAGGTTTTATCTATCTAGATAAATGATGAGTAGTAGACGTCCTCCCATCGAGGCATACTATTCAAAATGTACTAGGCTGCTGGCAAATTCTTTTATTTTGTAGTGGTTGAGGGGCCCTACTTATAATTTTGAATTTAAAGTTTATTGCTCATGATATCTTATTTGATGTATGAATGATTCTTGGATTAAAATGTCTTCTTTCAATCCACTTGCTGTGATACTCAAAGAAAACAAATTGACTGGTCCTAATTACATTGATTGGAAAAGAAACCTGGATATAGTGTTAACTGCAGAAGGGTACAATTATGTGCTCACTCAAGTCTGTCCCGTAGAGCCCAGTGAAGGGGCTTCAGATAAGGAGTCCCAAGCTTACCGTAAGTGGGTTAAGGCTGATGAGATGGCGCGGTGTTACATATTGGCATCTATGTCAAATGTTCTGCAACATCAGCATCAATCTATGCCCTCTGCCTATGACATGATGTTCAACCTCAAAGAAATGTTTGGGGATCAGAGTCGTGCAGCTAGGCAGACTACGATGAAAGAACTAATGAACACTAATATGGCTGAAGGAACTCCGGTCAGGGATCATGTTCTAAAGATGATTAGTCTTCTGAATGAACTGGAGATCCTTGGAGCGGAGATGGATGGGGAAACCCAGGTTGATATCATTCTCCGGTCCCTACCTGATTCTTTTAAGCAGTTCTGTCTAAATTATACCATGAACAAAATGAATTTTTCACTGGCAGAGCTACTTAAAGAACTTCAGGTAGTAGAGAATTTCATTAAGAAGCCAGCAGTTGCTATGGTTACTGAAAAAGGTTCTTCTTCGAAGTCTCATGCTAAGAAGAAAAAAAAAGGTTCAGAAAAAGAAACAGCATCAGGCCCCACAGCCCAATAGGGAAATAAAAAAGAAGGTAAAGTGCTTCGTCTGCAAGCAGCCAGGTCACTGGAAGCAACAATGTCCAGTTTGGCTTGCCAGAAACAGGCTAGAGGTATATCTCATTCACTTGTAGTTGAAACTTGTTTAGTGCTATTATCTACCAGTGGCTGGTGTGTAGATACGGGAGCCACTAATCATGTTTGCAATTCTTTGCAGGGTTTCCAGCAGACCCGGCAGCTAAGTGATGGAGAGATTTACATATTTCTGGGAGATGGCACGAGAGTGTTAGTAGTTGCAGTGGGAGATTTTAGCTTTTCTTTTAGTAGAAATAGAATTTTAATATTAAAGGACTTTTTTTTGTACCTTCAATTAGAAGGAATTTAATTTCAGTTTCTAAGTTGGTTGATGATGGATATTCAGTTTATTTTAATGACTCCATTGTTATTAAGAAAAATAAACATTTTATCTGTTCTGGTACATTGGTGGATGGTCTTTATATTATTAATCATGTTTCTCCTACTGTGCAACTAAATGAAGTGAATAACTATAATAGACCATGTAAGAGAAAACATCATTCTAAAATGAATCAAACTTATCTTTGGCACTTGCGCCTAGGTCATATAAATCTAAGACGGATTTCTAAACTGGTTCAAGATGGACCATTAGGTTCATTGGAAGTAGAGGTACTACCGGTCTATGAATCTTGCTTAGAAGGAAAAATGACAAAGCGGCTATTCTCGGCCAAAGGCAATAGAGCTAAGGAGATATTAGAATTGGTTCACTCTGATTTGTGTGGCCCAATGAACATCCAAGCTAGAGGTGGTTTTGAGTACTTTGTCACTTTTATTGATGATTACTCAAGATATGGGTATATTTATCTGATGCGCCGTAAGTCTGAATGCTTTGAAAAATTTAAAATTTTTAAGGCAGAAATGGAGAACCATCATGGTAAAAATATCAAGACACTACGATCCGATCGTGGTGGCGAGTACCTCTTAAGGGAGTTCACAGATTACTTATTAGATGCTGGGATTGAATCCCAATTATCTGCACCTAGTACACCACAGCAGAATGGTGTAGCTAAAAGAAGGAATAGGACTCTTATGGATATGGTTAGATCTATGATGAGTTATTCAAACTTACCTATTTTGTTTTGGGGATATGCATTAGAGACAGCTGCATATATTCTTAACTTGGTACCATCTAAGTCAGTACTAAGACACCCACAGAACTGTGGACTGGGCTCAAGCCTAGTCTAAGACATGTTCGGGTTTGGGGTTGCCCAGCACATGTACTAAAAGGCAAACCAGATAAGTTGGAATCAAGGACAGATGTATGCTTCTTTGTTGGATATCCTAAAGGAACAAAATGTGGTTTATTTTATTGTCCTAAGGATCAGAAGGTCATTGTTAGCACCAATGCTCGATTCTTAGAGGAGGACTATATTATAGACCACAAACCCAGAAGTAAAATTGCTCTACAAGAGTTGAGAGGCGATAAAACTAGACTGGCTCCTTTAATACCAATAGTACAAGCAGAAACACCACAAGAAAGTGGGTTCCCAAACTTCCCAATAACTATTCGTAGTGGGAGAAGTATAGTAACACGAACTGACCCTGAACTGATACAAAAGGATACCATTAATGCACCAGTTTCAGAACCAGTGCAGGTTGATGGAGCATAAGGATCAGAGTCAGATCGTATTACTACAAGCACATACAATCAGGTTGTGCCTCATCGTAGTGGCAGGGTTGTAAATACACCCAAACGGTATATGTTCCTTGGAGAGTCATATGACACAATCTCTGATGAACTGGATACTAAACCCAGTAGCTACAATGAAGCATTATAGGATAAAGATGCAACTCTTTGGCAAAATGCTATGAAATCAGAGATAGAGTCTATGCACTTTAATCAGGTCTGGGATCTTATAGAACCACCCGAGGGAGTAAAACCCATCGGATGCAAGTGGATCTATAAGAAGAAGAGAGGAGCAGACGGGAAGGTGGAAACCTTCAAGGCTAGGCTAGTTGCAAAAGGTTTTACTCAGAAAGAAGGGATCGACTATGATGAAACCTTTTCACCAGTAGCTATGCTTAAGTCTATCCGGATTCTCTTATCCATTGCAGCTCATTTCGATTACGAAGTTTGAAAAATGGATGTTAAGACAGCTTTCCTTAATGGAAATCTTGACGAGTGCATTTACATGATGCAACTAGACGGTTTTATAGTAAAAGGCCAGGAGCACTTGGTGTGCAAGCTTAAGAGGTCCATTTATGGACTTAAGCAGGCATCTAGATCTTGGAATACTCGTTTTGATCAAGCTATTAAATCTTATGGTTTTGATCAAAGTCCTGACGAGTCATGTGTGTACAAGAAGTGTGATGGAAAAACTTTGGTGTTTCTGGTGCTATATGTGGATGAGATCTTACTTATTGGAAACGATATGGGAGTGTTATCTTCAATCAAGGTATGGTTATCTGGGCAGTTTGATATGAAGGACTTGGGAGAAGCAAGTCACATCCTAGGGATCAAGCTTTTGCGAGATCGCAAGCAAAAGGATGATATGCTTATCTCAAGCCACTTATATCGATAAAATTCTCACCCGTTTTGGTATGCATAATTCCAAGAAAGGATTTCTTCCTTTCAGGCATGAAATTTCTCTATCTAAGGATCAATGTCCTAAGACACCTGAAGAGATAGAAAGTATGAAGGCAATTCCTTATGCTTCTACAGTAGGAAGCCTAATGTATGCTATGCTATGTACTAGACCTGATATCTGTTTTGCCGTAGGCATGGTTAGCAGATTTCAGTCTAACCCTGGGCGAGAACATTGGACTGCAGTAAAACATATAATTAAGTACCTGAAAAGGACTAAAGATTATATGTTAGTTTACTAAGCAGATAGTCTTATGCCTATAGGATATACAGATTCGGACTTCCAATCAGATAATGAATCTAGAAATCAACCTCGGGATATGTGTTCACTTTGGGTGGTGGAGCTATTAGTTGGAGAAGTGTGAAGCAAACTTGTGTTGCTGACTCTACCATGGAAGCTGAGTATGTGGCTGCATCTGAGGCTGCAAAAGAGGCTGTTTGGCTAAGAAACTTTCTTTTGGATCTTAGTGCGATACCTTCAGTGTAATTACCTATTACACTTTATTGTGATAATAGTGGGGCAGTTGCTAATTCGAAGGAACCCAGGACCCATAAGAAATCTAAACACATTGAGCGTAAGTATCACCTGATACGTGACATCATGCAAAGAGGTGACGTGCTGGTGACCAAGGTTACATCTGAGGACAACCTGGCAGACCCTTTTACAAAGAGTTTAACTTCAAAAGTTTTTGATAGACATGTAGAGGGCATGGGAGTTAGATGTGTACAAGCATTGCTTTGAGTCTAAGTGGGAGATTGATAGAGATATAGACTAAAAGATATGCTTTATGTTATGTCTTTATATTTTAATGAGAATTCATTTTGAGAAATGTGTGCCATTTACTATATATGTGCATGTGTCTAGTATTTACAAAGAGTATTTGATCTAGTGTGTAGAGTACGGCTTATACACAGAAGACTAGATCATCGGTTCTTTTGGAATACAAGTTTATTGTTCACAGTTTTAGATGGAATTGGATACACCATCAGTAGAACTGTAGCACAAATTTTTAGTAGGTCTGTCTTGACTACGGGGAATGGTTTATTGTAACTATCTGTGCTAGTACACTTTGTGTGTATTGAACAGGACCCAGTTGAGTTAATTATTTTATACTGACTTTATAAAATAATTTAAAACTCATGAATATTATGATTACTTATGCTCTTAATCCGAATTCTATTTCTAGACATGTGTATGTAGTGATTATTGCTTTGATTACACATAGAGTGAGATTCTATATGAGTCAATAAACTCAGTGGGTTGGGTAATAACATTATATATATGGTGAATATTAATAGTTGAAGGAATCCACGTCCTGTTAATTTGGATTGATGATATCCCCTTGAGAAAGCTTATAAGTTTTGATTGTATCAAATCTTGCAAGTGGATTTTGAATCCGATACATCAAATAAGTTAAGTGGATAAGTCTCAAGGATAATAAAAGCCAATTAAATTATATTATCAGTAATTAAATTTAATTGGTGGATATCTGTAATCTTAACGTGGGGAGATAATAAGTATTTAATATTAAAGGCTCAAAAATATAAATTCGAATATGATTAGGAGTACAATTATAATTCTTTAGTGGAATGAATTGTAATTTACGTAATTAAATCCTAACCCGGGGTAGGATTGGGAGATTTAATTACGTGGGAAGTCCTTTTCATATTTGCCTATTGGTCCCTGTTGTAGCCCTATAAATACCCTCTCAGTTGGTTGCTAGGGTTAACGTTTTTGAGGAAAAAGAAAAACAAGAAACCCTAGGTCAGCCGAGAGATCCCACCATCTTATGAGAGAAGGAAGGTATCTTCGGGAATACGGCGGAAGGCTAAAAGGTTGAGGTCGAGCAATCGAATCAAAGTGTTCTAAAGTTCAAATATGAAGGTATGATCTTGTACTCATATATTAGAACGGTAAAAGTTTTTTGTATTACTCATATACGCTATAGCCGTGATCTTGGGGGTATTCCGCGCTCCCCAACAGTAGGACCGTGGGATACATAAGAAATGGTAATTATATAAATACAGTAGGTTTGTTTATATTACATATTTCTGTATTTATTGTATGACTAAACTTACAAATTTACTTTGAGCAGATGATATGCATGTTCTCATAACATAGCAATTGTATTTGAAATTGAAAGCTTTTTACATGTATTTTACATGGAAACCTGATTTGATAAAGTCTTGAAATGCTTATATTATATTATAATAGGCTTACTTGTTAAGT
The DNA here is from genome assembly GCA_900491605.1 of Calamus simplicifolius. NCBI lineage: Eukaryota > Viridiplantae > Streptophyta > Magnoliopsida > Arecales > Arecaceae > Calamus > Calamus simplicifolius. The sequence goes on along the minus strand of UESW01001564.1, from coordinate 58,565 downwards.
GTGAGCTCATTTAAATCTCACAATGTTTTTTAGAGCCACAAGATTAAAGAAGGAAATATAGAATAGATGGAGCTTCTCTTAAAATAAATTTGATCCAATATTTTGATGTAACCCCATTGGTTTATGTTTGTAGGGCATGTAGCCCAAAAACTTATATTTATGGCTTGTATTAAAGTTATTGACTTTGAATGATATATAGTTATTGCCTTTTTTTAAATTAAGTGTTATGATTCTGGATGCCTTGCATGCTTGGCATTCGGTGGGTTATCATCTTGGATCAAATTTTGGGTCTGGAGTATGACAAGGATCTCCATCTTGGATCCGCAAATACTTTAGACCCCCTTCTCCATCCAAAAGTATCTTCTCGTTCAGGATCTTCATTTTTTTATGAGCAAAAGTCTGGACTTAAAGCGGCCGATGAAGGCCTCTCCCAACTGAGGTAAAATTACTTCATTAATTCCTTTATATCTAGGCTATAGAAAATTTAGTGTTAGTTTGGAGAAAATAAATAATTTTTTTATTAAAAATATCACTTAATCATTTAATTAATAATATGCTAATTTTTAAATATTATTATATTGAAAAAATATTAGTTTAGCGGGTGCATTGGTGTTAGGTGGATCCATAGATAAATATATAGTTTTGATTTTTTTTCTCTGATACTGGTAAAGATTCTTTTAAGGATGCACATGCGAACTATGTGTCACGCTCCAAACCCAAAGATGGATCTAGAAATGCTAACCCACCGTATACAAGGCATGCAAGACATCCAATAATTAAAGCCATTCATAATTAGAAGAGTATAAGATAATATATTTTATTTAAATATGACATCATTCAGACTATAATCCAATATAAAACATGTGTCTGGGAATTATAAATAGAACTAAAAATTAGAATTCTATATGCCATTCTACCCTAGTTTTAAGTCACTTTTTTGACTTGAGAAAAAAAAATCATTGAGAGTTTAATGAGTTCTCACTCAATAAGAAAGTCTAAATAATTATATCATTTTATTTTCAAATAACATATCATATCATATTTCATAAAAAAAATATGATGTTCTCATGATATTAATAATATTATTCTTTAAATTATGCTAGAAATAACATCTATTTCAAAACTTTTGAAATCATAATGGCTATATTTAAATAATTATATCATTTTATCTTTTAAAATAATATATTATATCAAAGTTTACAAAAGAAGAACATGTGCGTTCTCTTGATATTAATAATATCATTCTTTGAATTATGTTGGAAACAACTTCTATTTCAAAAATTTTAAAATCATAATGATCAAATTTAAATAATTATATCATTTTATCTTTCAAAATAACATATCATATCATATTTTACAAAAGAAGAACATTGGTGTTCTCTTGATATTAATAATATCATTCTTTGAATTATGCTAGAAACTTTTGCCATTTTATATTTCAACATAATGGTCAAATTCATATATCACTTAAATTCATATTGTTACTTACACACGCTATGGCCACATTGATGCCTGTGATGGGCCTAGAATAGGACAACGTTTAAGGTGTTACCTCTATATATTCCCTGTAAAGGAAGGGTTTTGATACTAGTTTCATGTCATATCATGACATATTGTGTCATCATGTCATATTATATCATACCATGTCATCATATCATTACATGTCATATCATGTTATGACATAGCGGACTGTATGTGGCACAATTTTATATTCAAAAACTTAATTTTTACATATTATTTAAAACCATTCATAGGATATTTTAAAAATAAACATAACTTACATAATACAAATTAAGTATTTAGCTAACCATGATTTACACATTATGCATACTTAATCAGTATGAACAATATATATTTACAAAAATCATCTGTATTTAAAATAGAAATGCTAATTGTTTAATGCATATATAGGAGTGTTGAAAATTAATTTTTTAAAATATTAATTAAAATTATATATATAATAAATTATTCAAATGTTATATAAAATAATTAAAATGGTGATAAATGGTTTACTTATCTCATTCCCCTATTTCATAAGCTTAGATGAATTATTTGGGCTCCTCACACCTATAACATAATGTCTCATATTTTAATTTTTAAAATTCATGACATTTAAATAGAATTAATTAAGCTACCAAGCCTTATCCTGGGTTCAACTTGGGTTTGAATATCTTCATATTCATTAGTTCAAATGAAAAAATAAAAATTCTTATTTAAACTTGGGGTTTGAATATCAACGAGAATTCAAACCCCTATTTTTATACATTGGGCTAAGCCCGATTTGAGCTCTAAAAATTGGATCCAACTAGGCTCAAAAGTTAACCCAGCAAATTCTCTCTCTTTCCTGATTTTCTCTTGTGCTTCCTTTTCTTTTCTTCTCTATTTCCTAGGTTCACTCGAACCCATGCTCGTCGGTCACCGGGCCACCACCAACCCCTCTCTAGTCGAGGGACCTGCATCGAACGCTGCCCTGGCGCCGGCTGGGACTGCCACGATGGCCGGAACCGACATGCTCGTTCAGCTCATCACGGCTGCCTAGCTAGCCTCACATAGCCGCCAAGGCCCCGATGGCTCCCCCCTCGGCCAGCCACCGGCCCCTTACCACTGGGACCAGTCCGATGAGGGTCCGGTGGCTTGCTGGCCATCGACGACGCTCTCCCTTAGCTCTCTATCTCTTTCTCTCTCTAAAACTCTTCATCACCCATTAGAGATATGGGACTCACCTGGGAAAATCCACGTTAAGGGGTGATAAAGGAGGTGCCGAACATCGCACAACTAGAGAAGATAAATGAGATTCACCTTCCATTGATAGATTGAGAGAAGAGATGAAGGTGGTGCCTTTTCCTTTAAGCAACGCGCAACTTGGGGAAGAGGGCAAAGACTCTCCCCTCCCCTGCCGCACGCAATCAGCGCTTGAGGCTTGTTCGTCTTCCCTCTTTTTTTTTAAACTTGACTCCGATCCAAGCTGGTCAAATGGACCCAGCTTGGGTCATGAGACTCAGGACACACACTATGCTTGTGTTTATTTACTATGTGGCATGTAACAACAATAAAGCCTTATACTATATTGTATAATTATAATAAATTTTTAAAATTAAGTATATTTTAATAAGTTGGATTTGGTTATATTCAAATATAGCCAAATGCAAGTTCTAATAATCTCTCTCATCCTTAGATTTATATGGATCCTAAAGCCACTCTACCTTTTTTTTTTTACTTTTTTTTATCTTTGGGATCTTTAAATTGTACATATCCAAGGATGATGAAGATAATCGGATGTAAATTTAGTTATATTTGAATGTAGCAAAATCTATCTTATTTTAAAATTTAGGTAAATGTAATATGCTTATTACATTAAATAGTTTTTTAAAAAATAAAAAATAAGATTAATTAAAATTAGGCAATTGAATTAGCTGCATGGGTTGTCAATTACAGGCTAAAACGTGACGTTGCAAGGTCACAAGATAAAGCATGATGTATTACTAAACCACAAGCTAAAGTGTTGTGTGCTCACTGCAAGTTGAAGCATTGTTGTAGCTATATTCAATTCTAGTTAAGGGCGAACCTTTCCGAGTTTAGTCAATAACAATAATAATAATGAGTAATTAAATTAAGTAATATCTATTTTTTGCTTGCATGAAGCATGAGACACTAGTAATGCTACTATTAGATGAGTCATGATTAAGCGGTTAAATGAGTATTTGAGTACTATTGAGATTTTTTGCATATAAACTAAATACCATTACTTTCCTAATTTTTTAAAGTTATTCCTCATTATCGTCATTATTATTATTATCATGATTGTGGTTGTGATTATTGCTGATGGATCTATGCAGAGATTTCTTAGTAGGCTATGAGCTCATGTTATTATTTCTTTTATTTTTCTAAGATTGTAGCAAGCTTAGCCGCATAGATTTGTTAAATACTTTTGAGTAAAATTGTCGTAAGCTTTTGTATACCTAATACTAAATATATCTAAATCCAGCATTTTAAATTTTAATGCCAATAGATTAATGGAACAATCATTTGTTGTTTCCATTATTAATTGATTGGAACAAGTCTCTGCGTACTCTTCAGGATCTTAGTTTTTTTTTTATTTTCACTGTAATTGGGAGGGAATGGGACGCAAGCTTTTATTGATGAAAAATATGTATAAGGGGAAGAAAATAATAAGGACCTTAACCTTGATTCAAAAGATTTTTATGGATAAAATGTACTTCAGCAGATTCTTTATGAATCCTATGGATCAAAGTCTGAAAGAATTTTTTTAAAGAGGATGGAGAAAGAGAGAAAAGCTTTAGGAGCTTCAAAGTCTTAGTTTAAAGATGATGCAGCCGGCTCATATGACCAACCAAAGTGATGGATGACACGGAGCGTGACGGTACCAACAGCGATGCAAAGAGTAGTTTAGAGAGTTTGGTATGGTCTATGAGCCCAACCTCAGTGTGCTTGGGCATCGCCCGGAGCCGCGCCCTCGAGACGCCAGCAGGCCGATAAGCACGCTAGGCTCCGGCGGTGATAGCCCCTCGTGGCCACGCAGGAGGGAGACAGATCTCTCTATTTCTCTCCCCCTCTCCTCCCTCCACGGTGTCATGGACTCTTCCGCCTCCCGAGGTCCATTCCTAACCCCCCGCCCCCAACTCTCTCTCTCTCTCTCTCTCTCTCTCTCTGTTCTCCCTTCTTTGTGCTGTCAACCGAACCGGAGTGAAGCGGGGCCGTTCCTGCCTACGCTCGGAGCCAACCCTCTGGTTTCCTCTCTCCGCTCTCTCTCTCTCTCTCTCTCTCTCTCTCTCTTCCTGGGCCCCCCTTGCCCTCGCCTAGAACCCCGCCACCCGCCGGCCTTCTTTCCTCTTCTCTCTCGGTCTTCCGGCAGCGGAGGAGAGGCGCCAGCGAGGAGGAGTGCTCGTGGTCCGGCCACCCTGGGACCAGGATCCGGCTGCTGCGTCCGCGGCGGAAGGCAACGTGCCGAGGGTTTTCGATTCTCCAGCGTCGGCTCGCTGAACAGGGCAGGGGCTGCCTCTGATTCGGCATCCAAAGCCGCCCCTCGGCTCTCCCTTCTCTCTATCTCTCTCTCCTCTCGATGTTTGTTCGTCCGATCGCTGGTTTGGTCAGTGGCAATGGCGTGTCTCTCTCCCATCCTTCCTTCCCCTAGCGTCCGGCGAGATGCCGGGAGAAGGGGCGGCACGAAGCCCGTGTTCCAACCCGGCGCTCACACCGTGCAGCTCCCTCCCTCTTCATCTCTTGCCCATCCTCCCTCTCTCATTCAACCGCGCGCTCTCTCTCTCTAACTAATCTCTCTCTAATCTATCTCTCCGTAAACTCTCTCTACCCCTCTTTTCTTTCTACCGTATTCCCTCTCTACATTCCTTTCGTTTAAGTCGGGTCAAACCTTTGCGCTCCTACTCCTGTGTAGGTCCCAACCAAGGGTGGCTCCTCGGATCCTATCTTAAATCTTAATCCTTATCTGGCCTGGGTTTTAGGATAAGGAGGAGGCTCTCCAACTCTCCATCTTGGATCTGCAAACGCTCTCTCTTTTTCTCTTTCCATCTCCAACCTTTTCGTTTAAGTCGGGTCAAAACTTTGCGCTCCTACTCTTGTGTTGTGTAGGTCCCAACCAAGGGTGGCTTCTCGGATCCTATCTTAATCCTTATCTGGCCTGGGCTTTTGGATAAGGAGGAGGATCTCCATCTTGGATCTGCAAACGTTCTCTCTCTTTCGCTTTCCATCTCTAATCTTTTCGTTTAAGTCGGTTCAAACCTTTGTGCTCCTACTCCTGCGTAGGTCCCACCAAGGGTGGCTCCTCGGATCCTATCTTAATCCTTATCTGGCCTGGGCTTTTGGATAAGGAGGAGGATCTCCATCTTGGATCTGCAAACGTTCTCTCTCTTTCTCTTTCCATCTCTAATCTTTTCGTTTAAGTCGGGTCAAACCTTTGTGCTCCTACTCCTGCGTAGGTCCCAACCAAGGTTGGCTCCTCGGATCCTATCTTAATCCTTATCTGGCCTGGGCTTTAGGATTAGGAGGTCTCCATCTTGGATCTGCAAACGCTTTAGACCCCCTTCTCCATCCAAAAATATCTTCTAGTTCAGGATGGGCTTCATTTTTATGGGCAAGAGTCTGGACTTACAGCAGCCGATGAAGGCCTCTCCCAACTGGGGTAAAATTACTTCATTAATTCATGTATATTTAGACCATAGAAAATTTAGTGTTAGTTTAGAGAAAATAAATTAATTTTTATTAAAAAATTAAAACTTAATCATTTAATCAATAAAATGCTAATTTTAAGTATTATTATATTAAAAATAATATTAGTTTATTGGGTGCGTTAGTGTTAGTGTTAGGTGGCTCTGTGCAGATACTTCCAATTTTTTTCCCCAACAGCAATAAGGATTCTCTCATGGATTCACATGCATGTCTATGCTTGTATTTATTTATTATGTGGCATACAATAACAATAAAGCTTTATACGTTCTTTATAGCATAATTATGATAAATTTTTTAAATTTAGTATATTTTAATAAGTTAAATTTGGCTATATTCGAATGTAGCTGTAAAATCCGATAATCTCTCTCATCCTTGGATTTATAGGAATCCTAAAGCCATTCTACCTTTTTCATTTTTCTAATCTTTGGAATCCCTAAATTGCATGGATTCAAGGACGGTGAAGACAATCCGATGTAACCTTGGTTACATTCAAATATAGCCAAACCTATCTCGTATTAAAATTTGCATAAGTGTAATATACTTATTACATGAAATAGTTTTCAAAAAATTGAAAAGTAAGATAAAATTAAAATTAGGCAGTTGAATTAACTGAATAAGGTTGCCAATTATAGGCTAAAACATGAAATTGCAAGGCCACAAAATAAAGTATGATGTATTACTAAATCATAAGCTAAAGTGTTGTGTGCTCACCGCAAGCTGAAGCATTATTGTAGCTACATTCAATGCTAGGAAAGGGGTACCTTGTCGAGAGTCCAGTCTATAATAACAGTAATAATAATAAATAATTAAATTAAGTAAGATTTATATTCTGCTTGCATGAAGCATGAGATACTAGTAATGATTATTATTTGATGAGTCAAGATTAAGTGGTTAAGTGAGTTTTTAAGTACTACTGAGATTTTTTGCATATAATCTAAATACCACTACTTACATAATTTTTCAAAAGTATTTCTCATGTTAAGATTTCTTACTAGGCTATGAGCTCATGTTATTATTTCTTTTATTTTTCTAAGATTGTAGCAAGCTTAGCCGCATAGATTTGTTAAATACTTTTGAGTAAAATTTTCGTTAGCTTTTGTATACCTAATACTAAATATATCTAAATCCAGCATTTTAAATTTTAATGCCAGTTGATTAATGGAACAATCATTTGTTGTTTCCATTATTAATTGATTGGAACAAGTCTCTGCGTACTCTTCAGGATCTTAGTTTTTTTTATTTTCACTGTAATTGGGAGGGAATGGGACGCAAGCTTTTATTGATGAAAAATATATATAAGGGGAAGAAAATAACAAGGACCTTGACCTTGATTCAAAAGATTTTTAAGGATAAAATGTGCTTCAGCAGACTCTTTATGAATCCTTGGATCAAAGTCTGAAAGAATTTTTTTAAAGAGGATGGAGAAAGAGAGAAAAGCTTTAGGAGCTTCAAAGTCTTAGTTTAAAGATGATGCAGCCGTCTCATATGACCAACCAAAGTGATGGAATGCGTTGGCCTTTTCATGCCACGAGACATTCCAGCAAGGCAAACGTTCTTTTTTTTTTTGATTCTGAGGATTGTCAACTTCATAGACAACCAATCGGATAAACATGACACGTCATTGATCAAAATTTTAGGTTTTGACTCCAACCGGAAATCTTTCTTAAGCAACTAGGCTACGTTGAGTGTGAGGTTCTTGTGACCCCACCTTTGCTTAAACGATGGCCTCTCCAAGTAAAGGAAAGTAAAGTATCCATGAAACTTGAAGCCTGGTTCTTCCTCAAAATTCTTCTCTTTCCCTTCTTGTTCATGGCTACTCCACGTCTGCCCAGCTTGGGTTGGGTCTTCTTCCTCTGTTTTTCCTCCTACTACTTTGTCCTTGACAGGAATGAGGTTGAGGCTCGTCAAGAGATCTTCATTTATCCGCAAACTGCCGAGGTCTCAACCATAATTCATGAGCAATACAGGACTGCATATCACTTCCAACCTTCTAGGAATTGGATGAACGGTATGTTCTTTGTTCCATCTTTCAAATCCTTGGTATACTGCTTATATTATGACATAGAATTAATTGTTTCAATAACCAGTCTTCATTTTTGCAAGGACTTAATGAACTCAAAAGAATTAGTGATGACCATCATCAGCCCCGTGAGATTTTGTTTTATTGTGTATGAAATATTTCTTATATTTCGACTTTGTTGTGTTTTGTTCCAAATATTAGCTTATAATTATATTCATTGCTCCCCTCTCTGCGGAATTAACAAATGGAAAAAAAAAAATTAATTGATATCCTAGACCCCAAATGCGTTCATCATTTGTCACAATAATATAGGATTGTAAGATGGTAACTGAATTGTCTTTTCAGGTTTTAATCTATAGAATCTCCAAAATGGCTGGAGATTTTTAAAAATATGTGAAAGTTTTCTCACCAGTAAAGTAATTATATTTTGCACACTTAATGCAAACAAGGCTATAGCCTAATTGCTGCACTCTGTCACTGGAAGGATATTCTAAGTCCAAGCTTGGGGAGTTGCTCCCTCAGGCATTGGGTAAGTCATTGGTGACGCCACAATGGTTGTTCTAAGAAAGGAAAATAAAAGGAATTAACATCGAAACACCTTAATATGGTCCTATGATAGATATCAATACATCCCCTTGAGTCTTTTTGATTGGCAATTGAACTTGGGCTTGACTGGTTCTTAACCTTTTTTTTTCCCTCCTTGCATGTATTGCCAATGCCATTGAAAACTTTGGCAACCAACATGATCATGAACAGATCCAAATGGTGAGCAACCCTCCCTATATGTTCACTTTTCCTTTCCATCTGTTTCATTCATCTCATTCTTTCTTATGAGGATTACTTTTCCTTGGTATTTCATGTGTAACTGATTTTTAAATCTTGTCATTGGCGCCAAACCAAAATCAGGACCTATGTATTACAATGGTATCTACCATCTCTTCTACCAGTACAATCCCTATAATGCATTGTGGGGCAACATCACATGGGGGCATTCAGTATCGGCCGACCTCATCAATTGGGTGCAGCTTGAACTCGCGCTTGAGGGTGACGAACTGTTCGACATCAATGGGTGCTGCTCTGGTTCCATCACCATCCTCCCAGGCAACAAGCCTGTGATCCTCTACACTGGCATTGACTCAGAGAACCGCCAAGTCCAGAACATTGCCTACCCCAAGAACCTATCTGATCCATTCCTCCAAGAGTGGACCAAACCCAAGTTCAACCCAATCATGGCACCAGTTGGTGACATTGATGCAATCGAGTTCCGAGACCCGACAACTGGATGGCTTGGTGCTGATGGGCTTTGGAGGGTAGCTGTTGGGGCAAAACTCAGGGGAATGGGTGCAGCCATTTTATATAGGAGTGAGGATTTTGTGCATTGGGTGAGGGCTGAGCATCTGTTGCACTCATCTAAGGCCTCTGGTGTGTGGGAGTGCCCAGATTTCTATCCTGTGTTGTTGGAAGGTAGACAAGGATTGGATACATCAATAAATTCAGGTGGTGTGAAGCATGTGCTGAAGATGAGCCTGCAAGACACATTGCAAGACTACTACATGCTGGGAAAATATGATGTGGAGAAAGATATTTTTCTGCCAGATGAAGAGTTGCATAATTATATGTTATGGTCAAGGATTGATTATGGAAACTATTATGCTGCCAAGTCGTTCTTTGATGCAAATAAGCAGCGAAGGATCATGTGGGCTTGGTCAAATGAATCCGATAGCTTGTTGGATGCTGTTGCAAAGGGGTGGGCTGGTATTCAGGTGAGTAGCAATTTATAGTAAGACTGACTAATGAATCTCAGCTGTTAGATTTTCTGCACTTGTAATTAATGAGTAACATTGACTGATTATTTGATTAGAATCATGTTTCACATTTAATCAAGTTTGAGTTCTCTTATCCAAACACCTCAAGATTTACAATGAATGACTATTGGTGATTTATCTTGCTGTTTGGCTGGTAGATTAGAATGACAACTAGTTCCTCTTGCATAAAAATGTCAAATTTTTATTAGTTTCTGGTGTAAGTAGGCTAAAAGAACCTCAATTTTATGGTTTGTCAGGCAACCCCAAGGACTTTGTGGTTAGATAGCAATGGAAGGCAACTGGTGCAATGGCCCATTGAAGAGCTTGAATCTCTTAGAGGAAAAGAAGTTCATCTACATGACATAGAACTCAAGACTGGAAGTTTGATTGAAATCGAAGGAGTAAAAACTTCACAGGCTAGTCTCTCATCTTGTACTTAATGTGGTCATCAAATTGAATTTATATACAAGTTAGACTGCAAAATTTCCCTTTATGGTGGCTGAAGTTTGGTATGCTGATCCTCCAAGCAGGCAGATGTTGAAATAGATTTTCAGCTGCCAAGCCTGGAGAGAGCGGAACCCTTTGATCCTTCTTGGCTGTTAGACCCTCAGAAACTTTGTGGTGAAAAGGATGCTTCCATTCATGGTGGAATCGGGCCTTTTGGGCTATTGGTTTTGGCTTCTCATGATCTAGAACAACACACTGCTGTCTTTTTCAGGGTTTATAAAGCTCAAAATAAATACATGATTCTGATGTGCTCCGACCAGAGAAGGTATATCATTGGAATATGTCACATAACTAGCCAAAGTTTTGCTTACATTTTTTTTTTTTTTTTGCTTACATTAGTTAATGAGAGATCCATAATATCTTGGTCGGTACCTTATTGTCAACCAAACATGATACTTCCCTTCAAAAAACCAAATAATTAATCTCTTATATAAAATTCTTGTCTATGCACCTATCTAGTCTTTCCTTAAATCAGTGAATTTGGTCTGCTATGTATTAGATCATCCAGACTTTGCTATTAAGATGAGATTCTGAGTTTGATTTTGAAAACAGGTCCTCTTTAAGATCAGTGCCATACAAACCAGCATATGGAGGCTTTTTGGATGTAGACATAGAGAAGGGAAGGAGGATATCTCTGAGAACATTGGTGAGTTAATGAACGTTTGCTTCTTTTATGGATGTATGTCGTGTTACTGCAGGTGTTCCTGCACTTTTGATTATATTTACTCTGAATTGCCTCATTAACAATTCTGGATCACTAAACAGATTGATCATTCAATCATTGAGAGCTTTGGTGGTGGAGGTAGAGCATGCATCACAGCTAGAGTTTACCCTGAACTGCACTTGGAAAATGGCACCCACCTGTTTGCGTTCAACAGTGGATCTGAGGCCGTGAAGATTGCTAAATTAAAGGCATGGGACATGGCCAAACCACAAATAAGCATAAAAAAACAAGGAGATTTTTATGCAAATGCTGACAGCATGGAAAGTGGCCCTGTATTTGCTTCATTTTTTTGAGCAAATCATCAATATTGTTGTTGTATTACCTGATCTTGAAATTAAAATATATGCAAGTTTTTGGTTTCAATAAAATTAAGAGACAAAAGGAATTACTCAGGATTCCACAGTTTGGTTAACAGCTTTTTCCAGAAGTAACTTTTGAATTTTCAGAGCTGCAGGTTCCTTTAGTGTCTAGCCCATGGACAAAGTTCAATAGGAAATATGCACATACTCTCCTCTGGTATTTGAACTGAATCTAACTGCATTCAGGGAGAGATCAAAGGTTAATTGATGTCTGGCAGTCCAGTAGAATGATTTACTTGTCCGTGGTCCAGATTTGTTTGTGAGCAATGCTGCCGGATGGGTTTACTCTGTTGATGGAAGATATAAGACCATTTCTTCTTCTTCTTCTTTTTTTTAAGTATTTTATTAAAATGCAACTAGGGTCTGGAACTGTCTGCTTGCGTTTGCTTTAAGATTTGGGTGTTGTCTTCTTCTTCCCTGATTTCCGTCGCCTCCTGCTGCTG
>UESW01001564.1:0-45837 GCA_900491605.1 Calamus simplicifolius | reverse complement strand
CCTGCTCCGGGCATGGCTGCTTCCCCTTCCTTTGTTTGACGGAACAGTGGCAAACTCCTAAGAAAGTTGCGCGTAGAAATCTGAGCAAAGGATCGAATGGTAGGTCTGTGGCTCTGCCCTTCCAAAGGCTAAAGTCTTCTCCTGTGTTTGGAGAGCCTGCTTGCCGCTTTCCGCCCACGGTGTCCGCAGTTGATGGCGAGTTGCATGCTGAGCCGGGGTGGTGTCATGGGGTCTTCTACGATGCACTTTCAAGAGAATGAGGCTTCTGATCCCCCGAGCTCTCCCTCTTGGCTATTATTCCAGCGTGCCGGTCCCTTGCTTGCGTGCCGGTTGGACTGGGTGGGAGGGCTCAGGAGTCCAAGTCTGAAATCCTGATTTCAGTCCCGGTGGCTTCAGTGAATTCAGTGAATTCTGAGGACTTTGGCTCTATTCCTTTGGTATTGGGGGGCCCGGCTAAGTCTTGCGGCGGTGGCCTCTCTGGCCGTCGAAGAGGGCTCGGCCTGTTGAGCCTCTGGTGCAGCGAGTCGTATCCAAGGCTTCCAAAGGAAAAGGGAAAGCACCCTCAGAGATAAGTCCATTGAGAAAGGGTCCTTTGTATTTTTGGCTTCTATTGAGTCCCCTGGTGGTACACCGGGTCTTGTCGGGATGAGGAAGCAAAAGACCCGTCGTAAGGACAGTGTGACCCCAGCTTCTGTTGAAGGGTCAGCCCAGTCGATTCGTTCGATCGTTTCGGACCACGACGCAGTGGTTAGCCTTCTTAAGGATGCCATCCAGAAGGATCGTATTGTGGAGGCTATGGACTCCTAGGGTGGATGAGTGTACTGACCTGGGACCAGTGGGTCCCATGCTGCTTAATGATCACCATGGGGAGAAGGTGACTGGGGATTCTACTGGGGTCCCTCTATCTCAATTTTCCAAATGAAGATTCTTGTTTGGAATGTTCGAGGGGCCCTGAAACCCTCATTTCGGTCCTCTTTCGGGAGGCTTCAGCAGCTTCATAATCTTGATATCTGCATTTTGACGGAAACTCGTCTATCGGGGACAGTTGACTCGCCTTCGGAGGCAGATCTCTAGATTGTGGAATTCTTATGCTATTGACTCAATTGGGCTTTCTGGAGGTATTTTGGTGCTTTGGAGACCGGATAAAGTCCGTGTCGATGCCTTCCATGGCTGTGGCCAGCAGGTGGCTTTGGTTGTCTCGGAAGGATCCTCTGCGCCTTGGTTGTTGTCTGGAGTTTATGCCAGTACTGAGTTTAGGGCGCCGTGTGCTTTGGGATGAGATTCTCTTGCTCCTTGGCCAGGGCTTTCCCTCCCTTGTTGCTGGTGATTTTAATTGTATTGTGGGGGCCTCTAAGAAGAGAGGAGGTAGACATTTGTTGGTTCTTCGGACATTGTTGAATTCAGGAATTTTATTGCCTCGGCGGGTCTCCTGGACTTGGGGTTTGGACCCCAGTTCACCTGGTGCAATAACCGTCAGGGTTCTGCTAGAGTCTGGGAGAGACTGGATAGGGCTTTGGCTTCTGCTAATTGGCTTCAGATCTTTCCATCTGCTACTGTTACTCACTTGCCCCGGATTGGTTCTGATCACTGTCCTATCCTTATTTCTACTGAAGTATCTCTTCAGCGGTCTCGACAGTTTAAGTTTGAAAAGTTCTGGACCTTTTATTCTTCAGCGAGGCATATCATTTCTCAGGTCTGGCGGATGCCGGTCAGAGGTAGTGCTACATACAGACTTTCTAGGCGGCTGCTTCTTGCCAGCCGTAGGCTCTCTAGCTGGAATAGGAGGGAGGTGGGGAATATTATGAGGCAAGTAGAACAAGCGGAGTCTATTATCTCTTCTCTACAAACCAAGGAGGATCAGGAGGGATTTCTTCATGATACGGATCTGACCACCCTCAGAGCCACCTTAGCCATCCACCACTCTCTTATGTTGCAGCAGAAACTTATTGGAGGCAAAGGTCTCGCATTCAGTGGATTATGGAGGGAGATCGCAACACGAGATTCTTTCATCAGACTACTTTAGCCGTTCGGTGAATCGCATCAGGCATTTAGATGATGATGAGGGCCGCTCAGTGGATGATCCGAAGGCGATCAGGGATCAGCTTCTTCACTTCTTTCAGTCCAGATGGACCGAGATGTCAGGGGATGGGTTCCCGGTTTATCCTGTTCAGCCTTCTTGCAAGGTCTCTGATGTGGAGAATGATATTCTTATCAGGCCTTTCTCTATGGAGGAGATTCGTATTGCTTTATGGGAGCTGGGTCCGGACAAGGCCCCAGGCCCTGACGGGTACCCGCCCTTATTCTTTCGCCATTATTGGGACATAGTTGGTCTGGACGTGGTCTCGGCTATCCAGTCTGTATTTCAGGCCACTCATATGCCTTCTGACTGGAAGCGACTCTTGTCACCCTGGTACCTAAACGTACTGATGCGTCCTCTCCCCTGCATTTCGGCCTATCAGTCTGTGTACCACATTATATAAAATTTGTGCTCGGCTTTTGGTTACCCGGATGGCTTGGTTATCCCTCGTCTCATCTCTCAGGAGCAGGGTGCTTTTCTTAGGGGGCGTAGTATCACGGACAACGCCCTGTTGGCTCAGGAGTTTATGTATGACCTTCAGAGAGCCGGGACGTCAGTGCCTCATGGCTATCAAGCTTGATATGGAAAGAGCTTATGATAGACTGAGGTGGGACTTTCTTTGTAGCACTCTGCATGAGTTTGGATTCCATGGGACTTTTGTTGACTGGGTGATGGAGTGTGTCCAGAGGCCGTCGTTCTCTCTTCTGATTAATGGGGATCGGACGCAGTTCTTCCATTCGGCGATTGGTCTGAGGCAGGGATGTCCTCTTTCTCCATTCTTGTTCATCCTCTCTGCTGATGCTCTGTCCCGGGAGCTTGCTATGGTGACGCGGACTTTTGCTATTGACCCATATGCTGCGAGCCCCCATGGACCTTCGCTGTCTCATTTACTTTTTGCTGATGACTGTCTCCTGCTGGGGAAGGCCTCTACCAGTAATGCCACCATCTTTGCGTCCATTCTTCTCTCCTATTGCCGGGCTTTGGGTCAGTGTGTCAATCTCAGCAAGTCGCTGATTTGCTTCAGCCCGAGGACGACCTTGCTATGAAGAGGTCTATATCTCAGATTATGGGGATTCATGCTCAGTCCGATCGGATGTCCTACTTGGGTATACCGATTACTGGGAGACGGCCGCGGTGCTCGGACTTTAGCTTTATGGTGAGACGGATCCATGATCGTCTGGATGGCTGGCAGGTGTCTGGCCTTTCTATGATGGCGCGGATTACATTGATCCGTTCTGTGCTTTCCTCGATGCCTTGCTATCTCTTATCTAATACTGCCATTCCGATGGCATGCCTGCGGAAGATTGAGAGATACTTTCGGGATTTTCTCTGGGCATCGATGCAGGATGGCCACGGTATTCATCTCTGGCTTGGGACACTGTTTGTTTGCCATTGGCTGAGGGTGGACTCGGCATCCAGTCGCTGTTGGTCAGAAGAGAGGCTCTGACAGCAAGGCATGCCTCCCGGTTCCTGCTTGATCCGCATTGCCTGTGGAGTTCCTTCATGCGAGCCAAGTACGGTAGTTGGAATTCTTCTACTCTTTCTCAGTCTAATCGGGGGCATTCCTTTTATTGGAAAGAGGTCTGTCGATATGCTCCGACTATCTTGAACTGTACCTCTTGGATGATTGGTGACGGTACCTCAGTGGACGCCATTCAGGATACGTGGATTGCCGACCTCCCCTGTCTCGGTGGCCGACCTTTGTTTGCCCAGACATTCCTTATGGTATGTGTGTTAGTGGCCTTATTTCCTCGGATTGCTCTACCTGGTCGCATTCTCGAGTGTCCAGCTTTTTCGGGACTGAGCTCTGTCGGCGCATTCTCTCTATCCCTCTTTCTCGGGTGCTAGTACTGATACCAGGGTGTGGAGGAGATCTTGCTTGCCTCGTGCTCCCATAAGGGACCTTCTGTCTATGTTCAGAGACTACCCTCAGGATTCGATGGCTGGGGACTGGATTTGGCATCTGCCTGTTCACCCTAGAGTGAGACTATTCATTGGAAGCTGGCTTGGGAAATTCTTCCTACATGCTCCATTCTATCGCGTCGTGGTCTGAGTATATTGCCCACTTGTCCAGTGTGTGGTATTGAGGAGGAAACGGTCGATCATGCTATATTCTATTGTGCCAGGGTTAGACAGATTTGGCAACTCTCTGTGCTTGTCCCTGGATGGACTATTCTGACTCCCACCGTATTTCTTTCTGAGACTATTGAAGCAGCGAATTGGAGGGGTACTCACCAATGGGGTCCTTTATGGGCTTATATTGCTTATCAGATATGGCTATCCCGGAATCAGATTCTGTTCTCGGACATGGTTCTTCCTCCTCGCAGGGTTCTCAGGGCTGCGACTTCTCTTTATGCTGAGTATACCTCCCATCAGGGGTCCTTTGATTTTGCGAACCTTGGTCACTGGGGCTCCCTGCTGCTGCGGCAGCGAACCGACGTACGGTTTTTATTTCTTGGGAGCCCCCTCTCTAGGGTTTGTCAAAATTAACTTTGATGGGAGTGTCCGCGGCAGAAGTGCTGGATCAGCTTATGTTATACGGGATGCGGATGGTAGGATGCTGGCGGCAGGAGGTTTTGGTCTTCTTGATTCCTCGGTGCCTATGACCGAGCTCTATGCGGCATGGGCGGGTATATCTTATGTTGTTCGAACCCTGGCGTCCGCAGTCTCATCATTGAAGGTGATTCCAGTACTGTTATTCGATGGATCCGTTGGGAGCACAATTTCCATCTGCCTCCTATCCCTTTATTATGTGACATCCGCTCTATGCTTTGGAGGTACCTACATCCAGATTGGCCATGTCTACCGAGAAGCTAATGTTGCGGACTGATTGCTGCAAGAGTGGCCTTTCACTCGGTTATTGGAGATGGGAATCGGGAGATGTTTGCCCTTTGATTTTGTCTTAGTTATTAGCTTATGATATATCGGATCTAACCCGACTAGGGTATGAATACCGTTTGTTAAAATTAAAAAAAAAAAAAAGCTAACTAGATTTGGCTTTGCCAGCTGGTGGCACGGCATTATAGAATGCAATTAAAAGCCAGCTGGTGGCACGGCAATTAAAAAATAAAATTATAGAATAATAACCAATCTTACAATGTTTTCTATTTTAAACCACCGCTCCCTGGGTGCAAAGGATTCCGAATCAGCCTTCCTCGAGAGTTGTACTTCCCGAATCAGCCGAGGCCATGGTATAAATGGATGGTTGGGATAAATGGGGAGACGAGATTTATTTTTCTCTGCCCTTTTACCAGAAATAGCTCAAGTGTCCGATGGACAAATTTTAAAAAAATAAATTAAATTAATATATTATTCTTTTTGAGCTTGCAATTAGTGTCATGCATCATGGTTACTCCTTTGTTTGAAGGCTATGATAATTTATATTATTTTTTATTTTTGATCTTCTACTCTACTTAAAATGAATACTAAAATATTTTTTCCTTTTTTATTTTTTATTATATAATAAATATTTTATTTAATAACTTAATAATTTTATCTTTAATTCTACTAATGTTATGCATCATATTATTTTAATTATTTTAATATTTTCAATACACTATCTAATTTAAATTAAAATTTATAATTAAAGCTAAATAAGAATTTGCATAAATGTAAACTTGCGTACATAAAGACATATATATACAAACATGCAATGCTTTTCATAAAGAAGAATTAATAATATCCAAGGTAGCGATCAATAATTTTTACAGGTTGATTATGGTTAAGTTAGATTTTTGTCCCCTTTTTTTTTCAAGTAATGGTTTAGTTTTTTACTGACTGGACTTGATTGAAGTTTAATGAAAGATTACATACCTATTCATAAAAGTTAAAGTTGATAAAGAATTAGATGTATAGGTTTCCTGCTTGTGCACTTGTTGGCCAAAGAAATATGCTGTTTTCACTTTTGCTTAACATGAAAAGTAAGATATAAAAGGCAGAAAATAGAAAGAATAGAATGAAAAATACAAAAAAAAAGCTTCTTTTAAAGTCAATTATAACTGCTTCTAAATACAAGAATTTATTATGCTGATAAAGTCTTGAATTTGTTTTGAAATTGGAACTGAATCCTCTGCAAGTACTGTCTGCTCTATATTTATAATACTCTAATTATACCTATAGGTACCAATAAGTCGAAACTTACAATAACTTCATTTTAGTTTCAAAAACCATCAAACGCTTCTTTTAGCTATGAAAAATGCTATTTTTTTTTTTTTCGATCCAGTAATCCACTAATCTTAGCGATACACCGATCAATAGATTTAACATTCTTTAGTATAAAGAGTTGGTGAAGCATTTAATACCTTTGATATATTCTTTAATATAAATATAACATAAAGCATTTTGTACATCATATAAATACATTTTTATATAAAGGCATCATGGTAAGCTAAACACCTTTTGTCTACCCTTCTCATGCCCTCGCTATTCTTCCCCTTAATAAGCTTAGGCATAACATTTCAGTCTAGTTTCTTAATAAAAAATTTATGATATAAAATTGAAAATATGTGATTTTTTTCTAGATGAACTATATGTACTTGATATAAAGCTGAAAACACGGTATTAACAGTACTACATATCTATAAATCGAAGGTGATCGCAACTTTTTCCTTCTACGTGCTACCATTGCTGATATATTCCTCAATGAAACACTATCCATTTACAAACACGACTGGTCAAAGGTTAAATCCTTGGGTGCTCATATTCTCCACTACTTAGTCTTGTTTTACAGAGAGAGAGAGAGAGAGAGAGAGAGAACATTTATGATTTTTTTGAGTGAAATTACGTTTACCATATTCACATACTTTGAATCTGAGCCAGGAGTTTGTCAAAGTCAATTAGCTGCTGCTATATACAATTCAATCCACTTTAAAATGATTGTCTTACTTTTATCAATATAATTTTAGGTATTCTTTCTTTGTATGTATTAATAAAAATAATTTAAAATCAAACCTTGTTTGATGAAGTGGATCGTGTTCGCCCTCTCTCCCTATGATTTTGCATGATCCATATATGATTACAAGATGAACCACACTTTATTTTTCACAGGTTAAATGCCCATGCGATTATCTCTCTGAATTTTTTTTCAAGAGAAAGAGCCTACTCTGCTTCAAAAACAACCGTTGATCCCCCTCATTTCATAATCGAGACCCCCTTCTATTGTGTCAGTTTTCACAACCACCCACTACCCCTTGCAGTTATTAACCATTGGGTAAGTGGATGTATTCGGATCGGGTTTGACCCGTTATGGGCGGATCTGATCCAAGTTTTTTTAACATCTCCCACTCGCACGTGACAGGGTTAACTTAAACCCAAGTCACCATAATCTTAATATACCAATCACTTTATACTAAGGCAAGTAACTCGTGTGACCCACAAGAATACTTAAGCATATCGCTATATATCATTAGGTATATAGCCACTCGTCAAAAAAAGAAAGAGACTCACCACAGTATCTTGCAGTACCCTAGACTCCCTCTCTATTTCATCGGTTCAAGCATCTCTGATCCCTCTATTAATCAATCAACAAGAATATGCTTAACCACTTTCATTATAATGTAATCACAATTATGATACCCACCAGGCAGCATAATTGGCAGGTCAGTGAATACATGTACGAATGTCAATAAGAGTAGTCTTCCTTTTCAACTAGTAACTCTCCAACTCCAATTAGCTTCTTTTCTAGACGTGCCCCTTTAAATCGAATCATCCATGGCTTATAGGTAGCATGCTAAAGTAGCAACACTAAATTAAAATTTTTGAGCTACTGCCAAAAGTCCAATAAAGGGTACATATTTGAGATCCAATGATCTCAAGGGTCTCGCATAGTAGAGAAGTAGGGATCTATTCTCCTACTAATCCTTTGTCCTTTTAAGTACATGTGGTATGAATCATATGCTATGATGTTGCCTTTTCCTTAAGAGAGCACATGTCTTACTCGTTCAGTAACTTCAACATCGTACAGACTTAAGTCCAGATACACCTTAGTGTCTAACCTGAGTTCATTCACATTTACTTGCTAACCTCCTAATGAACTCATGTCTGGCTTTCCAACATGTTAAGTAAATATGCATTTTAGCATTTGCTTCGATCATTAGGTATTCAGAATGATCTCATCTTGACTTTTGTTTCCATGTTAAGGCAACATTCTATTTTGAGCCATCTCTTTTGTATAGCCCAGCTATATGCTCAAAATTGTCTAATCTCTACGCATACGCAGTGCATAGAGTCGATTGTCCATGCGAGAAGACCAATCTCTAACCTATTGAAATGCTTTATTACATTCATGAACATTCTTAACCAAACAATTAACCAATCACATGTGTTTGCAATCCTTATTAGTAGATCATGGCTTATCTAATAAAATTCTATTATATCAATTGAGTTTATAGCTCAATAGTTCATAAGTACATTACAATTTATGTAAGCCCAAAGATCTTATATGATTTGCATAAATATTTCAAGCTAATGGCTTAGTGAAAGAATCAGCAAGCATTCGATGAGTAGAGATATATCTCAATTCAACTTGCTCTTTGGCAATTATATCTCTTACCTACTGATATTTAATATCGATATGCTTAGACTTGCTATGATACTTGAGATCTTTTAAACAAGCTAAGGCAGCTTGATTATCACAATGTATAACAACTAAACTCCTACTATCATCAGCAACATTCAGATATTTTAAGAACCTTTTCAACCAAACAGTTTCTTGTATACTACTACTGAACATACCACAAATTCAGCTTCCATTGTTGATAAGGCCATACAACTTTATTTCTTACTAAACCAAGTAATGGCACCACCATTTAATAAAAAAATAACCAAAAGTGGACTTCCTATCATCTGAATTTCCAGCCCAATCATTATCTGAGTATCCTTCTAAGTTCAAATTTGATCCTTGATAACATATACAATATTTTTTCGTGCCTTTCAAATATCTTAATATTCTCTTACCCGCTTTCCAATGTTTGATTCCAGGGTTCGACTAAAAACAGCTCACTAAACCAATGACATAGCAGATGTCTAGCCTAGTACACACCATACTGTACATCAAACTTCCAATGGCTTTGGCTCATAAGGCTTCTTCGTTCCAAAATCTTTTCAATATAAGATTTTTGAGACAAAACTATTAGAGATGGGCACTGGGTCGGGCCGCTCATGGCTCGGTCTGACCCGGCACAAATTGAGCCGTGCCTGGCATGGCCCAGTTGCTATAGTACCGGACTATGCCAGGCATATGCAACTCGAGCTCATGAAACTCGGGGCTCAGAATTGGGTTCGGGTTGAGTTTCGGATTGGAATTCTATGACAATCTGAAACAAACAAGCATTATAAGCTAAAGGGTGTACAAACAAGCTGAAGTTTGAAACAAACAAGCATCACATTTCAAATTATATGTCTTACATATTAAGACTAAACAAAATCTTAATTCAAAATAACATTTCAAAGCCACCATATGCATTTGAAGTCACCTTTATCCTTTGGAAGCAGAAAATATTGAGACGAGAACCAGTTAGAAGACCACATAAGTCTGAGAGTCAAGTAGCGAGACTACATTCGACATCCAAAGCTCTCTGATTTTTTACTCATCACCCCTTTCCTAGATGTTTTAGTTTTTTGCTCATCACCTCTTCTCAGATGCTTTCATAAAATTTTGACAAACTTCATATTAGAAGTTATAAATATCTCAAAAAATATAATTAAAAAAAATAAAGATACTAGTTTGGCCCATCAACATTACATGATAAAATGCAATTGTTAAAGGCATATTGCTCATTTTAAAAGGTAATGAAGATTCTGATGGAATGTTCATACCAAGAATCATCACTTCCACAAAACTATTACTTTAAACCTAACAAACAAGGCTAAATCATCACTTCCACAACACCAGTGGGCCTGTTGCTTGTGGCTTTGCGGGTTGGGTTTTTTCGGGTTTGGGTTGACTGCAACCCTAACCCGGCCCAAGTTATATAGTTAACCGGACTGTGCCAAGGCTGCAGGCCCAGGCACAACCCATTAAAAGGGGCCATGCCGGGCTCGAAAACTTTGGCCCACAGACCAAGCCCAGCATGGCCTATTAGGGCCTGAGCTGGCATGGTCCAAGCGGGCCAAGCATGGCACGATTTTCCATGCCATCCCGGCACGGCCCATAAGGGCCTGGGCCATGCCAGCCCACAAGGGCATGGGCCCTCGTCCCGAAGTTAGTAGGCATTCATCCCGAAGCTGCCTCCATCTGCCCTTCCCTCGCTTGGCATTCCCCTGTACTGCGACACCAGCGAGATCCTCGGCTCCTTCATGGTGATCGAGCCATACAAGAATATATGCATCAAGATCGCTGACACCCTTGCCTTCCCATTCTAGCAGGGGCCCACCGATCGATCCCAATACACCGGGCGTATCACGATGATTTGGCCGTCGGCTTTGATCAGTACTTCCACCATCTCAGGGCTGGAGGTGGATGGCGGAGGCAAGATCTCGTCTGTTTCAAGCTCCGTCGCTTCGAGATTGGGATCTCCACTCGCCCGTCTTCTCTGACAGGAGCTCGCCGCCTCTGCTGCGGGTCATCTGTCTGGGTCGATGCATCAAAGAACTTGACTGCGTGGTCCAGCATCGGTTTGCTCTTGTAGACCGTGGATTCATTCGGATAGAGAGAACCCCAAGACGTCTTCTTTCTTCTCAAAACGGGGAAATTGGAATCGTCTCGAGCGGAATTGGGCATTTCGGGAGGCTTCTCGAAGGTGGAAGAAGAGATGGGGAGGGCTTCTTGAGAGCTAGGAGGTTTGCCGAGGTGGAGGAGCTCCGATCCTTTGAGAATGTACTCTTGGCTGTGAACCGGGTAGATGAAGTCGTCTTCGGAGAGATCGTGCCACACAAATCCGTTCCTATAGCTCTGAATCAAAATTTGGCAAAGGCGAGAGATCGTGACCATGGCGTGCCATGCCTGGCACGGCCCAGCCCAAATTGGGCCGCAAGCCGTGCCGGGCTCTATATTTTTTTAACGGACTATGCTCGGTATGGTCCATTTTTTGGTTCAGTACGGGGGCCTAGACCGTGCCATGCCAGGTACGACCCATTGCCCATCTCTAAAAGCTTTAAGTTTTCTTGAATAATCTCTTATTATCTTAATCTCCAAAATATAAGATGCCTCTCCGATATCCTTCATGTCAAATTGGAAGGATAACCATTGTTTAACTTCTATGATAAATTTATTATCGTTTCCAGCCAACAAAATGTCATCAACGTATAATGGCAATATTACAAATTTTTCTTCAATGGCTTTTATGTAAACACAATAATCTTCACTTATCATTTCAAAATTATATGAAACAACTATAATATAATCTCATATTCCATTGCCTTGATGCTTGTTTAAGACCATAAATTGACTCTTTCAATTTGCACACTTTGTGTGCTTGATCTTTTACTATGAAATCTTTAGCTTGTTCCATATAGATCTCTTCATTAAGTTTACCATTGAGGAAAGCCGTTTTAACATCCATCTGGTGCAATTCAAGATTTAATTGCCCCATAATGGCTATAATCAAATGAATAAAGGCAAATCTCACAACTAAAGAAAAAGTGTCCTAGTAGTCTATACCCTCTTGTAGAGTATAACCTTTAGCAATGAGTCGGGCTTTATATCTCTCAATTGACCCATCAACATTATATTTTATCTTGAGAACCCATTTGTTCCCAATGGCCTTATGTCCTTTTTGTAGGTCAACTAAGTCCCAGACATTATTACTTTTCATTGAGGCTAATTCTTTCTTCATAGCATTCTCCCACTATTCTCTGGCTTGGTAGTTAAATGCTTCATCCACAGTTCGAGGTTCTTCTTCTTCCATGGGAGCAATCATAAATGCTTCCCCTTCTATCTCAAACCTTCGATGAGGAACGAGGTTCTTATAACTCCTCCTCAGATCAGGTATTTGGAAGAAGATTCACCATGTAATACATTATTTTCTTGAGGTAGATGAGGTTCATCCATAGTTATCTCATGGTCCATTTCTTCCATCTCACAAAAAGAAGTAGTTTTATCTATTTCACCTCGACTTGGAAATTTATTTTCAAGAAATACTGCATCTCATGATTCAATCTCGAATACAGTTCCATCTAATTATTCACCAATAAACACGTATTCCTTTGAAAATTCATAGTATCTTATAAAGATACATTTTTGCCCTCTTGGGCCTAACTTCCCATACTTATGGGTAGTGTCATGGACATATGCAGCTGACCCCCAAGGTCTTAGATTGTCTAAATTAGATTTTTTGCCTGTCTATAATTCATAGAGAGTCGATGGAACTAACTTGAAGGGCAAATGGTTAAGTATATAAGTAGCTATCATCAATGCGTTACCCCAAAAGGAGATCGACAAACTAGCCTGCGCCATCATCGATCTAACCATCTCGAAAAGAGTCCAATTTTTCTCTCAGCTACTCCATTCTATTATGGAGTACCAAAAATCATTAATTGTCTGATTATTCCCTTCTCATTATATATTGCCTCAAACTGATCAGACAAATATTCTCCTCCATGGTTCATTCTTAAGGCTTTAACCTTTCTTTCAAGTTGATTCTCAACTTCATTTAAATATTTTCTAAAATGTTCTAATGCCTCTGACTTTTGAGAAATAAGGTAAACATATCTATAACGTGAGAAGTCATCTATAAAAGTAATGAAATAAAAGGCTATGCCTTGCCCTCACATTCATTGGACCATATATATCCGAATGAATTAACTGTAAAGAAAATTTGCCCTAACACCTTACCAAATGGTTTCCTAGTTATTTTTCTAGTGAGACAGTGCTCACATATAGACAAGTTTACTTTAGCTAAAGGACCAACAATCCTTCTCTTGCTAATCTATTCATTCTATTTTGTCTAATATGCCCTAATCTAGCATGCCAAATCTTGTCATTAACACTATCCGCACTAGAAGAGGCAACCATTGGAAAATAGCCATGCATATAATTACTATAAGGTTCAATATCTAACACATAAAACCATCGGACAAATATTCAGAAACCAAATGAACAACATCATTAATAGGTCAACACAATTACCATGAAAATTTAAAGTAAAACCCATCTTAAGAAGAATAACAACATATACTAAGTTTCGCCGAATATCCGAAGAACATCATGCAAGTGAACATCCTACCACCATGCAACTAAAGCTTGCATGTGCCAAGTCCCTTGACTTCTATTCTTGCATTATTTCTACGTATATCCATTTGCTCCCAGCTGGCAATCGACGAAACTCCACATAGGCAGCTCTTTCTTTAGCTACATGGTATGTGGCTCCTGAGTCTATTGTCCATAAAGGATAAGAGTCAGCAAGAAATACAGTGCTAGAAACATATATTTCACTAAGAGCATTAGGACAATGTATTACCTTATTTTGCTCAGAGCATTCACGAGCAAAATGATCCTTTTTGCCACACTTGTAGCATTTCAACTTTGATTTGTCCTTCTTCTTCTTCCAAAGAACTTGCCCTTACCTTTGTTCTTCTTGAACTATTTAGCAGCACGATTCTTACAATTACCTCTACTTCTTTCTTCCAGAAGCTTACGCTTTTTATTAGGAGCACCCCTGGACCCTTCAGCAACATATACATGTCCGATAGACCTTAAGGATTCTAGGTGTTCAGTCTTCAGCTCAACATGTCGAGCTACATCAGCAAAGGTCTTGATACTCTCATTGTGGGTAAGATTTTACTTCATAGTGTCCCAATTATCTAAAAGAGAATGGATCACTCCATGTACCTGCAGCTCGTCAATCAGAATGTGTCCAACATTTTTTAGCTCCCTTATCATACTCGACATCTCCCGGAGATGTTGTGCCATTGAATGATCAGGATGCTTCTTATAACTATCGAGCTTAATAGTCAGTTGCCTCAGCTTACTTGTACTGACTCCAACAAATCTCTCTCCTAGGGCAACCCAGACCTCATGAGCCAAAAGATACTGCTCATACTCACAAATAAGGTCATCTTCCATAGCGCTTATCAATATGCCCTTAGCTATGGAGTTTTTCTTTTTCCAAGCTCGATAGATCTCCTGGTCTCACCTTTTCTTGACACCATTACCTTGACCAGGATCTTCCATGGTATGGTTAACAGCTTCTAAAGCCTCTTGTTCCTCTAGAACATATTGTATCTTAAGATGCTAGACATGATAATTCTCGCCATTGAGTTTCTTATCACTTTTGTTCAGGTCAACAATATATTTTTCAAAGCCATGATCTACGGTTAATATAATGAATTTCATTTAGTTTCAGCACAACACATGTCTAGTTATTGTCCCAAGTTTTGATCAACGAGCAAAAGACTTAACTCTGTTATAAAATCAGATGGTCGTTATGCTTTCCACCCATCATTCATAATCATAAGTCTTATCTTTATCTTTTGATTCACTTCAAAATAATATCTATCATATTCACATATAAGATCATTTAATTACATATAAAAATCATAATTCATATAAGCAAGCAAATGATATAGTAAACATTATGTTCAAATAAGACAAGCAACATACAAGCTTTAACTATAGGTGCAACATAATCAATGTAAGTAATAAGCCACAAGGACTCTAACAAGGACAACACAAAGTCCAAATATTAAGTATCCATATTTGGGTTTCTTGGTCAACTCTAAGACATCATCTACTTGAAGTTCGACAAGAGGTGGTGGATCCTTATTTTCGATAATATCAGCTTCTTCTTCAGAGTCACGCCTATCCAGCATGTCAACATGGTTTAACAGATTAAAAACCAAATCCCTATAAGAGATACACTCACTAAAGTGATCCCAAATGCTGTGCAAGACTTCGAAAAAATATAATGGGAGCAAGCGATCCAGTGCCCATATCTTATAGTTATCCAGTATAGGAAAGGCTTGTTCCTCTAGGTATTTCATAAGGCAATAAAGTTTACTGACTTGCTCACGTAAGCTATCTCTTGGATGATATCTTAACCCCTGGATCCTCTCTCGTAACTCGTTTTGCCTTACGTCATGACGTGTTATCGTCGTAATTATTTTTGCCATTTGGAATAGAGATATGTTCAAAAAAAAAAATGGTCAGTACAAAACTAGCATACCAGTACGTAACCAGCTCAATCTATTTCAAAAAAAATGATACAACAGTGATCGAACAAATATATATATATAGATATGCAAAAGAGAATTCAATCAATCATTAAACTTCAACCGGATCAAATTCTGGACCCTACTTTGGGCTTTAAATATCTTCAAATATATAAGTTCAAATAAGAAAATAAAAATTTTCTAAGAACCCATGACCAAAACTGATCTAAATCTCCTTTTCCCTTTATTTTATTTTATTTTATTTTATTTTTCTCCCTTAGCCTCACTGGGCTGTTTTTCTTTCCTACTGCTTTATTAGGCTGGGCCGGTGTATTTGGGTTGGGTTTGATCCGTCATGGATGGATCCGACCCAAGTTTTTTTTAATACCCTATATCAACTGAAACACAAACTCTCATAAAGTTTCTGAAATTCAAGTTCTCTGTTGAATCATTTAACCACATAGGCTTTCTTACCAGTGATGTTGTATCTAGAATTCATTCTTTTGACCAACTCTATAGGATGTTCCTTCAATTGCATCCACACCACAACATTTTTGCTAAGAGTTTTAAATGCCTTAAAATTTAGTCTTTATGGTTCTCAGGCTAGTGCAATGCATATTTTGAATGTTGTACCATCTAAATCTGTATCCAAAACACCCTTAGAGATGTGGAACGGGCAAAAACTGAGTTTGTAATTTTTGTATATGGGGTTGTCCAGTTCATATTCTTAAGGGCAAATCTGAGAAGCTAGAACTACGAGCAGAAGTGTGTCTATTCGTTGGCTACCCAAAGGGCACTAGAGGATGTTTGTTTTATAGTCCATAAGAAAAGAAAGTGTTTGTGTCGATAAATGCCACTTTTCTTGAAAATGATTATATACATAAATTCAAACCTTAGAGTAAAGTTGTATTCAAGAGTTGCTCAAAGATCAGATTACCACTCCATCAACAAGAGTTGTTGAAATTAGGGAAGAAGAAACCACAACTCCTAATCAGGATATTATGGTGCCTAGACTAGTGGGAGGGTTATCATAACTCCAACCCACTATAGACAGGATAGCGAAGCAAATGTTGTGGTAGCTGATACCAACGATGATGATCCATCATCATACCAGCATATGATGGATGATCCTAATAACGACAAATGGCTAGAAGCCATGAACCAAGAAACGAAGTCTATGTACTCCAATACTGTCTAGGAACTTGTAGATCCACCTGAAGATGTTAGGCCCATTGGATGTAAATAGATCTTCAAGAAGAAAAGAGTAGCGGATGGGAAGGTAGAGACCTTCAAAGCTAGACTTGTGGCAAAGGGTTATACCCAAAAAAAGGGAGTTGATTATGAAGAGACTTTCTTCTCAGTTGCCATGTTAAAGTCCATCCGCATTCTCTTATCCATAGCTACATATTTTGACTACAAAATATGGCAGATGGATGTCAAGACAACCTTTCTGAATGGCTATCTAGAGGAGTCCATATATATGGAACAACTAGAGGGGTTAATTGTTAAAGATTAGGAGCAGAAAGTCTGTAAGCTTAATAAATCCATCTATGGACTCAAACAAGCCTCCAGGTCTTGGAACATTAGGTTTGATGAAACTATCAAAACCTATGGCTTCGAGTAAAATGTTGATGAACCTTATGTATACAAGCTCATTGATGAAAAAAGTATGGTTTTCTTAGTATTTTATGTATATGATATCTTACTTATTGGAAATGATGTGAAAATATTATCTAACGTAAAGAGATGTCTGGCCGAATAATTCTAAATGAAAGATTTGGAAGAGGCAAATTATGTTCTTGGTATCCAGATCATTAGGGATAGGAAGAACAAACTCCTAGCAATGTCTCAGGCATCTTATATTGATAAAGTGCTAGCTCGTTTTTTGATTCAAAATTCCAAGAAGGGTCTTCTTCCGACCCAACATGGAATTGTTCTCTCTAAAGAATAGTATCCTAAGACACCACAAGAAGAAGAGGACATGAGACGAATTCCATATGCATTGGCAGTTGAAAGTCTAATGTATGCTATGCTATGCATTGGACCAGACATCTGATATGCAGTGGGAGTTGTTAGTCGGTTCTAGTCAAATCCTGGGATAGAGCACTGGGTGGCAGTAAAGCACATTCTCAAGTATCTTCGAAGAACAAGAAATTATATTCTTGTATATTCAGGTGGAGACCTGAACCTCTTAGGATACACTGAATCTGATTTTCAATCAGATAAAGATTCTTGAAGGTCAATATCTGGATCAGTGTTTACACTTGGTGGTGCAGCAGTTGTTTGGAGAAGTATCAAACAATCTAGCATTGCTAATTCTACCATGGAAGCTGAGTATATAGTGGCTTATGAAGCAGCTAAAGTATCAGTTTGGCTTAAAAAGTTATATACTGACTTGAAAGTTATTCCAGGAATGGATATGCCATTGACAGTATTTTGTGATAATAGTGGTGTTGTGGCTAATTCAAGAGAACCTAGAAGCCATAAAAGGGGCAAGCATATCGAAAAAAAATACCATCTCATCAGAGAAGTCGTGCATCAAGGTGATGTCAATGTTATGAAGATAGCATCGAAACAAAATCTGGCTAATCCGTTCACAAAGACGCTGCCTGAGAAGACGTTCAACAAATATCTTATGGGAATGGGATTAAAAGATATGTCGCATCTGCTTTAGGGCAAGTGGGAGATTATTGAGAATAGTGCCCTTGATATCAGATGTGTTTATACTTTTTAATTTTTAAAATTAATAAAAAAAATATTTTTCTTTAATCTTGCCTCGTTTATATGAAAGATGAATACTTATATGAAAATCCAAATATATTATGAGGCTGTAATTTTAGTATAATGTATATAAGATGATTAAAATTATAGCTAATATATTTAAATATGTCCGTGATTGATAGAAGTAAGGATTTTCTATTGCTAATCACTAATACGGTCCATGAACATTCTGAATGTGACAATCTTATCCGGATTATTATGTAGAGACACTTAGTAGAGGTATTATATATAATAAGATTATATAAGACTTGGACCGACATAATTTGAATCTTTATTTAAGACTGCTATAAAGAATTTAATTTATGTTACAAGATGATCATATGTAAATTAACCTTAATCCTGATTTAATCACAGACTCCTTGATTGTGCTATTAGATCTTTTGATTTATTTGTTAAAGCTCATTTGATGTTGGGCCCAATACTTACATCTTGAAGGTTTAATAACACATTGGGCTGTGAATGTAATTTAAAGATATGGAATCCATGGCTTTTAAAAAGAAGCTTAAAATTAGTTCCCTTAAGTGTTGATTATTTGGCTAAACAGTTATGTGCGCAATTTATGATTCGATCATAAATTAACTGTTTAAATGATGAATCAATGGTACTTAAGGAATAAGAGAAAATTAGAGGGGTATAACGGTTATTTTACATAGCTCTAATTATGAACTAATTATGGAGGGATAAATTATATGTAATGATTACTTAAGTTTTTGAGTAAAATTAATTTGTAATTTTCAAAAGTGCAGTCTCGAGTTTTTAGTGGAATAACTTTGAGATTAATAAACTAAATAAATAATTAAAGAGTTTTAATTAAGTTTATTCAAGTTTATTGAAGCTTGAAATTATGGGTCCATGGTCCCCATACATCTTAGGTTAATCGCATCGAATACTCTTGGATTGAATAATTAATGTGATTATTTATTTATTTTTAAAATAAAATTATTGAAACTTTATAATAAAGAGTTTATTATGAAGATAAATAATCGATTTGATTGATTTTTTTTTCACATTTATTTTGGTACAATAAATTAGTTATTGGATAAAATAAAAATATGTTTAGACACATTGTTCATATAATAATTGATATGAATGATTGCACATAAGTGCTATTGTGAAACATCATACAAGAGAATTTTGCTTTTGTAAGTGACGCATATTATGAGTTGATGAAGAGAGAGAATTTATTTTATTTTTTGATATTTTTGATAATGTGATTATTAAGAATATTAAAATAAAATAATAAATTTAATTTATTAGATATTTAAAATTAATATATCTAAAATTATTAATAAGATTTGATAATTTAGATATCATATTTAATTTAGATATTATTTGTAAATTAGTTACAAATAAGAAAATAACTTTTTCTTTGATATGATCGAGGAGTTGACGGGTAGAATTATTAAATGTTATAATATATAAACATTATGTAAATTAAATATTATATAATAAATGTTATCTAAATCAAATATTGTAACAGATAAAAGTTATTAAAATTAAATTAATTCTGATTCACTTGAGCCTATAAATATGGCATAAGGTGGACTTTTAGAAAAAGAAAGGAAAAACGAAAGAAAATTTCTTTCCTCCTTTTCTTTTTTATTTTATATGCGCAAGAGTTGTGAGAAATAGAGAAAATCAAGAGTGAGCACACTTTCATAATTCGATACCGATCTTGAAAAAGGTGAGGAAGGCTCTGGTTTCGTTTTAATTTTGTAGGTATTTTATGAAGTATCTTGGCCCGTAAACTCTACCGTGGGATTCTTCATCCATAGCTTCGAATCCGGTGGTAGGGTGAGTCTGTTCCTTCAAGACCTCAATATATCGGTATGTTTTTATGTTTAAAAAAATTATTTGATAATTTTTTTTTCATATGACAATATTAATTTATTCATGTTAAACGATCCGTATACTTTTGCTACACATATATATGATGATATAGAGCTCTCATTCTTCTGCTTCTTGGTCCGAAATCACCACTGTTTGATGAACCATGTGTTGGTATTCAAAAATAATATACATACATATATATATATATATATTGTTTTTGAATACCAACACATGGTTCATCAAACAGTGGTGATTTCGGACCCAGAAGCAGAAGAATGAGAGCTCCACAGGTGATTGCCTTGGCTTGCAAAATGGTTGGAGGTGGAAGTGATGGATCCATAGATCTTTGTGCAAGAGTTTGATTTACTGATGGAGATGAGAACATCATCTTCCATACTTATGCCAAGCCCTTAATTTGGGTTACAAACTACAGGTAAACAAAAAACAAAAACCCAGATTTTCTCATGGGGTCTGTGAGTAGTCTCATACTGAGTTTTTAAAAACCTCTCAGGTAGTTACAGGCATTAGGCCGGAACACTTAAAGGATGCAATGGCATTGAAGCAAGTACAGATGGAAAAGCTTGACCTACTGTACAATGGAGAATCAATGCAGACAACCAGATCGGATGTTGGAAAGGCAAGGATTCTTGTGGGTCATGGCCTGCGATGTGGCTGACGTAGCCACGAGGACAATTATGGCAAAACCAAATCTTAAGGCGGCCCCGCTCCGGCATCTTCAAGTCGGCCAAGTCGGCCCCGACCTTCCCTGGTCGGCCCCGCTCGGCCCCAGCATCTCCAAGTCGGCCAAGTCGTCCCCGACCTTCCCTGATCGGCCCCGCTCGACCCCGGCATCTCCAAGTCGGCCAAGTCGGCCCCGACCTTCCCTGGTCGGCCCCGCTCGGCCCCGACATCTCCAAGTCGGCCCCGACCTTCCCTGGTCGGCCCCGCCCCGGCATCTTCAGCTCGGCCGAGTCGGTCCTGCACGGCCTCGGCACCCTCAGGAGGGTTGAGGCTGTCTCAAGTCGGCCCCAGAAGGTCCTGGCTATTCACGCCATCGTCCTTCTGACCGCGCCGCCTGGCATCCTTAGGCCCAACTACCCATTGGCCACACCGTTGATGGGATTGGACCTAACTACCTGTCAGCCCCACTGACTGATGGGACGTAGCTCACCAACCACTGTTTTTCCCTCTCCGATGGGATAGGACCCACCAACCAGCCCAAATTCATGCAACCCTACGAACCCCGCGGACATTCCTTTATTACGGAACTACACGTGGTTGTGTAGGTGTCAACCCCCTATAAAAGGGTAAGTCCACTCAGGAACAAGGTACGAAAACTCATACACTCGCTATCCTGATACCCAAAAAGGGATTCCCCCCTTTTTGAGGACTCATTTTTTCTTCCCAGAGCTCATCTGAGCTCTCCCTCAGCTGTGACCCCGGTTACTGACTTGAGCGTCGGAGGGTCCCCACCGGAGCATCCCTCCGATCTTGGGACTTTTTGCAGGTCATCCGATCAGGCATGGGACCGCGGATTAAGCAACTCTCTTCTTTCGACATTCAAGCCCGGTGATCAGGCGTCATCAGATTGGCGCGCCAGGAAGGGGGAGGCAAGCAAAGAAGGCCCAAACCCTACAATATACTTCTCTTTCTCTCTCTCTCACAACAATGGTGAAGACACGAGTTCAGGATGCCTCAGTCAGTCACCCCAGGGGGCATCTTTCCCGGCTAAGCAGCAGGAGACCAACCTCCCTGCCGCTGATCCTCCCGTCATTTCCCTTCAATCGGAAGCGGCTGCCTCGGCTACGGAGTAGCTGGCAACTCTTACTCGGCAAGTTCAGACCCTCACCGCCATAGTCCATGAACTTCAGCAGCAGCAGTCCGTGGCCACCCAGCATCAGACCGCTACCCCTGCTAGCCAGCAGTCTGCGAGGGGAGGTTCTCCTCAGCGAGAGGCCGGTCGTCACCGGGCTTCTCCAAGGAAGCCTCACTGTGAGCCCCCCAAGCGGCCGCGATCTTCAGATTGTGGCCCGAGCAAGTTTCCTCGAAAGTAGAAATCCCACCTTCCGCATCCTTCTCCTGCTTCTTCGTCTTCCTCTTCTTCATCCTTCGAGCTGCCTCGGAGGGCCCCGACGATCAGCCGTCAAGCGGAGGAGCACCTGGACGAGTACAATCGGCGACTAGACGAGCTCGCCAGAAAGATCAACAATCAACCGGAGGAGGAATATGACACCCATCCTCCTTATACTCGCCGAATACTAGAGGAGCCTGTCCCCTCTAGATTCCAATTCCCCTAGATAGATCCATATGATGGTACGATGGATCCTCTCGACCACCTCAAGAGCTACAAATCCATGATGTAAGTCCAGGGTGCCTCAGACGCCCTTCTCTACAAGGCTTTCCCCGCCACTCTATAGAAAGCCGCTCGTGCCTGGCACTCGCGCCTATCCCCTCACAGCATTGACTCTTTTTGAGAGCTAGAAAGGGCCTTTCTGGCACATTTTGATGCTTGCCGGTGGATCCCGAGGGTCACGGATAGCCTCTTCTCCGTGCGTCAGAAGGAGGGGGAATCGCTGCGGGACTTCGTGTCCTGGTTCAAGACCGCCGCCCTCGAAGTTTACCACCTCGATGACGCGGTGGCAACGCTGGTGCTGAAGCGGGGACTCCTCCTATCTCACTTCACCTTCTCTCTGGACAAGAAACCCCCGAGTTCCTATTCCGACCTCCTCCTCCAGGCCCAGAAATACATCCGCGCGGTGAGGCCGACCTCACCTGCCAGGAATCATCAAGGAGCTCCAGCCTCAAGCCTGCTCGCCCCAAGCCGAATGGGCCCCCTCATCACCGTCGGTTTGACCCGCCTCGCCGATCCGACAACAGGCATCGAAGCTCCGTCCCCGATGAGAGCAAGCTCACGCCTCTTCTCGCTCCTCGATCTCATATCCTGATGGAAATCAAGGGCGAGCCTTATCTCCAGCACCCTCCTCCTATAAAGAAAGGTCTTCCCCGCGACAAGAGCCGTTACTGCCGATTCCATCGGGATTACGGCCATGACACCAATAGTTGCTTCAGCCTGAAGCAAGCCATCGAGGAGCTCATCCAGTGGGGCTACCTCGGCAAGTATATTCAAAAGGCATCGCAACCGCTGCCGGCACTCATGGACCCCTGCCCACTTAGGCCGCTGTCGACAACACCCCCATAGAGCGGACAGTTGGAATGGTGTCCTGGGGAGCGGCTTCCGCATCTAAGTGACCGAGAGGGGAGGAGGCACTGGGTAATGTAGTTCTTGGGGGGGGGATCGGCAAACATTGAGAATGTAAACAATGAAGGCATCGCCGTCTCCATGACGATCGCCAAGCACCCTGTAAAAAGGATATTGGTTGATAGTGGCAGCTCAGCTGACATCCTTACTTATGATGCTTTTGTTTGGATGGAATTGTCTCTAGACTCTCTTTAGCCTATGGCAGCCCCTTTGGTTGGATTCACTGGGGATTCGGTAAGGGTTGAGGGTGTTGGCCCAGATGGCAACCCAAGAGGGGGGGGTGAATTGGGTTCTTTAAAAAATTAGCCTTTTTAAAATAGTTTGCTTGTGATTTATGGTGGCAAATGCGAGGTAACTACAAAGTGCAGTGAATAAGATAGAGATAGAGAGAGAGACAATGGAACACGGCAAACACAAAAGATTTTATAGTGGTTCGGTGTATCCAACACCTACGTACACTCCCAAGATTCACTTGGGTCCACACTATAATCACCCTAGATTACAGCAGAGTTGTTTTACAAGCTCACAACTCGAACTTATTGTTTTTCCGGGCGCACAACGAACCCAGCTGGTTTTCAAGGGCTCACCAGCACAAAAACCCTAACTCAAGCTTAACCAAGCTTGAACCGAGGTAAAACTACCTCCTCTAGTTCAATCCCCAAGATTGAACTAGGCACAAACAAAATAAGTATTGTTTTGAAATACAAAGCTCCTCAATGAGCAAATATACAAATTAAGAATAACAAGGTTTAGAAAAGCCTGATTTGTAGAAAGGTTGGCTTTTGAGCTTTTCTTCTTTTCTTCTTTTCTTCTTCTCCTTGCAGGATTGAATCAAGCCTCAGCTCCGATTCTTCATAGTTGAAACAGTTGAGAAGAGTTGAAAAGCAAGAAATGAATCTCCTCTCTCCAAGATGGGAAATCCGCCAAGACTTTGATTTTGAACGCTTTGGATTCCTCTTGAGCTTTTTGGAGTGGAGTGGATTTGAGCTAGAAGGTTTTCCTTTCAAGATTCAAGCTCTTGGATTTTTGAAATGGGATTTGTCTATCTCAGATTTTCTCTCTTTGTTTTTTAGATTTTCCGTCCTCTTTTTTTGAACAATAGACTTCCCTTTTATAGATTTCTTTTACACTGTTTTTGGAAGAAAACTATCCGTTGGAGTGTACCTTGTATCAAAATATATCCGTTAGAAATAAGGTAAAATAGAAATATTACCGTTAGAGCTGATCTGGCAACTTGATTTTTCGTTCCAGGTGGGTTGGAGTCGACTCTAACTTTTCTGGAGTCGGCTCTAGCTCGAGGCATTTCAAAACGGTATTTCTGGAGTCGTCTCTGGCTTTTCTGGGGTCGACAAGAACTTTTCCGGAGTCGACTCTAACTTACCCGGAGTCGACTCTAGGTTGGGGCCAGAAAAATCGACTTTCTGCTTCGTCTGTGAGAGTCGACTCTAACAGTCTCGGAGTCGACTCTAAAGTCCGTGCCAGTTCCGGAGTCGGCTCTGTGATTCTCGGAGTCGACTCTAATGTCTGCAATTCTTACCTAGACATTAGATTCGATCCAGAACACTATGTAACTCCTGATTTTGATCATTCAATAGTCTTATAATCTGAAACACTAAATCAAAATCATCAGAGCCTTCAAGAGTTATACTCAGATAGTTTTGTTAATCATCAAAATCATCAATTGGGTCAACAATCTCCCCCTTTTTGATGATAACAAAAACTTTGAGTATATGCATTCAAAAATTCAATCAAACTAAGGATTATAGTCATTTTGAACTTTAAACATTTGTAATTTAGGTTTTGATGCCAATGTTCAACGTAACTTTAAAATTGTGCATGAGTTCAATATAATCCATCAATTATGAATATTTAATCTTAATGTGCATAAAATTGCAAATGAGCTTTTTGTTAAGCTCCCCTGTATATAAGCATCAAATTTTAACTGATTAACATTTCAAGTCATTTTGCATAAACAATTAATTCTCCCCTTTCTTTCTTTCTTTATGCATATATATAACCATTTCTTCCTTCATTAAAATTTTCAAGTCTTTGCATATTCAATATTCATATTCAATCTTTCTTTGCATACAACCTTCTTTTATTAAACCTTTGCATATTCAACCATCTCAACCATCTCTCCCCCTTTTTTGTTATCAGCAATAAGGAGAGTATTAGATAAAGAAAGTTATAATAAAAATTGTAGACTCAATAAAGCATAGGGATCCAAGCAATCAATATTTGAAAATGTGAAATTGTATTTCATAAGCAAGAACCATTACATTAGTTGATTCATTTACATTTCAAAATGAAATACATTAGATATTCAAAAACTTCCTAAGTACAAACTATCAAACTCAAAATCAAGGTCAAATGTGTTTGAATACAATTTTCTTCAGATGACCTATGATTTCCATTACATCATCCTTTTGTGATTTCTTAAAGTTTTCAAGGCAAGCTTCGATTTGAGAGACTGCAAGGTCAATATCCTTCTTCAATTGACCCGTTGCATGAACATACGATCCTGATCCATCGGCAATGCCTTCCATCCTTTCGAAGATCTTGTGAAGCTCAGCACCAAAGGATTCAACAGAACTGCCTAAGGTAAAGGATAGCATGTCCAGTCTCGAATTTAGTTCTTCTTCACTGATTAAAGTCTTCTTTTAATTAGAAATTTCTTGAGATCTCTGGCTATCATACTCAGCAAGCAAACCTCTTAACTGATCAAGTTGTTCATCAGAGAATCTCCCAGAATTTGTTATAGGCTGATGTGGAGGTGAGGGAATAGAACTAGGTCCGGCCTCTGAAGGTCCAGCTGAAGAAGGTCCCGCAATAGATGGATCAGGGACAGATGGTCCCTCAGTGGATGGTCCCGGGATGTCTTCTACTCTGGTTTCCTCTGCTCTTTCTCTCTCTGCTCTTTCCTCTCTTCCTCCCTTTATCCAAACACCATTTACTTTCTTGAAGCCCATCCGATGAATAGTAGATATGCTATAATAATCAGTGTGTCTCAGTTTTCTTAAAGGTTCATTTTCCATAATGAGCACACCTTGGCTTCTAAAGACTAGTGTCAGAATCATACCGTATGGCAGTGTTGATCTCTTCTTTGTAGCTGCCTCTGCCATGTATCCAATCATCATGCCAGCTAAATTGACTGGCCTTCCAGTTATAATGCAGTCCATCAACAGAACGTCTCGCTCCGAGACATACTCGAATCTCCCAATTTTTGGAAATAAGATTCTTCCACAGATATTATGTAATAATCTGAGTTCTAGATTCAACTGATTTGCAAAGATTTCTTCAAACTCAGTCACATCTCTCCCTAGCATCCTTGTCAATGCCCCACTTCTATCCTCATGTTGATATTCCATCAATCCGAGTGGGCATTCTAATAGTTTCCAAGAATCTCAGAGTAATGTCACTCTTGTTCCTCTTACTATGCTTATTAAACCACCTTCTCCTCTGCTTAATCCATTGTAAAACTCTCTTACTAAAGCAGGATAAGTGGGTAAATCAAGTGAGCAAAATTTTTTCCCATCCCATTTCCTTCAAATTTCTTCCAATAGAGAACCTTCCGATTCAAATAAATCAAAGTTTACTTTTCTCCCAGTGGTAATGGTCTTACCGGCTAAATGATCAACCTTTGGTGAAGATGGTGAAGGAGGGAATCCTCTTGAGTGGCCGAAGAGGAAGAAGGCGAGGGTTGCCTCCGAACAGTGCGTCTCTTCGTTGGAACGGATGCTCCACCGACGAATCCGCGCCTCTTAGGTGCCATTGAGAAGATTGGAAGGTTAATCAAGGGTTTTGAGTAGATTTGGGGAAGTTGGAAAGGTTTTGGAGTTCTTTGGATAGGATTAGGAGACGATTGGAATGATTGGGGGTCGACTCCGCCTTTTTATTTTTGACCTAGCTCGACTTAGAGTCGACTCCCAAAAACTGGGTGTCGGCTCCGAACCAGAAATCTGTCAGCGCTCGTATTAGAGTCGGCTCCACAAAAGCCAGAGTCGGCTCTAATCACTTAGACAGAACATCAAAAACTCAGGTGTCGACTCCACAAACTGTCAGAGTCGACTCTAACAGTTTCAGAGAAAAAAATTAAGTTTCAAGA
Source organism: Calamus simplicifolius (assembly GCA_900491605.1). Lineage (NCBI taxonomy): Eukaryota > Viridiplantae > Streptophyta > Magnoliopsida > Arecales > Arecaceae > Calamus > Calamus simplicifolius. The sequence continues at coordinate 18,699 of UESW01001564.1, read as the reverse complement.
ATTTGAAGCTATTCAAATTAATCATCAAATCATAGATTTCAAATGTTCTTTAGCAATTGGGTGAAACAATAGGATCAAGATCTAGATAGATTTCCTTATTAAGAAATTATGCACCAGATTTTTCAAGAGAAATGATAGAAACCTACAGACTTAAGTATCTTAGTATTCTTTTAACAGCTTAAGAGACTTTCATAAAACTAAATTCCAAACCTCGGATCTTTGTCCAGCTTGGAGACTCATTGGTGTTCCGAGGGGTTTAATTGATTCCATACCAAACTTCTTTGAGTAGTTCTCTTGTGTACTTTGTTTGGTTGATAAAGATACCCTCTTTGCTTTGTTTGATTTGGAGTCCAAGGAAGAAGTTGAGTTCTCCCATCATGCTCATCTCGAATTCTCCCTGCATTAACTTGCAAATTCTTGACATAGAGAATCGTTAGTAGCACCAAAAATAATGTCATCAACGTATATTTGTACTACAAGTAAATCTTTACTTTTTCTTTTCAAAAATAATGTTTTATCAACATTTCCTCTTGTGAAATCATTTTCAATTAAAATTTACTTAGTCTATCATACCAAGCTCTAGGTGCTTGTTTCAAACCATATAATGCCTTGTGCAATTTAAAAACGTGATTTGAAAATTCGTGATCTTCAAAACCTGGTGGTTGTTCTACATAAACTTCTTCATTTATAAATCCATTTAAAAATGCACTTTTAACATCCATTTGAAATAAGTTAATGTTCATATGACATGCAAATGCAAGTAAAAGTCTAATGGCTTCTAATCTAGCTACAGGTGCAAAGGTTTCATCAAAATCAATACCTTCTTCTTGATTATATCCTTTTGCAACTAATCTAGCTTTGTTTCTAATTACTATGCCATTTTCATCTAGTTTATTTCTAAAAACCCATTTTGATCCTATTACTGAATGATTTTTAGGTCTTTCACTAATGTCCAAACATTATTTCTAGTAAATTGATTTAAGTTCTTCTTGCATTGCTACATCCAATTATTATCTTTTTCAGCTTCTTCAATAGTTTTAGGTTCAATTTGAGAGACAAATGCAAGATGATTACTAATATTTCTCATATATGATCTAGTTCTTATTCCTTGAGATGGATCACCTATAATCAATTCCTTGGGATGACTATGAGCATATCTCCAGTCTCTTGGAAGATCTATATCATTATGATCAATATTAACATCATCGTCCTTATGTGAATCATCATCTTTAGCTTCTTGTTCATGATCAGAAGATACTTCAATATTAAGTTTTTCAAGATCTTTTTCAATTATGTTTGTATCTTCCTCATCATCAATCTTTTCAGATCCAGTTGCTAAAGATTCATCAAAAACTACATGAATGGATTCTTCAACTACTAGGTTTTCTTGTTAAATACTCTATATGCTTTACTAGTTGTTGAATAACCTAAAAAGATTCCTTCATCAGATTTAGCATCAAATTTTCCTAAGTTGTTTTTACCATTATTATGAATAAAACATTTACATCCAAATGCATGAAAGTATTTTATATTGGGTTTTCTTTCATTCCATAATTCATAAGGTGTTTTCTTTAAGATTGGTCTTATTAAGGGCTCTATTTAAGATGTAACATGCTGTGTTAATAGCTTCCGCCCAAAAGTACTTTGGTAGGTTGCTTTCACATAGCATGGTACGGGCCATGTCTTCTAGAGTCCTATTTTTCCTTTCAACTACACCATTTTGTTGTGGAGTCCTAGGGGCTGAAAAATTATGATTAATACCATTTTCAGTGCAGAAACTTTCAAATAAGTGATTTTCAAATTCAGTTCCATGATCACTTCTTAGAGATACTATGGTAGTGTTTTTCTCATTTGTGACTTTCTTGAAGAATTTCAGAATATCGAGAAAGTCTCATCTTTGTGAGCTAAAAACATTACCCAAGTATATCTAGAATAATCATCTACAATCACTAGACCATATTTCTTTCCTCCTAGACTTGTGGTTCTAGTTGGTCCAAAAAGGTCCATGTGAAGTAGCTCTAAAGGCCTAGAAGTTGAAACAAGTTTTTAGATTTGAAAGAACTTCTAGTTTGTTTTCCAAATTGACATGCATCACATATTTTGTTATTTTCAAAATCTAATTTAGGTAAACCTTTAACTAAATCCATTTAATTAGTTTTGAAATAAGGTGTGTGCTTGCGTGACCTAATCTACGATGCCACAACCAACCAATATCATTTATGTTAGCATTGTCAGCAATTAAGCAATGACTACTTTCAGATAATTTGTCTAAGTCAACTAAGTAACATTGCCATGTCTATAACCAGTAAAAACAATGCTATCATCAATGGAATTAGTTACAGTGCATAATAGAAGATTTAAATGAAACATTAAAGTTTTATCACATAATTGGCTTATACTAATTAAATTGTGCTTTAAACCATCAACATAAAGTACATTATCAATAAATATAGATGGAGTTATGCGAACTTTACCAAGGCCCATAATTTGACCTTTACCGTTATCGCCAAACGTCACAACTCCACCTTTCTTTTCTTCCAGGGTGATGAATTCATCTTTGTCACCCGTCATATGTCTTGAGCAGCCACTATCAAGGTACCACTTTTTTTTTGATCTTTTGGCTACAAGACATTCCTGCAACATAATTTAAACTTTATGTTTAGGTACCCAAGCTTTCTTGGGTCCTTCATGGTTAGTAGCAATAAAATTGTTCCTTTCGGAACCCATATTTTCTTTCCTTTAGATTTAGTTTTTCATTATTACTTATTGTTTTGCATTCAAAAGATTTATGTCCTTTTTGATTACATTTAAAACAAGTAATATTACTTTGGTTACCTTTTACAAAAATATTTTTCAATAATTTTTGTTTCTAAATGTGTTATATCCTAAACCTGCTTTGTCAAAAACTGCTTTTTGACTATCTAATATCATATTTAATTTAGTTGAGCTTAAGTAAATTTCTCAACAATGTCTTTATATTTTTAACATCTTTCTTTAGAAAATCATTTTCATTAGAGATTGATTCTTTTTCTTTAATTAGATTTTCATTTTCAGATTTAATCAAATCAATCTTATGTTTCATTGAAAAGTGTTTCCTTTTATCTTTTAAATCTTTAACTACTAGATTTAATTCATTTTTCTCTTTAATTAAATTTAAGTTTTCAGTTTTTAAAGATTTGTGTTTCTTTTTCAAAGCTTTGAAATCAATCATCAATTCATTAAAAGCTTCAAACATTTCATCAAATGTAAATTCATCATCGGGGTTTCGGAACTTACCTCTTCGTTGTCGTCGTTGTTGGCCATGAAACAGATATTGGCAACTTCCTTTTGTTCTTCTTCTTCGGAAGAAGATTCATCAGACCATGTTGCCATGTATGCTTTCTTCTTTTTCTTGTAGGCCTTTTTTAGCAAAGGACAATCATATCTAAAGTGCCCTGGCTTTTTACACTCATAGCATACTAAGGGCTCTTTCTCTTTTTCTTTCTCCTTGTCCTTTTTCTTATCTTTTTCTCCATCAATTCTTGCTCCAAATTTCTTTTTATGGAAGGGCCTTTTTCTCATAAACTTTCTGAATTTCTTGGCCAAGAGAGCAGTTTCATCATCATCTTCATCATTACTTTCACTGCTGCTTTCTTCAACTTTTGCAGCCTTGAGGGCGATGGTCTTCTTCTTTCTTGACTCATCTCATTGACATGTTTAACTTGAAGCTCATGAGTCATTAGCGAACCAAGAAGCTCTTCCAATGGTAGGACGTTCAGATCTTTGGCTTCTTGTATGGCTGTCACCTTGGCTTCCCAAGTCCTTGGAAGTGACCTAAGAATTTTGCGAACAAGCTCAGAGTTAGTATAAACTTTTCCAAGACTTTTTAAACCATTCACAATATCAGTGAATCTAGTGAACATGCATGTGATGGTTTCAGTTTGTTCCATTGTAAATAATTCATATTTATGAACCAAAATATTTATTTTTGATTCCTTAACTTGGTTTGTTCCTTCATGTGTTATTTCCAACCTATCCCAAATTTCTTTGCGGAATTACATGTGAGATTCGGTTGAATTCATTTGAGTCTAAGGAACAATACAACATATTAATGGCTTTAGCATTTAATTGTGCCATTCTTCTATCATTATCATTCCAATCCCTTTCGGGCTTAGGAACAATAGTGCCATCAATTAAGTGTGTGGGTGTACTAGGTCCATTAGTTATTACTCCCCACAATTCATAGTCAGAAGCTTGAATGAATATTCTCATTCTAGCTTTCCAATATGAATAGTTGGTTCCATTAAATAAAGGAGGTCGATTCGTAGAATGACCTTCAGCAAAAATGAACCACTTTGTGTTGCCATAAGGATCTTTAGCCCTTGATCGTGAGATCAAATTCTAAATGAGCACTTGCTCTGATACCAATTGTTGGCCCAGATGGCAACCCAAGAGGGGGGGGTGAATTGGGTTCTTTAAAAATTAGCCTTTTTAAAATAGTTTGCTTGTGATTTATGATGGCAAATGCGAGGTAACTACAAAGTGCAGTGAATAAGATAGAGATAGAAAGAGAGACAATGGAACACGGCAAATTCAAAAGATTTTATAGTGGTTCGGTGTATCCAACACCTACGTCCACTCCCAAGATTCACTTGGGTCCACACTATAATCACCCTAGATTACAGCAGAGTTGTTTTACAAGCTCACAACTCGAACTTGTTGTTTTCCGGGCGCACAACGAACCCAGCTAGTTTTCAAGGGCTCACCAGCACAAAAACCCTAACTCAAGCTTAACCAAGCTTGAACCGAGGTAAAACTACCTCCTCTAGTTCAATCCCCAAGATTGAACTAGGCACAAACAAAATAAGTATTGTTTTTGAAATACAAAGCTCCTCAATGAGCAAATATACAAATTAAGAATAACAAGGTTTAGAAAAGCCTGATTTGTAGAAAGGTTGGCTTTTGAGCTTTTCTTCTTTTCTTCTTTCTTCTTCTCCTTGCAGGATTGAATCAAGCCTCAGCTCCGATTCTTCACAGTTGAAACAGTTGAGAAGAGTTGAAAAGAAAGAAATGAATCTCCTCTCTCCAAGATGGAAAATCCGCCAAGACTTTGATTTTGAACGCTTTGGATTCCTCTTGAGCTTTTTGGAGTGGAGTGGATTTGAGCTAGAAGGTTTTCCTTTCAAGATTCAAGCTCTCGGATTTTTGAAATGGGATTTGTCTATCTCAGATTTCTCTCTTTGTTTTTCAGATTTTCCGTCCTCTTTTTTTTGAACAATAGACTTCCCTTTTATAGATTTTTTTACACCGTTTTTGGAAGAAAACTATCCGTTGGAGTGTACCTTGTATCAAAATATATCCGTTAGAAATAAGGTAAAATAGAAATATTACCGTTAGAGCTGATCTGGCAATTTGATTTTTCGTTCCAGGTGGGTTGGAGTCGACTCTAACTTTTCTAGAGTCGGCTCTAGCTCGAGGTATTTTAAAACGGTATTTCTGGAGTCGCCTCTGGCTTTTCTGGGGTCAACAAGATACTTTCCGGAGTCGACTCTAACTTACCCGGAGTCGACTCTAGGTCGGGGCCAGAAAAATCGACTTTCTGCTTCGTCTGTGAGAGTCGACTCTAACAGTCTCGGAGTCGACTCTAAAGTCCGTGCCAGTTCCAGAGTCGGCTCTGTGATTCTCGGAGTCGACTCTAATGTATGCAATTCTTTCCTAAACATTAGATTCGATCCAGAACACTATGTAACTCCTGATTTTGATCATTTAATAGTCTTATAATCTGAAACACTAAATCAAAATCATCAGAGCCTTCAAGAGTTATACTCAGATAGTTTTGTTAATCATCAAAATCATCAATTGGGTCAACAGAGGGTGAGATACCCTTGCCTGTGACAGCCGAAACACCGCCATGCCAAAGCACGGTGATCATGAAGTTTTTGGTCGTACAGGTCCCCTTGGCATACAACGCCATTCTCGAGCGCCCAGGCTTAAATCTATTGGATGCAGTTATTTCCACCCGGTGCCTATTGGTGTAGTTCCCTACTAGCGGAGGAGTTGGGAAGATGAAAGGCGAGATCGGCTCAGTTCTGCCCTGCTATCACACAGCGTCAAGCCCCTTGGAGGCCGAGCCGGTCCCAGAAGCACCTGACCTCAGGGAGTCTGGTAGGAGAGGGGAGCCGGCCGAGCACCTCCTGACCTTTACCCTCGGGGACGATCCGGCGAAGACCGTGCGCATCGGTGGACTCCTCCCCCCGGAGGATCGCGATCGCCTCCTAACTTTCCTGCAGGCCAACTCAGATGTTTTTGCTTGGTCAGTGTCTGACATGCCCGGCATTCCTCCAGAAGTAATCACCCACAAGCTCAACATCGATCCGAAGCATCATCCAATCTGCCAGAGGAAGAGGAGCTTCGCTCCCGAGCGGCAAAAGGCCATCGATGAGGAGGTTAACAAACTGCTCAGTGCCGGCCACATCCGAGAGGCGCATTACCCTAGCTGGTTGGCTAATGTGGTCATGGTACGAAAGGCAAACGGGAGCTAAAGAATTTGCATTGACTTCATCGACCTCAACAAGGCATGTCCAAAAGACAGTTTCCCCCTGCCAAGGATAGACCAGCTGGTAGATTCCACTTCCGGCCATGAGCTCCTCAGCTTCATGGACGCCTTCTCTGGATATAATCAAATAAGGATGGACCCCAGCGACGAAGAGCACACATCCTTTATGACAGAAAAGGGGATTTATTGCTACAAAGTGATGTCCTTCGGTCTCAAGAACGCGGGGGCGCCTATCAAAGATTGATGAACAGGGTGTTTCAGGATTAGTTAGGCCAAAACATGGAAGTCTACGTGGATGACATGCTAACCAAGAGCATTCGCGCCTCTGATCATGTCTCCGATCTAGAAGAAACCTTCAACAACCTCCGCCGCTTCCAGGTCAAGCTGAACCCCAAGAAATGTGCCTTCGGGGTCACGGCAGGAAAGTTTCTGGGTTTTATGGTGACTCAGCGAGGGATCGAGGCAAACCCAGAGAAGATCAGTGCCATCCTCGACATGAGGCCACCATCCAGCAAGAAGGAAGTGCAGCGGCTAACGGGGAGGGTGGCGGCTCTAAGTCATTTCCTCTCCAAATCAGCCAAGAAATGCTTGCCCTTCTTCAAGGCCCTACGGAAAGTAAACAGCTTCGAGTGGACGGACGACTGCCAGAAAGCCTTTGATGGGCTAAAAGTGTTTCTGTCTTCTCCGCCGCTCCTGTCTAAGCCAAGAAACGGGGAAAGTCTCTTCCTCTACCAAGCTGCTTCTTGGAGGCCGTTAGCTCAGTCTTGGTGTGTCTCGATGCTGACGAGACCCAAAGGTTTGTTTATTACATGAGCAAGGTGCTTATGATGCGGAGGTCAGATACTCCAAGACAGAAAAATCATTTTCGCCTGATCATCTCCGCCCAGCATCTCCGCCCATATTTCCAAGCCCATCCTATTGTGGTGCTCACGGACCAACCTCTCTGAGCCATCCTGATCCGTCCGGACACCTCAGGCAGACTCGCCAAGTGGGCCATCAAGCTAGAAGAATTTGACCTCTCCTTTCAAGCACGGTCGGCCTTGAAGTCCCAAGTCCTGGCCGATTTCTAGTCAAGTGCACTTGGGCGGATGAGGAGACTAGGGAGGTTTCCATGGAGCAACATGAGCCCGGGCCAAGCAGCGATGGAGAAACCTGGATCCTCCATGTAGACGGCACGTCAAACTCTCAGGGAAGCGGCGCCAGTCTCATTCTCACCGGACCAAGTGGAGAGAGAGCAAAATGCGCCCTGCGATTTCTATTCAAAGCCACCAACAACCAGGCCGAGTATGAGGCCTTGCTAGCAGGATTAAGGCTAGCCCAAGGGTTGGGAATAAGGCGTCTCAGAGCTTTCACTGACTCGCAACTCGTCTCCGGACAAATCAACGGGGAGTACGAGGCATGTGACCCCACTATGACTCAATACCTGGGTAAGGTTCGGCTCTTGGTCTCTCTGTTAGCTTATTTCAGCATCAGTTATATTCCCTGGAGTGAGAACGCCAAGGCCGACATCCTTTTCCACCTGGCTACCACCGCCGACAGCATTGCAAGGGACGCCTACGTCAAGTACCTAGAAAGGCCCAGCATAGAAGATGGTGAGGAAGTCCTCCCGCTCACCCAAGAGCCTACATGAATGGATGCCTACGTCCGCTATCTCACTGACGGCACCCTCCCTGATGACCGCAATGAAGCCAAACTGCTCAAGTGGGGGGCTTCAAAATTTGTCCTCTTAGACGGGCGTCTATACAGGAGGTCGTTCTCTTACCCCCTGCTCAAATGTGTATGACCCGCCGACGCCGACTACATTCTCAGAGAAATCCATGAAGGCATCTGCGGAAATCATATGGGGGGCAGGTCCCTAACCCAGAAGGCCCTTCGTCAGGGATACTTTTGGCTCACTATGAGGGAGGACGCTGCCAAGTTAGTTCAGAACTGCGATGGTTGCCAGTGCCACACGCACATCCAACATCAGCCGTCCACCCTGCTAAGCTCGCTCTTGGCCCCCTGGCCCTTCGCTCAGTGGGGAATGGACATCCTCGAGCCATTCCCCCCAGCCTTGAAACAGCGGAGATTCTTGCTAGTAGCCATCGACTACTTCACCAAGTGGGTCGAGGTCGAGGCATTGGCTAAGATCACCGAAGGTAAGGTCAAAGCCTTCTTCTGGAAGTCGATCATATGCCGCTTTGGCCTACCTCACACCCTCGTCACGGACAATGGTCTCCAGTTCAACAATGAAGCATTCAAGACTTTCTGTAGCGAGCTAGGCATTCACCATCGATTCACCTCTGTCGGCCACCCCCAGACCAATGGGGAGGCCGAGGTCATGAACCACACCATTCTCAGAGGGCTCAGGACTCGGCTAGATGGATCAAAGTATCGATGGGTGGAGGAGCTCCCCAGTGTGATATGGGCTAACCACATAACCCCCAGAGCCTCAACGGGCGAGAGTCCCTTCAGTCCCGTCTTCAGATCCGAAGCCATCATCCCTGTTGAGATCGGACTACCCAGTCCGCGCGTGGAGTCCTTCAACGAGGAAGACAACTCCACATTGATACGAGCTAACCTGGACTTTATCGACGAAGCACATGACCGGGCAAGGCTGCGTATGGCGACTTTTCATCAACGGGCAGCCAAGTACTATAACGCCCGAGTTCGTCCTAAGGTCTTTCGCCATGGAGATCTGGTTTTAAGAAAGGCTGAGGTATCTAAGCCTACGGAGGGGGGCAACCTGTCCCCCAACTGGGAGGGTCCTTATCGTATCGCCGAGACACTCCACCGGGGGACATACAGACTAGAAGAGCTCAATGGACAACCCATTCCGCATACCTGGAACGCGGATAATCTCCGCCGATATTATCAATGATGTATCCCCCAGAATACGAGTAATAAAAGGGTCCCTTCCAATGCCACAGCCTACTCTCCCTTGCATCCAAGGACCAGATCTCGCAAAAGGAGCTCGCCGGCATCGCAGCCTACGGGACACCACTCGGCCCTAGCACAGAGGTGCCCCCGAGGCGGTTAAGACCCTAAAGGCTCTATACCCGCCAAGTCACCCCTCGGACAGCACACAAACCCTCGAGGTGGTTCTAAAGGAGCTCACCGGCATCGCGGCCTACGGGACACCACTCGGCCCCAGCACGGAGGGGCTCCCAAGGTGGTTAAGACCCTAAAGGCTCTGTACCCGCTGAGTCGCCCCTCGAGCGGCACACAAACCCCCGAGGTGGTTCTAAAGGAGATCGCCGGCATCGTGGCCTATGGGACACCACTCAGCCCCGGCACGAAGGTGCCCCCAAGGCGGTTAACACCCTAAAGGCTCCATACCTGCCGAGTCGCCCCTCGGGCGGCACATAAACCCCCGAGGTGGTTCTAAAGGAGCTCACTAGCATCGCAACCTACGGGACACCACTCGGCACTGACACGAAGGTGCCCCCGAGGCGGTTAAGACCCTAAAGGCTCCGTACCCACCGAGTCACCTCTCGGGCGGCACACAAACCCCCGAGGTGGTTCTAAAGGAGCTTGCCAGCATCGCGGCCTACGGGTCACCACTTGGCCCCGGCACGAAGGTGCCCTCAAGGTGGTTAAGACCCTAAAGGATCCATACCCACCGAGTCACCCCTCGGGCGGCACACAAACCCCCGAGGTGGTTCTAAAGGAGCTCGCTGGTATCGCGACCTACGGGACACCACTCGGCCCCGGCACGGAGGTGCCCCCAAGGCGGTTAAGACCCTAAAGGCTCCGTACTCGCCGAGTCATCCCTCGGGAGGCACACAAACTCCCGAGGTGGTTCTAAAAGAGCTCGCCAGCATCGCAACCTACGGGACACCACTCGGCCCCGGCACGAAGGTGCTCCCAAGGTGGTTAAGACCCTAAAGGCTCCATACCCATCGAGTTACCCCTCGGGCGGCACACAAACCCCCGAGGTGGTTCTAAAGGAGCTCGCCGGCATCGCGGCCTATGGGACACCACTCGGCCCCGGCACGGAGGTGCTCCTGAGGCGGTTAAGACCCTAAAGGCTCTGTACCCGCCGAGTCATCCTTCGGGAGGCACATAAACCCCTGAGGTAGTTCTAAAGGAGCTCGCCGGCATCACAGCCTACGGGACACCACTCGGCCCTAGCACGGAGGTGCCCCCGAGGTGGTTAAGACCCTAAAGGCTCCGTACCCACCGAGTCGCCCCTCGGGCAGCACACAAACCCCCGAGATGGTTCTAAAGGAGCTCGCTGGCATCGCAGCCTACAGAACACCACTCGGCCCCGGCACGGAAGTGCCCCTGAGGCGGTTAAGACCCTAAAGGCTCTGTACCCACCAAGTCGTCCCTCGGGCGGCACACAATCCCCGAGGTGGTTCTAAAGGAGCTCGCCGGCATCGCAGCCTACGAGACACCACTCAGCCCCGACACGGAGGTGCCCCCAAGGCGGTTAAGACCCTAAAGGCTTCGTACCCGCTGAGTCACCTCTCGAGCGGCACATAAACCCTCGAGGTGGTTCTAAAGGAGCTCGTCGGCATCGCAGCCTACGGGACGCCACTCGGCCCTAGCACGGAGGTGCTCCTGAGTCGGTTGAGACCCTAAAGGCTCTGTACCCACCGAATTATCCCTCGGATGGCAAACAAACCCCCAAGATGGTTCTAAAAGAGCTCACCGACCCTTACGGTCTCCAAGTTTGCTGAGTTGGTCCCGACCACCCCTGGTCGGTCCCACTCGGCCCTGACATCTCCAAGGTCATCCGAGTCGGCCCAGACCTTCCCCGGTCAAACCCCACTCGGCCCTCGATGCTCTCAAGCCGATCTCGGTGCTAAATTTCCCTCGGATTGTTCCAAGTCCTTAGAATATTCGTGCATAGACGAATTCCCCTTCAAACAGCCTGCGACAGCTCAAGGCATCTTAAGTAACCTCCTACGCGGCCAGCTTATACCTCGAAGACACGTCTCAACATTGGCCAACCTGATGCAATGGTTCGGCCACGACATTGTCAACATGCGCAACACTCAGAGTTAAGGAGCACCTCAGAAGAAAGGTCCCCTCTCATCAATAGGTACGGGGCCCATCTTATTGTTAGTCGCACAATGAAATGTTCGGCCCAGAGGAAAGAAGAAACATGCAAGACAAAGTATAAAAGCGTCTTCATAAAAATCTTTTCTTCATTGATAATAAAAATGAAGTACAAAATTTGGCCCAAGGCCGGTTACAAAAAGGAAAAGGAAAAAACGGCAACTCTTCAGGCTCGCTTGGGCCCGGCTCTCCCTCGTCGTCCTCTTCCCCCATCAGCTCCTCATCAGATTCCCCGGGGCGGATCCCCTCGAGCTCGGCGATGTCGATTTTGAGATCCGCGGACACCTTAGTTTTGCACATGTCAAAGCCCTTGACATAGGCATCGAGACTGGCTTCGAGGACCTCCTTCCCGAACTTCGGCGAGAACTTGTAGCTGGAGATGGCCTGCCCCGCCTCGGCCTTGGCTCGCTGTGCCCTGGCCTTGGCCTCCTGGGCTTGCGCCCCGACCTCCCTATCTCGGCCCTTGGCTTCTTCGGCTCGTGCGTTGGCCTCGTCTGCGTAGGCCAAAGCCCTAGCCTTCTCGTGGCCCGCCTTGACCGCCACCTTCTCCGCAGCGGCTGCACTCTCCGCAGTAGCCCGAGCCTCATTTCGCGCAGCCCTGGCCTCCTCCTCGGTGCATTGAAGCTGGCGGACCAGCTCTTCATTCTGTGCCGTGGCGGCCTTCAGCCAATCCGAGACTAGCTCCAATTTGGCCTCGGCTGTGGATGCTCGGCCACTCTCGGCTTCGGCCCAACATTCTGCCTCCCTTATTTGGCCGCTCAGATTCTCCTCCCGGGCCTTGGCCTCCTGATGAAGTCGAGCAAGACTCTGGGACTGCGCCATGCTCTCCTTCTTGTACTTATCGGCCCGCGCCATGGACTTTATAAGCGCGTCTGCGGAATGAGACATCGCCTCATGTAGGGCAATTGCACCGTTGGCCATCTGCAGCAGAGGAATATGTTAACCACAAGAAGACTGAGATATCAAAGACACGTCCGAAAAAAAAAGGAACTCAAAGGATTACCTGGACAACGGAGACCATCACCATATCTAGGAGCGCAGAGTGGCTCATACCCCACGTCTCCTCCTCGGACTCGGCAGTCCAAAACTTCGACAAGAGACAGGCGGCCCGCCTGGCGTCTGTCATCAAACTGAGCACGGGTGCTGGCCGCATCGTCTTCTCCTGCGGCCCTTTAGCCCGAGGGCGAGTCGGACGGCGCGCTGATTGTTGGGATGAGCTCCCTGGCTCATCCCTCTGCTTCTCGGTCGCCTCCGTCCCAACTCTAGACCTTCTGGCGACTAGCTCCCCTTCTCCAGCAGTTGGGGGAATACTCTCCGTCTCCGGCTCGGCAGTAGCCGGAGGGCTAACGGCAACTATAACCTGCCCCGCCTCGGGCACGTCGGCGACGGCAGGGGCTTCCTCTTCAAGATCCACAATCACCACGGTGGCTTTGATGGTGACCGGAATCTCTCCTTCCTCTATCTCAGTCCCGATCGGCCTCGGGACCACTTCTCCAACCGGCGCTTCCACAGCCGACTCCTCTGCAGGCGTTGGAGCCTTAGGGACTTCAGCGGCTTGAGCCAGCTCGGCCCGTTCCTTCCTTCGAGCTTTCTTCGCTGGCCTTGACGTTTCCCCGGCTGTCGGCCTCTTTTGCTTCAAGGAGGCTTCAAACACATCGGCGGAGAACTTCATCGCTGCATCCAAAAACGAGGAATGTTAGCAACAGCGTATAGCAATCTTCTAGTCGAGACAAAAGGAATCAGGCGTTGTGCTCACCAACTGCCGGGGCCAACTCGGCTTCTATCAGGTTCTCCTCGGATAGGAGTTCCTTGTAGCCAGGGATTTGGTAGTTGGACAATTGGGTGAAGAGTTTCCTATCTCTCTCCCCCACAGTCGCATTGTCATTGGAGCTGGTGTCTGGCTCCATCCAATCGGTCCTCACCCCCTCGACATGGGCAAAAAGGAAGCCGGATTTCCATTCCCTAATCTTGGACGGAAGACCTAGGAGAAAGGCCCTACTCGGCCTGGCGGTGAAAGCCCACCAGGCCCCCTCACCTTGGCGGCAGAGCTTGTAGAAAGTCCGGAACAGTGATAGCCCGGGCCGAGCCTCCTGGAAATAACAAAGAATGACAAAGGCACAAATGATCCGAATCGAGTTCAAAGTCAACTACGTCGGCACTAGCCTATACCTGTCTAAAAGGTTCAGGAAAAAGGGTGGAGAGGAAGGTGCAGCCCGCACCAAAAAAATTCCTCATACAGAGCGACCCGACCAGGGTAGGTGGAGGTCACTCTATCTTCGGGTCCCGGTGCGGACAAATGAATAAAGCCGGGGACCATGTACTTAGCCCTAATGGCCTCTACGTCTTCGGGGGTCACAGTTAAGGCGAATCCTGACGGACCTGCTGGATCAGACTCACCACCGGAGGTTGTCCGGACGGCGGGAGGACACGGGAACTGCCTAATAGGGGAGGCCAAGGAAGATGGAGGTCCGGTTGTCGTCGGTCGATCACGGATGGTAACGCCACCCACCGATCGGGGCATCTGGCTAACTGAAGGGGTCTGGTCTTCACTATTGGAATGGGAAGTTTCTACTATAGGCCTCTTACCCTCCCTAACGGTACGACGGTCCATGGATAAAAATGAAAGATGAAACTAACCTGGAAATCAAAGAGAATTTGAAGACAAAAAGGGGCTCAGGTTGCAGAAGAATTCAGAGAAGGAAAGCTGGAAGAAAGCGATGGCAATGTAAAAGCTTTCCCCAAGCCCTTGGGGCGCTTTTATACCCCCATCTCCAGACAACGATAATCAAGGCCTCACCACGTGATACTCTCCTATTGCGTCACGAGTTGTCCGTTGGAAATCTCGTCTGCGCCCAAGACGTGCCGTCTTGATTTGCCCCGAGGAGCATGATCCCCGACCAATCGCGGGGCATAGAAAACGGAGAGGCGATGATGACCTTTACCTTTTTCCATTCCCCCAATAGGCTTCCTCTTTGAGGCATCCGACGCTAACGTCAGCTCCCACCTACCACATGATTGTGGAAGATTTTCGAAGCGACACTACCTCGGGATGATGTGCCAGCTCACTAAGCTATTAAAAGCGCACTAAAGAGCAAGCATTTTTGAATTTTCGTACCCCTCTCGCCCAAAGGGCAGCGGGCACGTGGCCATTCGCGCTTAGGGGCGGGGGGGCATCTGATGTGGATGACGTAGCCACGAGGGCAATTATGGCAAAATCAAAATCTTAAGGTGGCCCCGTCCGGCATCTCCAAGTCGGCCAAGTCGGCCCCGACCTTCCCTGGTCGGCTCCGCTCGGCCCCGGCATCTCCAAGTCGGCCAAGTCGGCCCCGACCATCCCTGGTTGGCCCCGCTCAGCCCCGATAACTCCAAGTTGGCCAAGTCGGCCCCGACCTTCCCTGGTCGGCCCCGCCCCGGCATCTTCAGGTCGGCCGAGTCGGTCCTGTACGGCCTCGGCGCCCTCAAGGGGGTCGAGGCTGTCTCAAGTCGGCCCTAGAATGGTTCTGGCTGTTTACGTCGCCGTCCTTCTGACCCGCGCAGCCTGGCATCCCAGGCCCAACTACCCACTGGCCACGCCGCTGATGGGACTGGACCTAACTACCTGTCAGCCCCACTGACTGATGGACGTAGCTCACCAACCGCCGTTTTCCCTTCTCCGATGGATAGGACCCACCAACCAGCCCAAATTCACGTAACCCCACAAACCCCGTGGACATTCCTTTCTTACGGAACTCCACGTGGTTGTGCAGGTGTCAACCCCCTATAAAAGGGTAAGTCCACTCAGGAACAAGGTATGAAAACTCATACACTCGCTACCCTGATACCCAAAAAGGGATTCCCCCTTTTTGAGGACTCATTTTTTCTCTCCAGACTCATCTAAGCTCTCCCTCAGCTGTGACTCCGGTTACTGACTTGAGCATCGGAGGGTCCCCACCGAAGCATCCCTCCGGTCTTGGGACTTTTTGCAGGTCATCCAATCAGGCATGGGACCGCGGATTAAGCAGCTCTCTTATCCCGATGTTCAAGACCGGTGATCAGGCGTCATCAGCCTGGATCATGACCTCGAGTGCCTTGGAATCAATTACCCTGGACACTTGATTAGGTATGCCATTTAGATTACAAGCTAAAAATGCTTCAATCATAATTAGATGAATCGTACTTCAGAGAAATTTCTTTTCTAAAATCCAAAGTAACCTCTCCCAGGGATACAGCCAGCTACTCACCATTGATGAAAACAAGCAAGCTTAGCAACTCACTTAAACGCTTGGCACAAACTTATCTTGGCAAGTATCAATAAACATGTTGATCAGTTTTTATTCAGTCATTTAATAAGTAGACATGTAAAAGGATCAGACTACATCAGTTTGTATGATAAAAGATTTAATTTGCTCACATTTGACTTTATATATCTTAGGAGACATCAAATTGCCGACTTGTCTTCTCTTTTTTATGCATTTCATAGGTGATGGGGCCAGTTGACCCCATAGAGATTAAAAATTTTTTGAATGGCCCCAAAGGCCGACACCCGACGACCGACGGCCCCAAAGGCCAACACCTCCAAGACCGATGGCCCCAAAGGCCGATGGCTCCAAAGACCGACGGCCCCAAAGACCGACGGCTCCAAGACCGATGGCCCAAAGGCCGACACCCGACGACCGATGGCCCAAAGGTCGACACCTCCAAGATCGACGGCCCCAAAGGCTGACAGCTCCAAAGACCGACAGCCCCAAAGCCGACACCTCCAAGACCACGGCCCCAAAGGCCGACGGCTCCAAGACCGACGGCCCCAAAGGCCGACACCCGACGACTCCAAAGGCCGACACCCCCAAGACCGATGGCTCCAAGACCGTCGGCCCCAAAGGCCGACGGCTCCAAGATCGGCATCTCCAAGATCGGCACCTCAAAGACCGTCGGCCCCAAAGGCCGACAGCTCCAAGACCGTCGGCCCCAAAGACCGACGGCCCCAAGGCCGACACCTCCAAGACCGACGGCCCCAAAGGCCGACGGCTCCAAGACCGACGGCCCCCAAAGGCCGACACCCGACGACCGACGGCCCCAAAGGCTGACACCTCCAAGACCGACGGTCCCAAAGGCCGACACCCGATGACCGACGGCCCCAAAGCTGACACCTCCAAGACCGACGGCCCCAAAGACCGACGGCCCCAAAGGCCGACACCTCCAAGACCGACGGCCCCAAAGGCCGACGCTCCAAGACCGACGGCCCAAAGGCCGACACCCGACGACCGACGGCCCAAAGGTCGACACCCCCAAGACCGACGGCTCCAAGACCATCGGCCCCAAAGGCTGACGCCCCCAAGACCGGTACCTCCAAGATCGGCACCTCGAAGACCGTCGGCCCCAAAGGCGACAGCTCCGAGACCGTCGGCCCCAAAGACCGACGGCCCCAAAGGCCGACCTCCAAAACCGACGGCCCCAAAGGCCGACACCTCCATGACTGACGGCTCCAATACGATGGCCCCCAAGGCCGACACCTCCAAGGCCGGCACCTTCCCAGGCAGCCCCGGCACCTTTCCAAGCGGCCCGGCAACTTTCAAGCTGGCCCCAGCACTCTCCTAGCCGGCCCCTACGCCTCCAAGCTAGGCATCCCGGTACTTCCCAGGCGGCCCCGGCACCTTCCTAAGCGGCCCCCTGCTTCTCCAACCAAGTCGGCCTCGACACTTCCTCTGCCTCTCCAGTCCCGCCGAGTCGGCCAAGGCCATCCCCGGCAAGCCCGACTCGGCCCCGGCATCTCTAGTCCTGCCGAGTCAGCTAAGGCCATCCCAGGCCGGCCTGACTAGTCCCCGGCGTCTCCAGTCCCACCGAGTCGGCCAAGGCCATCCCCGGCCAGACCGACTCGGCCCCGGCGTCTCCAGTCCCACCGAGTCGGCCAAGGCCATCCCGGGCCTGCCCGACTCGGCTCCGGCGTCTCCAGTCTCACCTAGTCGACCAAGGCCATCCCAGGCCGGCCCGACTCGGCCCCGGCATCTCCAGTCCCGCCGAGTCGGCCAGGCCATCCAGGCCAGCCCGATCGGCCTCAGCGTCTCCAGTTCCACCGAGTCGGCCAAGGCTATCCCTGGCTGGCCCGACTCGCCTCGACATCTCCAAGTCTGCCAATTCGGCCCCGCCCCGGCACTGCCTTGCCAGCGGGATGGGCCCCAGCCATCTTGGGTCAACCCGGCTCGGCCCTGATAAGACGGGATTCCCCAGTTCCTGCTAGATCAGCCCCAACGGTTCAAGAAATCGCCTCTCTGACGCGCACCGCCCGACAGCACCGACGCGCGCCGCCCGACAGCCCCGCTGGTGATGGGATAGGACCCACCAATCAGCGATGATTCACGCAACTGAACTCCGCAGACATCTCCTCCTCACGCAATCCCACGTAATCGTGCCAGGGTCAACCCCTATAAAAGGTGAATCCACTCACCAAACAGGTATGCGCGATAACCCCCAAATCGCCATCTCAATTCTCAAAAGGGGATTCCTCCTCTCGAAGATCCCATTTTTTCACATAAAACAGGGCTCACTCGAGCCCTTCTTCACTGTGACCTCAGTCACTAACTTGGCCGTCGGAGGGTCCGCCGAAGACCCCCTTCGGTCCCAGGACTTCTTTGCAGCACCCCACGAAGCGAGGATTCGAGAAGCACCTCCGTTCCCGATGTCTAGGAGAGGTGATCGAGCGTCATCAAATTAGCGTGCCAGGAAGGGGATAAGAAAAAGTAGCGAACATTCTTCCTGAGCTACATCTTTCGTCCCCTCTCTTCTCCCAGAAACCATGGTGGTGACACGAGCTCAGGACGCCTCCATCTGCCCAGCGGGGTTTCCCCCCAACTAGATAGCAGGAGGCCAACCCCCTGCTACCAACCCTTCGGTCGCGGCCCGCTGCCGGACGCCATGTCCAAACAGCGGAGCAACTGGCAACCCTCTCCCAGCAAGTTCAGAATCTCAAGCCATGGTCCATGGCTCCAGCAGCAGCAGTCCGTGGCCACCCAACACTAGACCGCTCCCCCTGCCCCAGCAGTCGGCGAGGGAAGGTTCTCCTCGACGGGAGGCCGGCCGGCGAGAGACCGCCGACGTAGTTTCCCCTAGGAAGCCTCGACGCGAGCCCTCCAAGCGGCCACGGT
>UESW01001563.1:376948-419610 GCA_900491605.1 Calamus simplicifolius | reverse complement strand
CCATATTTCAGAGGTGTGCTGATCCCAGTGGCTACGATTGGCGCCATGTATTTGCAGCCACGAGGAAGTTTTATTTTTCAGAGTTTCAGGTAAACTTATTAAATACAATTTATCTTAAATTTCTTAATCTTAATAAATTCTTAAACTAACTGTTTATTTCAATGCAGAAAAAGTTTAGGTGGGACCCTGCTATCCATGATGCCATTAGGGCAGCATGGAATGCTCTTACCGCACGCCGATACTCCGACATGCTTCATCGTTGGAGGACATCGGGTGAGCATCCTGCCCATGTACCGGAAGGTATTTGGCACGAGTGGCAGCAAGCGTGGCAGTCTGATGGCTGGCGCAGGAGGTCCGCATCAGCCAACACGAACTGTCGATCCGAGAGGGGCGGTCCTGGCATGGGTCTCTCCCGCCACACTGCGGGGTCTATTTCGATTCAGGAGCACAAACGCCGCATGGTAAGAAAACTTAAATATTTTAATTACTAATTTAGTTATTTATAAATACTTTTATTTATATCAATTTTTCTTTATGTTGTTGTAGTCTGAACAGGAGGGCGGAGATCCTGGTGAGTTTCGCCTATTCAGGGCGACACACACAAGGAGGGATGGTTCCTGGGTCGATACACGATCACGGGAGGTTGCGGTAAGAAATTAGCTTTATATTGTATCTGTTTAATTCCTAAAATTTTATTTAGAGAAATTTATTGATTCATTTATTATTGATTTTATAATTCAAAGGCACGAGTCGAGGAGCTTCAGTCCCAGGCATCGCAGGTCGACTCCACTGATGGGGGACCACTCGTCGAACTCTCATCAGAGGAGAGTCGATGTGTGTTTTTGGAGGCTATTGGTGCCCAGCCGTGAGACCGCAGGGTCTATGGTCTGGGCACTAGAGCTTCTGCATATTTTCCCCAGCAGGCCTCCAGTTCATGCTATTCTGGCGATATTCCTGTCGAGCGTTTAGAGGACATTCGGAGATCTATTACGGAGGAGGTTCGGCAGGACATTCGGTAGGAGATTCAGCAGGAGTTCGACCAGCACACGGAAGTCCTTCAGCACGAGTTCGACCAACGCACGGAAGTCCTTCAGCACGAGCTCTCTGACATAAAAGAGCAGATGCGTCACATGCGGGATTTGGTTAGCCGCATGTCGCAGGGTTTTCAGCCACCACATGATCGTGATAGTGGAGATTCTTGATATATTTTTTCTTTACTTTTTATGTGTTATACATGGAAACTTCAAAATTTTAATATATTAATTATTTTTGAAAATTTAATGATGAATGTTTCGATTAATATTAGTGTTTCGATCAATATCAGTGTTTCGATCATAATTTTTGTAAATTTAACTGTTTTAATTTATAATATTTTATATATTTTTTAAAAAATTTAATTAGCGACGCATTAACGGCTGAAATTGCATCGCTAATATATCTAAAATACTATTATTAAATATTGTGACGCATTCAATTGCGTCGCAATATTGCGACGCAATTGAATGCATCGCAATATTAAATTTAACCATTTTATTTTTTAATCTTTTTTATTTTTTTTAAAAATATTTAATTAGCAACGTATTAGCGACTAAAATTGTGTCACTAATATTTCTAAAATATTATTATTAAATATTGTGACGCAACGTCTTAGCGTCGCAATATTGCGACGCACTTGGTTGCGTCGCAATATTAAATTTAACCGTTTTAATTTTAATTTTTAATATTTTTTTATAAAAATTTAATTAGCGACTGAAATTGTATCGCTAATATTTCTAAAATATTATTATGAAATATTGCGACGCAACGACCTTGCAACATAAAGACGTTGCGTCGCAATATTGCGACGTAATAAATGCGTCGCTGAGAGTCGCTATTTAGCGACACAATTGCGACTAAATTCATTCTGTGACGAAACTTACAACGACGCTAAAGTTGCGTCACTAATGCATCGCAAAACCTAGTTTAGCGACGCATTAGTGATGCATTTTTGCGTCGCTATACTTATTTTCTGTTGTAGTGTATGTTTTTTTAGATATCCAATTATATTGATATAAAAATTCACTTTATATATATATATATATGTATGTATATGTATATGTATGTATGTATGTATGTATGTATGCATATGTATATGAAGAGAGAACTGAACTTTCTACATTTAAATGTAATCAAGTCTAGTGCTCTTTTTCTCTGTATACAGACCTTATCCATATCAACTGATATAAAGTAATATATTTGAGAGATCACCCATTTATTATATTGACTAAAATTTTGTGATTCTTAATAAAGTAGTTTTATATATTTTTTCCAAAGAAATGACTGTGAGTCATTCAAGTTTGACAAATTTATATAATAACCTTAAAAGAATTTTTTCAAAGATTTTAAAACTATCATTTTGGTACACAAAACTAATTCCATCCATATACCTCCTAATACCATTAAGTTACTGAATGAAAAGATGAATTTTATCGTTACGAAACCATAACAATTATTCTTGTTCAGACTTTGAGGGCTAATCTTGATATTACTTTAAAAATTTATTGTCATATGATCATCATATAGTAATATCCCACGGTAAAAATAAAAAAAATTACATAATGAAAGTTTTGGGATCTTAAAAAGAAAATCTTTCATGCTTAATACCTAAATCAGCCGAATTTAAGTTCTTAATGTAATTGGTACGATGCTGTTAAAGGCTCAAGAAGGCTAACTTATACTGAACTAGTGTGGGTTCAACGATTAAAATTAAATCAAGTTTAGGATTTATGGATAAAAAAAGAGATTTTTTCTTTCAAAATAATTTTTTTCTCATCTCCTTCTTCCTATCCTTTCTTCGCATGAAGCTT
The DNA here is from genome assembly GCA_900491605.1 of Calamus simplicifolius. Classification (NCBI taxonomy): domain Eukaryota; kingdom Viridiplantae; phylum Streptophyta; class Magnoliopsida; order Arecales; family Arecaceae; genus Calamus; species Calamus simplicifolius. The sequence continues at coordinate 416,764 of UESW01001563.1, read as the reverse complement.
CACGTACATGAGAAAAGAAAGAAAAGGTTAAAAGAAAAGAGGAAAAAGTGGGTTTCGAACCAGAAACCAAAGGAAGCAACTAAGAGGCAACTAACAGCAGCAGCAAGTTGATTGGTGGTGCGCGCGCGCACATAAAAGCTAACATTTTTATTCAGCGAGTAATCCCACTGTCCGCTGAACCTCAACAGTTAATTTTTTTTAATACTAAGATCTCAAATCAATATGCTCAGACCTTAGCAAAATCTGCACTTTTTATTGATATTTTAATGAATATAAAAAATAATATTTTTTATTTTTTATTATTCCATCCCTCATCCTAGATGCATCATAAATTTAGTGTCTCATCTCACATCGGCATCGGGATTGGTATACAAATTAATATTTTCGGATAACGGTCGTCTTCGTTCGAAAATTAAGTGGGTAGCCCTGAGCACAGGAAATGAACTTTTCGTCTTTTCCAGCTCCTCAACCCAAGAGACCTGGCATCTTCTTATCTTGTAGCCCTTCACTAAGCCCTTCCTTTGCGCGCGTGTCAACATCTAATGAGTTATTGGCGCAGAAACAATAAAGACATCGCTATCATCTCAGAAATCACGTAAGAGATTTTACGAGTTGGTTGTTAGTAATTTTTATATTATAATATTTTGTGCTCCATCATGTGTTTATATGAAAATAAAAAAGTAGAAATTTATCTATCTGATTCAAGTTCAGCTTTGTCTTCATGAACTGTCAAGATGATTGAAAAATCTAATTTGCAAAACCTAACTCCATATGCAATCCATTCATTACACGAAGCTAGGCCATTCATCATTGTATCCTTTAAAATTATTTAAGAATGGCATTAGACGACAAGTTGGTACTGATGATGCCCAATCATCGATCCTGGACGTCAGGGACGGAGCGCTTCTTGAACCTTTGCTTCACCAGGTTGCCTGCAAAGAAGTCCCAAGACCGAAGAGGATTCTCTGGTGGAACCCTCCGACGCCCAAGTTAGCAATTAAGGTCACAGCTGAAGAGGGGCTCGAGTGAGCCCTTTTTGGTATGGAAAAGGAGATCTCAGAGAGGAGGGATTCCTTTCTGAGTGCTAAGACAGCGATTTTGGGGATTATCGCACATACCTGTTTAGAGAGTAGATTCACCTTTTTATAGGGGTTGACCTAATCACGTGGGATTCCATGAGGAAGGAATGTCTGCGGGTTCTTGGAAGTTGTGTAAATCTGGGCTGGTTGGTGGGTCCTGTCCCATCGGAGAGGGAGAAAACGACGGTTGGTAGGTTAAGTCCCATCAATCAGTGGGGCTGCTGAGTTGTTGGGTCTAGTCCCATCAACAACGTGGCCAGTGGGTAGGTGGATCTAGCGTTGTCAGGCGGCGCGAATTAGAGAGGTGGTTTCTTGAATTGCTGGGGCCATGCTGGGGCCGATCTGGAGAGAACTGGGACATCTTGACCTTCCCGGGGGAGCCGAGGCTGAACTTAGTTGACTAGGGGCGGCCGGGGCCAACCTCCCCGGCCAGGAAGTACCGGGGCGGGGCTGGCCTAGGGTGGCATGGGCCGACTCGGCGGGCCTGGAGACGCCGAGGCCGAGAGGGGCCGGCCAGGAATGGTCAGGGCCGACTCGACGGGCTCGGAGACGCAGGGGCCGAGAGGGGCCGGCCAGGAATGGCCGGGGCCGACTCGGCGGACCCGGAGATGCCGGGGCCAAGAGGGGCCGGCTAGGGATGGCACGGGCCGACTCGGTGGGCCTGGAGATGCCGGGACCGAGAGGGGCCGGTCGGGGCCGACTCGGCGGGCTCGGAGATGCCGGGGCCGAGAGGGGCCGGCCAGGAATGGTCGGGGCTAACTCGGCGGGCCTGGAGATGCCGGGGCCAAGAGGGGTCGGCCAGGAATGGCCGGAGCCGACTCGGCGGGCTCGGAGACGCCAGGGCCAAGAGGGGCCGACCAGGAATGGTCGGGGCCGACTCGGCGGGCTCGGAGACGCCGGGGCCGAGAGGGGCCGGCCAGGAATGGCTGGGACTGAATCGGTGGGCCCGAAGATGCCGGGACCGAGAGGGGCCGGCCAGGAATGGCCCGGGTCGACTCGGCGGGCCCGGAGACGTCGGGGCCGAGAGGGGCCGGCCAGGGATGGCCGGGGCCGACTCGGCGGGCCCGGAGACGTCGGGGCCGAGAGGGGCCGGCCAGGGATGGCCGGGGCCGACTCGGCGGGCTTGGAGACGCCGGGGCCGAGAGGGGCCGGCCAGGAATGGCCGGGGCCGACTCGACGAGCTTGGAGACACCGGGGCCGAGAGGGGCCGGCCAGGGATGGCCGGGATGCAAAAATGCTCTGGTTTTGTCGAGATTGCCCCTGCGGCTGCACGTGGCTACACCGACCACATCAGATGCCCCTCCGCCCCTGAGCGCTAAGGACCATGCGCCTGCTGCCCTTTGGGCGAAAGGGGCGCGAAAATTCAAAAGGAATGATTGCTTCTTTTGGTGCGCTTTAAATGGGCTGATGAGTTGGCGCTTGGTTTCGAGGTGGTGTCTCTTCGAAGACCTCCCGTAATCATGCGTTAGGTGGGGTTGACGTTGGCGCCGGACGCTCCGGAGAAAGAGCTCATCAAGTAGCGGAGAAAAGGCAAGGACATCATTGCTGCCCCATTTTCTATGCCCCACGATTGGCCAGGGATCACGTCTCTTGGGGAAATGAGGCAGCACGTCTTGGTCCCAGGCGAGATTTCTGGCTGGCAGCCTGCAGCGCAATGGACGTACGCCATGTGGCAGGATCTCGGGTGGGGATAGCCGGAGATAGTGGCTATAAAAGCCTTTCAAGGGCCTGTGGAAACCTTTACGCTGCCATTGCTTTCTCTATTTCCTTCTTCTTTGAGTTCTTCTTCTGCGACCTGAGCCTTTTCAACTCCCAGGTTAGTCTTATCTCCTTCTTTTCCTATGGACCGTAGCCCATTAAGGAGGGTAAGAGACCTGTAGAGGAGTCCTCCCAGTCTGATAGCAAAAACTAGGCCCCTGTGACTAGTGGCCAAATGCCTCGACCGTCGGGCGGCGTCGTTATCCGCAACCCGTCAAGGGCACTAGAACCTCCGCCTACCTCTGGTCCTCCCATTAGGGCAGTCCCCCTGTCCTCTCGCTGTCCGGCCCTGCCTCCGGCGGTGAGCTCTGATCCGGCGGGTCCATCGGGGGTAGCCTCAACCATGACCCCTAAGGATGTAGAGGCCATTAGGGCTAAGTTCCTGGTCCCTGATTTCATTGGCCTGTCCGCGCCGGGACCGGAAGATAGGGTGATTTCTGACCATCCAGGTCGGGTCGCTCTATATGAGGAGTTCTTTCGGTGCGGGCTGTGCCTTCCCTTTCACCCTTTCTTTCTTAACCTTTTAGAGAGGTATAGATTAGTGCTGGCACAGTTGACTCCGAATTCGATTCGGATCATTTGCGCCTTCGTTATCCTTTGCCACTTTGAGGGGGCCCGTCTAGAGTTGTCCCTGTTCTGAGCCTTTTACAAACTCCGCCGTCAAGGCGAGGGGGCCTGGTGGGCCTTTACTGCTAGGCCGGGTAGAGCCTTCCCCCTAGCCTCCCATCCAAAATTAGAGGTGGAAGTCTAGGTTCCTTTTTGCTCATGTTGAGGGGGTGAGATCTGTTTGGAGGGAGCCCGATACCAGCTCCAACGATGACTCCTCCGTAAGGGAGAGAGATAAGGATCTGTTTACCCTGTTATCCAATTATCAGATCCCCGGCTATAAGGAACTCCTGTCCGAGGAGAACCTGATAGAGGCCGAGTTGGCCCCGGCGACCGGTGAGCCTGAATCGCTTTGTCCCATTTTTCTGTTTACTGCGTGTCGCCGCCAATGCCGATTATCTTTTCTTGTGCAGCCATGAAGCTCTCCGTCAACGAGTTCGAGGCTCTCGCAAGGCAGAAGAGGCCGGCGACCGGAGAGTCATCTAGGCCATCGAAGAAGCTCCGAAGAAGGGAGCCGGCTAGGCCGGCCACAGCCCCCACAGCCCCAACGCCCGTGGAGAAACCGGCCGAGAGGAAGCCGGTGGTGAGAGTGGCCCAAAGGCCAGCCAGGGCCGAAGTTGAAGAGGGGGAGATCCCGGCCACCACCGAAACACCGGTGGTGGTTTTGGATGAAGAAGCCCGTGCCGCCGCCAATGTGCCCGAGGTGGGGCAGGTTACTGTTGCCGTTGGCCCCCAGCTGCTGCAGAGCCAAGGAGGGAGAGCTCTCCCCCATTCGCCGGCGAGGGGGAGCGGATCGCCAGGGAGGCCCAAGATGGGGCGGAGGCGACCGAGGAGCAGGTGGATGAGCCGAGGAGCTCATCCCACCAATCGGCTTGGCGCCCAGACCGTCCTCAGGCGGAGGGTCCGTAGGAGGGACAGACGTGCCTGGTCCCAACCATCGGCAGAATGACGGATGCCACCCGAGCCTCCCGCCTCTTATCGGGAGTCCGGGCCGCCGATTTTGAAGAGGAGATGCGGGGGATGAGCCACTCCGCACTCATGGAAATGATTTTGGTCTCCATCGTCCAGGTAACCTTTCGGATCTTCTTTCTTTTCTCAATGCTTCTCTCTTTTAGCTAACGCATTTCTCCTGTCGCAGATGGCCAACGGTGCCCTTGGGCTTCGCGAGGCGCTGGCCCAGTCTTCCGGCACACTGGCGATGGCTCTGGCGCGGGCCAAAAAATACCGGCAGGAGAGCATGGCACATGCCGACAGCCTTGCTCGACTTCGCCAGGAGACCACGGCCCGCGAGGAGGGCTACGCCGGCCGCCTTCAGGAAATGAAGAGCCAGGCCGCTGTATCTGAGGCCAAAATGGAATTGGCCTTGGAAAGGTCGAAGGCCGCCACGACGCAGATCGAGGAGCTTATTAGGCGGCTCCAAAGTGCCAGGAGGAGGCACGGGCCGCCGGGGAGAAGGCCGCTGCCGCGGAGAAAGCGGCAGTGGAAGCTGTTTTGGAGAAGGCCGGTGCGGTGGCCTGCACTGACGAGGCCAGTGCCCGTGCCGCAGAAGCTGAGGCCAAGGCTTGGGAGGCTGAAAACAAGGCGCAGCGGGCCGAGTCCAAGGCCGGGCAGGCCGTCTCCAAGTTCAAGGCTTCGCCGGAGTTTAGGCAGGAGGTCCTCGAAGCCAGCCTTGATGCTTATCTTCAAGGCTTCGAGATGGGAAAAGTCCGAGTAGCCGCAGCCCTCGAGGTCGACATTGCCGATCTTGAAGACATCCGGGCCGGGGTCCCGATGAGGAGCCGGCTGGGGAGAAGGACGAGGGGAAACCTGGCCCCGGCGAGCCTTGAATTGTATTTTCTTTTTCTTTATCTTATGTAACTAACCTTGGGTCCAACTTTGTACTTATCTTTGGCTATCAATGAAGAAACTTTTTGTCCAAGCTTCTTACTTTTGTACCTTTCTTCCATAGTTAATGAAAAAATCCTTCACTCAAAATCTCTTTGTGTCTTGATCTGTTTGCTTCTTTTGCTTTTGAGAGAAACGCCTTACTGTGCCAAATCAGACATGCCGGCGACATTGTAGCTGGATATTGTATCTTCCAAACTCTTCTTTTGAACCTTGAGAGTTGCGCGTGTCGGCCGTGCTGAGACCGAACTGCAATTTCGGACTTGGCCAACACTTGAACACATCGCCGAGACGTAAACTGGCTACATGAATGCCCAGTGCTGTTGTAGGCTATTTGAAAGAAGGCTCGCCTGTGTATGAATCTTTCTGAAGGCTTGGAAGAATCGGCAGATGACTTGCTGCCAGGATTAATTTTGGAGGTGTCAAGGTCGACCAGAAATGGTCAGAAACGATTTAGCCGTTGTAAGGGCACCAAGGGCAAGTGAAGTTGACCAGAGGAAGTCTATGTCGACTTGCTCGGTGCTGAAAATGCCTGAACCGGTTAGGGCTGATTAGGAAAGGCCACGACTATGCCGCATCGAGCTGCTAGGAGAGATACCACCGTCCTGGGGCTGAGGGGGGTGGCGCCGATGGTTGCCTTGAATCGCTTCAGTTGTATGTAAGCCGCATGAAGGGCGACTCAACCGGGTATGGGACTGTTAGGGTCTTGACCGACTCGGAGGCACCGCTGTACCGGGGCCGAGTGGTGTCCCATTTGCCGCGATGCCGGTGAGCTCCTTTTGAACCACTTCAGGGGTGTATGTGCCACCTGAAGGGTAACTCAGCCAGGTACGAGCTGTTAGGATCTTAACCGACTCGGAGGCACCGCCGTGCCGGAGCCGAGTGGTGTCCCGTTAGCCACGATGCCAATGAGCTCCTTTTGAACCACTTTAGGGGTTTGTATGCCACCTGAAGGGCGACTCAGTCGGGTACGGAGCTGTTAGGGTCTTAACCGACTCGGGGGCACCGCCGTGCCGGGGTTGAGTGGTGTCCCATTAGCCGCGATGCCAATGAGCTCCTTTTGAACCACTTTAGGGGTTTGTGTGCCACCTGAAGGACGACTCAGCCGGGTACAGAGCTTTTAGGGTCTTAACCAACTCGGGGGCACCGTCGTGCCAGGGCCGAGTGGTGTCCCATTAGCCACGATACCGTGAACTCCTTTTGAACCACTTCAGGGGTTTGTATGCCACCTGAAGGGTGACTCAGCCGGGTATGGAGCTTTAGGGTCTTAACCGACTCGGGGGCACTGCCGTGCCGAGGCCGAGTGGTGTCCCGTAAGCCACGATGCCGGTAAGCTCCTTTTGAACCACTTCAGGGGTTTGTGTGCCACCTGAAGGGCGACTCAGCCGGGTACGGAGCTGTTAGGGTCTTAACCGACTCGGGGGCACCACCGTGCCGGGGCCGAGTGGTGTCCCGTTAGCCGCGATGCTGGTGAGCTCCTTTTGAACCACTTTAGGGGTTTATGTGCCACCTGAAGGGCAACTCAGCCGGGTACAGAGCTGTTAGGGTCTTAACCGATTCGGAGGCACCGCCGTGCCGGGGCCGAGTGGTGTCTCGTTAGCCATGATACCAGTGAGCTTCTTTTGAGAGACTTGGTCCTCGGACGCAAGGGAGAACAGGCTGCTATGTCAGAAAGGGCCTCCTTTATTCCTTCATGCTCCAGGGGAATACATCATTGATAATATTGGCGGAGGTTATCCGCATTCCAGGTACGTGGAATGGGTTTCCCGTCGAGTTCCTCTAATTTGTATGCCCCCTGTGAAGTGTTTCGGTGACGCGATAAGGACCCTCCCAGTTGGGGGATAGCTTGCCCCCCTCCGTAGGCTTTGAAACCTCAGCTTTTCTCAAAACCAAGTCTCTGCGGCGGAAAACCTTGGGACGAACTCGAGCGTTGTAGTACTTGGCCGCTCGCTGATGGAAGGTCGCCATGCGCAGCCTCGCCCGATCGTGCGCCTCATCTATGAAGTCCAGGTTAGCCCGTATCAGTGCAGAGTTGTTTTCCTCATTGAAGGACTCCACATGTGGGCTGGGCAGACCGATCTCGACGGGATGATGGCTTCAGATCCGAAGGCAAGACTGAAAGGAGTCTCGCCCGTCGGGGCTCTAGGGGTCGTGTGGTAGGCCCAGATCACACTGGGGAGCTCCTCCACCCATTGACCTTTGGACCCGTCTAGCCGGGTTCTGAGTCCTCTAAGGATGGTGTGATTCATGGCCTCGGCTTCTTCGTTGGTTTGAAGATGGCCGACAGAAGTGAATCAGTGATGAATGCCTAGCTCGCCACAACAGACTTTGAATGCTTCATTGTTGAATTGGCGGCCATTGTCCATGACGAGGGTGTGGGGCAGGCCGAAACGGCATATGATCGACTTCCAGAAGAAGGCTTTGACTTTGCTTTCGGTGATTTTGGCCAGTGCCTCGACCTCAACCCACTTGGTGAAGTAATCGATGGTGACTAGCAAAAATCTCTGCTTCCCTGAAGCTAGGGAGAATGGCCCGAGAATGTCCATTCTGTAGGGAGAAATAGTCTCCGAGGCATGCATATTTTAAAAATTGATAACTATTATCATTGCGGAAATTAAAAGATTACATATTAATCTATCTAATATGCATCAAGATCATATCTTTGCCTATATATTCAGGGTCGTTTGATCTAAAATATGCATATAAAAACATCAAGATCATATCTTGATCTTCAAGATGACTAGTCACACTATTATCTTGAAGCCTGCCTTAAGATCTAGGGATCAAATCACTTACCTTAAGAACAGTAGGTAAATCCTTATTGCTCTGCAGCCGTTCAATCGTCCGGCCTCTAGTATCGTCCACGCGAAGCCCCGAATGATCAGATTTGGGAGTGCTAGCTCGCGAAAAAATAGCTTTGCTGATCTTGAATCCTCTCACTTGAATCTTCCTCCAAGATCCACCAGGCTTCCGCTAACACCAGAATCACCAGGATTTTCTATTCTAACATTTTAGAATTACAATCCACGACAATTTAGAATTACAATCCACGACAAATCGTGTATTGTTGTTCTATTTTTGTTCTGTGTTCTCTGGTGAGGGAATGCCCTCTATTTATAGTCTAGATTTAGCCTTGACATTTAATTCTGACATTTAAGAATCCGTCGTTTGGCAAAAGCGAAGAGACGCCGAAGGCGCGGCGCTTGGTTTAATTCCGACGTTCGGAGAAAACCAAGGAGTCGCGGCGTTTGGTTTAGTTCCGTCGTTCGGAGAAAACCAAAGAGACGAGGGATAAATCCGACGTTCGGTAAATAAATGTCATGCATTAAATTCTATCTCATGAGATGAGATTTTAGCCATCTCATCATATGAGATCCATATTCGAGAGGTTTGGGTTCTGATCTGAATTTATTTGACTTAACCCACATAGATCATGGTCCAAGCCCAAATCAAATTTGGCTAGTCCTGAATCTATTTAAATTCAAATCAAGTCTAATTTCAAATCAATATTTGAAATTGACTTGTCCTTCTAATAGACTTAAACCAAATTGAATCTTATTCAATTGTACTTAACCCAATTGAGATAATTCAATCAATCAAATTGATTAATTAAATCATATACGATTCTCAATCGTTGATCAGCAAATAGATCATCCTAGGAAACTTCTATGCGTGTGACTCTCTAGGTTCGAACCTAAGCCGGTAGCATAGAAACAACTTTCTATACTAATCGATGTGCCCATCTAGCAATGGAACCCGACGTCCGGATAGGTCGAAGAGTTGCCGAGCAAACTCCAAGAACCCTAAGAAACAGTTACCGTATAATTCATCCTCTTGACCACAAATGCTAAGGATGGCTTAAGAGCCTGTCAACTCTAAATAGCAAATCCATAAAGTGATTTCAACTTTAGTGATCATGTGACTTTCACATGAAGTGCCTTGGCCAAGGTCTTGCTAAATTGAAACACAAGCATTTCTCCTTTTAATGGGATAGGTCAAATTCCATCTTGATCCACAACTGACTACCACAAGTACTTGACTGCACCCAGTAACCTTTCGTAGCTGGATTAGAAATCCAGGTGGTCCGGCACCTAAGTACAATGAGTTGCTTGTAAGCCACTGGTTGTGATCTTCAGGTCTGAAGGATACTTATACCTATATCTTCTCGGATTAACTCTTGACAGCAGAGTATCCGAAAATGAGTCACGTTCGGTGAAATGTACTCCTACACTTTCACCTGTATGTCATACCAGTGTCTCTACACTCCTTGGTTAAGAGGATAACCAACAAATATGATATACAACATCCTATAATTGATAGTACTATGGCCCTGTCATAGTATATCATTTGGTCGCGAACTCTTTTAAGGACCTTCTAAGATAAATCCTCCTTTATCGTGAGGAAGATCCTAAGGGCTTCATTACTTTCAGGAGTATTAAGAAGATGTTCTTGTAATGAATAAACTGCCAAATAACTTTTATTAATATATCAATTTATATACAATTTACATCAGCACAATCATCAAATGATTGGCTTTAGGATACAATTCCCAACAAACTCCCACTTAGCCTAAAGCCACTCATTACAGTATCTAATACCCATCTTCAACTTATAGTTGTCAAACTCCTTGATGCTGAGTGCTTTAGTAAATGGGTCACCTAGGTTTTCCTTTCCATCAATCTTCTGAAGATTTATGTCACCTCGGTCTACTATCTCTCGAATAAGATGAAACCGGCGCAGTATGTGCTTGGTGCGCTGATGTGCTCGTGGTTCCTTTGCTTGAGCTATGGCACCAGTGCTGTCACTGTATAACAGGACTGGTTCATCTATGGAAGGTGTCACTCCAAGCTCGGAGATGAACTTTCGCAGCCACACAGCTTCTTTCGCAGCATCTGATGCAGCGATGTACTCTGCCTCGCACACCGAATCTGCCACTGTATGTTGCTTGGAACTTTTCCAGCAAACAGCTCCACCATTTAGGATAAACACGAAACCCGATACACTTTTGCTATCATCATGATCTGATTGAAAACTGGAATCAGTATATCCAACAAGTTTCAAATCAGACTCTCCATAGACTAACCACTGGTCCTTAGTATTTCTCAAATACTTAAGGATTGTCTTAACAACTTGCCAGTGTTTTTCTCCTGGATCAGATTGGTATCTACTCACTACTCCTAGTGAGTATGCCACATCTGGTCTTGTACATGTCATGGTGTACATAATCGATCCTACTGCCGAAGCATATGGAATTCGACTCATACGTTCTCTTTCATTAGGAGTTGTCGGACAATCCTTCTTAGAAAGATGAATTCCATGGCCTATCGGAAGATAGCCTTTCTTGGAATTCTCCATGCTAAACCTCTTTAGCACTGTGTCAATGTACGTAGATTGGGATAAACCTAGCATCCTCTTAGATCTATCTCTATAGATCTTCATCCCTAGGATGTATGATGCTTCTCCCAGATCTTTCATGGAGAATTGTGATGATAACCATGTCTTTATTCCTTGTAATGCAGGGATATCATTCCCGATTAAGAGAATATCATCCACATATAATACAAGAAATACAATAACAGAATCGTTAGCCCATTTATAAATGCAAGGTTCTTCTTTATTCTTAATAAAGCCATAAGATTTGATCACTTTATCAAATCGTATGTTCCAACTCCTTGATGCTTGCTTAAGTCCATAAATAGACTTCTGTAGCCTGCACACTTTAGACTCGTCTTCAGATATAAAACCTTCAGGCTGTATCATATACACCTGTTCTTCTAAATCACCATTTAGAAAAGCGGTTTTAACATCCATCTGCAAATCTCATAATCGAAGTGTGCTGCTATAGCTAGCATAATCCGAATGGATTTCAGCATTGCCACAGGAAAACGTTTCGTCATAGTCAATACCATAACGTTGACGATACCCCTTGGCAACCAGACGTGCTTTATAGGTCTCTACCTTTCCGTCTGCGCCTCTTTTCCTCTTGAAAACCCATTTACACCCTATGGGTTTTATCCCTTCGGGTGGGTCAACTAATGTCCATACATTATTGTCCTTCATGGAATCAAGTTCGGATTTCATGGCATCAAGCCATTTATTAGAGTCAGTCCTTTGCATAGCATCCATATAGGTGATCGGATCCTCGTTGTTCTCATCGAGTTCAACAGGATCATCGTTCTGGACCAAGAAACCCAAGTATCTGTCCGGTTGATGTGGTACTCTACCAGATCGCCTTAATGGTGCATCTAAAATGGGTTTTGAGTTTGATCTAATCAACTCAGATTCTAGGGGTTCACTGGTTTGTGTTGTTCCTTCTACTTGATGAACTTCCTCAAGTTCAACATTAGAGCTATTTGTTCCTTCACTAAGGAACTCCTTTTCAAGAAAAACTGCTCTATTACTAATGAACAACTTTTGTTCTTCAGTATTGTAGAAGTAATATCCTTTTGTTTCTTTCGGATAGCCGATGAAAAAATATTTGTCAGATTTGGGTTCAAGTTTGTCTGATTTTGCACGTTTCACATAAGCTGGACACCCCCAGACTCTCAGATAGGTAATAACCGGTTTATGTCCATACCACATCTCATGTGGAGTTTTAGAAACAGACTTACTTGGAACCTTATTAAGAATATGACAAGCTGATTCTAATGCGTATCCCCAAAATGATATTGGCAAGCTTGCAAAACCCATCATGGACCGAACCATGTCTAACAGAGTTCGATTCCTTCTTTCCGACACACCGTTATGTTGCGGTGTTCCAGGAGGAGTCCATTGGGAGAGAATCCCATTCTCCTTTAAATATGTCACAAATTCATTGGAAAGGTATTCGCCTCCTCGATCTGATCGAAGGGTCTTAATACATTTTCCTGTTTGTTTTTCTACTTCTTTATGATATAGTTTGAACATTTCAACGATTCAGATTTATGTCGCATAAGATAGACATAACCGAACCTAGAAAGGTCGTCTGTAAAAGTAATGAAGTAGTAGTATCCACCTTTGGCACAAGTGCTCATTGGTCCACATACATCAGTATGTACTAGACCCAATAGCTCTTTGGCTCTTTCACCTTTTCAGTAAAAGATGACTTGGTCATTTTACCAAGAAGACATGATTCACAGGTAGTTAATGATTCACAATCATCAACTCGAAGGATGCCCTCCTGAGTTAACCTGTTTAATCTGTTCTTATTGATATGACCCAGCCGATGGTGCCAAAGATAAATATCTGTGACATCAGTTGTTCTAGGGCACTTACTTGATTGGTACACTACATTCACAGGCTGTGATAATATATAAATGCCATTAGATAAATGCCCAGTCATTACAGTGACTCCATTCATAATGATATTCAAAGTAACATCCTTTATTGAAATTTCATAATTATTTTTGGCCAGAAGGCCTACAGAAATTACGTTCAATAAGAACGTTGGGCAAAAATGACAATCATTTAGTATAATGACATTTCTATTGAAAACTATTTCAAGAACTCCTAATGCCAGTACTGGAACTAATCTTCCATCGCCGACATTTAGGAATCTTTCATTGTCCTCAAATCTTCTGGTGACCTGTAGTCCCTGCAATGAATTGCAAATGTTAAAAGGACTCCCGGTATCCAATACCCAGGTCTGATTATCATATAGAAAAATTACAAGGTGTTATCATATAAATACCTTGTTGAGCAACATCTTGCTCCTTTTTCTTCTTTGGCCTGTTTGGATCAAGTGTGGCAATGTAAAGAGGACAGTTCCTCTTCCAGTGCCCTTGCATCTTGCAATGAAAGCATTCAGCTTGACTTTTATCAACTTTCTTCTTCTGCATCTGACCCCTTATAGATGTCCTAGCATGTTGCACCCTTTTATTATTCTTTTTCTTCTTCCCTTTCCCAAAGGGTTTACGCCCTACCTTAGATCCTTCAACCACATTAACCAAACCCTTAGAGAGCTGGTTATCCTTCTCAAAGTTCTGTAACAACCCCAACAAACCGTGGTAGTTGACTGCAGGCTTTGTCATTCGAAAATGAGTAAGGAAAGGTCGGAAGGATGGAGGCAAGGAATTCAGGATCGCATCTTTTCCCAACTGCTCATGTAAGGGAAAGCCGAGCTTGCTTAGGAGTTCTATCTTCTCGATCATGTACAATACATGATCAGTGACAGGAGATCCATCTCTCATTCGAGCATTAAAAATAGCACAACTAGTCTTGTGCCTTTCAACATCGTCGGGTGTGCCGAAAGATTCATTCAACGCTTGAATGATTTCTTCTGGCTGAGCATTCTCGAACCGGCGACCGAATTCATCGTTCATTGCTGCTAACATGATACAACGCACGCTAGTTCTATCATTGAGCCACTTCTGATAAGTGTCTCTCTCAGAACTTTGGGTGTTTGCATCAGGTATCTTTGGTGCAGGATTATTCAGAATATATAGAATCCTCTCATGCTCAAGGACGATCTTAAGTTTTCTGAACCAGCTATTGAAATTGGAACCATTCAATTTGTCACTATCCAATAGGGACCTTAATGATAAATTAGTGGCCATGTTCTGCATAAGGAAAAACTAAAGTTTATTAGTATATAAATTGATTCAGTCTAAAGACTTGGACTTTAGTCTAAAGATTCTCCCACTATTTTGTTCAAATTGGCAGCCTCTACACCCCAATTCGAAGAATTATTCTTAATTCTTTAGCGGGCACTAAGATCTACATAAACTACATACAGGCCCAAGTGAAGCTTGGCTAACCCATATGCATCTAAGAGTAGGTTCAAAACCAATTGTTTCCCAAACAATTCTTAGTGTTCAGTTTTGCCCCATGTACCTCTTCAGCAGGCATGAAGTGCCTCCACTGAAAGTTCTGGTTAGGTCCAACCATTAAATGATATAATCAGTGTAACCTATCAATAGACAACCAAGCCCGAGTGAAGCTCGGCTCACCTGACTATTTATTTAATAGTTACGCTGACTTATCATATAATGAATGATAATTCGATGGTTGACAAGCACCAGGCATGGAGTGCCTCCAATGATTATCAAGACATCGGACTCATTATCACCCACCTTAATGGAGGCTATGATCTAGTTATCATATAACTATTTCATTTTAAGGACCTAATAATTTTAGAGGATTTTAATAATATGAAGATAAATTGACTAATCAAGTTCTCCCACTGAATCTATGAAATCAGTAGAATGAAACAAGATTAAGTCAGGTTAAGTGGCACCTAAATCAGTCATACTGATATCCTTACAGGCATGGGTCAACCCGAATCAGGTAAATGATCTGAATCATAAATGGTTCACCATAATGACCAGGTGAGAGAGATCGATGGGAGGGATATGCCATTAACTCGTTAAAGACGCATCAATACGAGTAGCTCCCAATTAAAAACCATTCGATCGTTGATCCTAGAGCAACTTGCCATCCCACCTTGACATCATATGGTTAACCAATTCTGATTTGACCATCTAATAGATTCATGCTCAACCACGGAGCCTAATCTACTTCCATTTGGTTTAATCAAAGAGAAGGACTTGATCAACTACAACTATTGTTTGATTTAGAGCATTCTTAACCTAATCTAATTAGATTTGAACAAATACTCTTTTAGTCCAGTTGATTTAAACCTTAGAGTCTAACCCTTTATGGACCCGATTTAGCTAACCCAAATGATTAAATATATTTCATGTTAACATGTCATATATTTCAATCAAGCATAATGTTACTACTCATAATTCCTATATTTAGATCATATCTAAAAAAAAATTTATGAACTAATATTTGACATTCAAATAAAACTCTCATAAATATTTGTATGTTTTATAACATAGACATCATGCCATCATATATCATATCTATGTTTTATACTAAACATGCAAATATTATGGTTTTATACAACATCAATATGTATCAAATATAAAATATCTTTTGAGAGTGTGTGTAATCTATGTTTTGATGCCAAAGCACAATTTAAATTTTCTTTAAACAAAGCATCAACGATAGCAATATGTCACAGAATACCTCATTGAATGGGTAATTCTGATTTTCAATCCACCTGTGACCATATGGCCTTGTGATAAGTTTTAGCCATAATTACATAATTAATGAGAATATTAATTTACATGCAATAAATTAGATCATTAATGAAACCATGGCTCTGATGGAGAAATAGTCTCGGAGGCATGCATATTTTTAAAAATTGATAACTATTATCATTGCGGAAATTAAAAGATTACATATTAATCTATCTAATATGCATCAAGATCATATCTTTGCCTATATATTCAGGGTCGTTTGATCTAAAATATGCATATAAAAACATCAAGATCATATCTTGATCTTCAAGATGACTAGTCACACTATTATCTTGAAGCCTGCCTTAAGATCTAGGGATCAAATCACTTACCTTAAGAACAGTAGGTAAATCCTTATTGCTCTGCAGCCGTTCAATCGTCCGGCCTCTAGTATCGTCCATGCGAAGCCCCGAATGATCAGATTTTCGGGAGTGCTAGCTCGCGGAAAAATAGCTTTGCTGATCTTGAATCCTCTCACTTGAATCTTCCTCCAAGATCCATCAGGCTTCCGCTAACACCAGAATCATTAGAATTTTCTATTCTAACATTTTAGAATTACAATCCACGACAATTTAGAATTATAATCCATGACAAATCGTGTATTGTTGTTCTATTTTTGTTCTGTGTTCTCTAGTGAGGGAATACCCTCTATTTATAGTCTAGATTTAGCCTTAGACATTTAATTCTGACATTTAAGAATCCGTAGTTTGACAAAAGCGAAGAGACGTCGTGGTTTAATTCCGACGTTCGGAGAAAACCAAGGAGTCGCGGCGTTTGGTTTAGTTCCATCGTTCGGAGAAAACCAAAGAGACGAGGGATAAATCCAACGTTCGGTAAATAAATGTCATTCATTAAATTCTATCTCATGAGATGAGATTTTAGCCATCTCATCATATGAGATCCATATTCGAGAGGTTTGGGTTCTGATCTGAATTTATTTGACTTAACCCACATAGATCATGGTCCAAGCCCAAATCAAATTTGGCTAGTCCTGAATCTATTTAAATTCAAATCAAGTCTAATTTCAAATCAATATTTGAAATTGACTTGTCCTTCTAATAGACTTAAACCAAATTGAATCTTATTCAATTGTACTTAACCCAATTAAGATAATTCAATCAATCAAATTGATTAATTAAATCATATACGATTCTCAATCGTTGATCAGCAAATAGATCATCCTAGAAACTTCTATGCGTGTGACTCTCTAGGTTCGAACCTAAGCCGGTAGCATATAAACAACTTTCTATACTAATCGATGTGCCCATCTAGCAATGGAACCCGATGTCCGGATAGGTCAAAGAGTTGCCGAGCAAACTCCAAGAACCCTAAGAAACAGTTACCGTATAATTCATCCTCTTGACCATAAATGCTAAGGATGGCTTAAGAGCCTGTCAACTCTAAATAGCAAATCCATAAAGTGATTTCAACTTTAGTGATCATGTGAATTTCACATGAAGTGCCTTGGCCAAGGTCTTGCTAAATTGAAACACAAGCATTTCTCCTTTTAATGGGATAGGTCAAATTCCATCTTGATCCACAACTGACTACCACAAGTACTTGACTGCACCCAGTAACCTTTCGTAGCTGGATTAGAAATCTAGGTGGTCCGGCACCTAAGTACAATGAGTTGCTTGTAAGCCACTGGTTGTGATCTTCAGGTCTGAAGGATACTTATACCTATATCTTCTCAGATTAACTCTTGACAGCAGAGTATCCGGAAATGAGTCACGTTCGATGAAATGTACTCCTACACTTTCACCTGTATGTCATACCAGTGTCTCTACACTCCTTGGTTAAGAGGATAACCAACAAATGTGATATACAACGTCCTATAATTGATAGTACTATGACCCTGTCATAGTATATCATTTGGTCGCGAACTCTTTTAAGGACCTTCTAAGATAAATCCTCCTTTATCGTGAGGAAGATCCTAAGGGCTTCATTACTTTCAGGAGTATTAAGAAGATGTTCTTGTAATGAATAAATTGCCAAATAACTTTTATTAATATATCAATTTATATACAATTTACATCAGCACAATCATCAAATGATTGGCTTTAGGATACAATTCCCAACACATTCCCCACTGGGCGAAAGGCCATGGGGCCAAGAGTGGACTCATTGGGGCAGACAGTTGATGTTGGATGTGTGCATGGCGCTAGCAACCATCGTACTTCTGAACCAATCTAGCTGCGTCTTCCCTCATCGTGAGCCAGAAGTATCCTTGACGGAGGGCTTTTTGAGCTAAAGATCTGCTCCCCAGGTGGTTTCCATAGATGCCTTCGTGAATCTCTCTGAGGATGTAGTTAGCA
This sequence comes from Calamus simplicifolius, assembly GCA_900491605.1. Lineage (NCBI taxonomy): Eukaryota > Viridiplantae > Streptophyta > Magnoliopsida > Arecales > Arecaceae > Calamus > Calamus simplicifolius. Next base: position 399,058 of record UESW01001563.1, on the reverse strand, counting down.
TCAGTGGGCCCTACATACTTGAGTTGGGGGTAAGAGAACGACCTTCTATATAGACGCCCGTCCAGGAGGATGAATTTGGAGGCTCTCCACTTGAGCAGCCTAGCTTTGTTGCGATCATCAGGGAGAGTGCCGTCAGTGAGATAACGGACGTAGGCGTCCATCCATGTGAGCTCTTGGGTGAGTGGGAGGACTTCTTCACTGTCCTCTATGCTGGGTCTTTCCAAATATTCAATATAAGCATCTCTCGCCAAGCCATCGATGGAGGTGGCCAGACGAGAAAGGATGTCGGCCTTATCATTTTCGCTCCGGAGAATGTAACTGATACTGAAGTAAGGCAGTGGGGAAGTTAGGAGCCGAACCTTGCCCAAATATTGCGCAATAATGGGGTCGCGTGCTTCATATTCCCCATGGATTTGTCCAGAGACAAGTTGCGAGTCGGTAAAGGCTCTGAGACGCCTTACTCCCAACTCTCGGGCTAGCCTTAACCCAGCCAGCAGGGCCTCGTACTTGGCCTGGTTGTTGGTGGCTTCGAATAGGAACCGCAGGGCACATTCTGTCCTTTCTCCACCCGGCCCGGCAAGAATGAGGCCAGTGCCGCTTCCTTGTGAATTTGATGCGCCATCCACATGAAGAAACCAGCATTCTCCATCATCATCTGGCTCAGGTTCACACTGCTCCATGGGAGCCTCTTTGGGATCTTCCTCTGCCCAAGTGCACTCGACTAGGAAATCGGCTAAGACCTGAGACTTTAGCGCTGGCCGAGCTTGAAAAGAAAGGTCGAACTCTCCCAGCTTGATGGCTCACTTGGCCAGTCGGCCTGAAGTGTCTGGGCGAGCCAGAATGGCGCGAAGGGGCTGATCCGTGAGCACCACAATAGGATGGGCTTGAAAGTACGGATAGAGGCGTCGGGCGGAGACTATCAGGGCAAAAATAACTTTCTCTGTCTTGAAATATCTGACCTCTGCGTTATAAAAAAACTTACTCACATAATAGACGGGTCTCTGAGTTCCATCGGCGTCGAGGCGCACCAGGACTGAGCTAACGGCTTCCGACGAAGCAGCTAAGTAGAGGAAGAGACTTTCTCCATCTCTTGGCTTAGATAGAAGTGGCGGAGAAGACATGAATGCCTTCAACCCGTCGAAGGCTTTCTGGCAGTCGTCCGTCCATTCGAAGCTATTAATTTTCCGCAGGGCCTTGAGGAAAGGCAGACATCTCTCAGCCGATTTGGAGAGGAAACGACTTAGAGCCGCTATCCTCCCTGTCAATCGTTGCACTTCCTTTTTGTTGGATGGTGGCCTCATGTCGAGTATGGCGCTGATCTTTTCTGGGTTTGCCTCGATCCCTCGCTGGGTCACCATGAAGCCCAGGAACTTGCCCGCCGTGACCCGAAAGCACACTTCTTGGGGTTCAGCTTGACTTGGAAGCAACGGAGGTTATTGAAGGTCTCCTCTAGGTCAGAGACGTGATCGGAGGCGTGGGTATTTTTTGTCAGCATGTCATCTACATAGACCTCCATATTCCGGCCTAGCTGATCTCGGAACACTCTGTTCATCAACCTTTGCTAGGTTGCTCCCACGTTCTTGAGGCCGAAAGGCATCACCTTGTAGCAATAAATGCCCTTCTCTGTCATAAAGGAGGTGTGTTCCTCGTTGCTAGGGTCCATCCTTATCTGATTATATCCTGAGAAGGCGTCCATGAAACTGAGGAGTTCGTGCCCAGAGGTGGAATCCACCAGCTGATCAATCCTGGGCAGGGGGAAGCTGTCTTTCGGACACGCCTTGTTAAGGTCGGTGAAGTCTATGCAAATCCTCCAGCTCCCATTTTCTTTACGCACCATGACCACGTTGGCTAGCCAATCAGGGTAGTGCGTTTCCCGGATATGGCTGGCACTGAGTAGCTTGTTAACTTCCTCGTCAATGGCCTTTTGTCGGTCAGGGGCAAAGCTTCTCTTCTTTTGGCGGATCGGGCGGTGCCGTGGATCAATGTTGAGCTTGTGGGTGATCACTTTCGGAGGGATGCCGGGCATATCAGACGCTGACTAGGCAAAAATGTCCGAGTTAGCCCTCAGAAAACCCAAGAGATGCTCCCGGTCCTCTAGGGGAAGGAGTCCTCCGATACGGACGGTCTTCACCAGGTCCTCCACAAGGGGGAAGGTTAGAAGGTGCTCAACTGGCTCTCCTCCCTTACTAGAGTCTCTGAGGTCGGACGCCTCTAAAGCTGGCTCAACTTCCATGGGACTTGATGCCACGTGATAACAGGGTAGGACTGGGCTGGTCTCGCCGCGCATCTCTCCAACTCCCTCACTAGTGGGGAACTGCACTAGTAGACGCCGAGTGGAAATGACTGCATCCAGAAGGTTCAGAACTGGGCGCCCGAGAATGACATTGTACGCCAAGGGGACCCTCACGACCAAGAATTTCATGATCACAGTGCTTTGGTGTGGCGGTGTTCTGGCTGTCACAGGCAGAGGTATTTCACCTTCGACCCTTACGGAGTCCCCGGTAAATCCGACTAACGGGGCCGACATGGGATGGAGAGAGTCCAAAGATAATCCCATCCGAACAAAAGCATCATAAGTAAGGATGTCAGCTGAGCTGCCACTATCAACTAATATCCTTTTTACAGGGTGCCTGGCGATCGTCATAGAGACGACTACGCCTTCATTGTTTACATTTTTCACTACAGCAGGTCCCCCCCCCAGGAATTACATTATTCGGCGCCTCCTCCCCTCTCGGCCGTTTAAGTGCAGAAGCTGATCCCCAGGACACCATTCCGACCGTCCGTTCAGTGGAGGCATTGTCAACCGGGGCTTGGACAGGCGAGGGCCCCATGAGGGCCGGCAGCGGCTGCGGCGCCTTTTGGACATATTTGCCGAGATAGCCCCGGTGAATGAGCTCCTCGATGGACTTCTTTAGGCTGTAGAAGCTATCGGTATCATGGCCGTAATTCCGGTGGAATCGGCAGTAGCGATTCTTGTCGCAGGGAGGACCTTTCTTCATGGAAGGAGGACGTTGGAGATAAGGCTCACCCTCGATCTCCATCAGGATGTGGGATCGAGGGGCTAGAAGGGGCGTGAGCTTACTCTCGTCGGGGAAGGGGCTCCGACGCCTGTTTTCGAATCAACGAGACGGGTCAGCTCGCCGGTGTCGAGGGGGCCCGTTGGGCTTGGGGCGAGCAGGCTTGTGGCCGGAGCTTCTTGAAGATTCCCGGCGGGTGAAGTCGGCTTCATCCGCGCGGATGTACTTTTGATCTTGGAGGAGAAGATCAGAATAAGAGCTTGGGGGATTCTTATCCAAAGAGAAGGTGAAGCGGAACGGGAGGAGTCCCCGCTTCAATGCCAACGTTGCCACCGCGTCGTCGAGATGGTAGACCTCGAGGGCGGCGGCCTTGAACCGGGACACAAAGTCCCGCAGTGACTCTCCCTCCTTCTGACGGACGGAGAAAAGACTGTCGGCTACCCTTGGGATTCGCCGGCAAGCGTTGAAGTGTACCAGAAAGGCTTTCTCCAGCTCCCGGAAGGAGTCGATGTTGTGAGGGGGCAGGTGTGAGTGCCATGCACGGGCGGCCTTCCGTAGAGTGGCGGGGAAGGCTTTGCAGAGAAGGGCGTCTGAAGCGCCCTGGACTTGCATCATTGCTTTGTAGCTCTCGAGATGATCAAGAGGATCGGTCGTACCGTCGTACGGGTCCACTTGGGGGAAACGAAACCTGGAGGGGACAGGCTCCTCCAATCCGGTGGGTGTAAGGAGGACGGGTGTCAAACTCTTCCTCTGGCTGATGATTGATTTTCTTGGCGATCTCGTCGAGCCACCTGTTGTACTCCTCCAGGCGTTCCTCCGCCTGGCGGCTGATTGTCGGGGCCCTCCGAGATGGCTCAGAGGAAGAAGAAGAAGAAGAGGCAGAAGGAGATGGAGACGGGAGTCGGGACTTCTGCCCGGGCTCCTCATGATGATGCGGCTCGGGAGGAAATTTGTTGGGGCCGTGGTTAGGGGACCGTGGCCGCTTGGGGGGCTTGCGTCGGGGCTTCCTAGGGGAAGCCAGACGTTGGCCGGTCTCTCGCCGACTGGCCTCCCGCCGAGGAGAGCCTCCCCTCGCCGACTGCTGACTGGCGAGGGGAACGGTCTGATGTTGGGTGACCACGGACTGTTGTTGCTGGAGCCCATGGACCATGGCGGTGAGATTTTGGACCTGACGGGAAAGGGTCGCCAGCCGCTCCGCTGTTTGATCAGCGGCCTCCGGTGGCGGGCAGGTAACTGGAGGGTCGGTATCAGGGGGATTGGCCTCCTGCTGCCTAGTTGGTGGGGGAAGCCCTGTTGGGCAGCTGACGGAGGCGTCCTGAGCTCGCGTCACCACCATGGTTTCTAGAAGAGAAGAGGGGGGGAGAGAGTCTTGCCTACTGAGATGTAGCGCCGGGAGAATGTTCGCTACTTTTTTTTGCTCCCCCTTCCTGGCGTGCCAATCTGATGACGCCCAATCACCGATCCTGGACGTCGGGAACGGAGCGATTCTTGAACCTTTGCTTCACTAGGTTGCCTGCAAAGAAGTCCCAAGACCGGAGAGGATTCTCCGGTGGGACCCTCCGACGTCCAAGTTAGCAATTGAGGTCACAGCCGAAGAGGGGCTCGAGTGAGCCCTTTTTGGTATGGAAAAGGAGATCTCAGAGAGGAGGGATTCCTTTCTGAGTGCTAAGACAGCGATTTTAGGGATTATCGCACATACCTGTTTAGAGAGTGGATTCACCTTTTTATAGGGGTTGACTTGATCACGTTGGATTTTGTGAGGAAGGAATGTCTGCGGGTTCTTGGAAGTTGTGTGGATCTGGGCTGGTTGGTGGGTCTTGTCCCATCGGAGAGGGAGAAAATGACGATTGGTGGCTTAAGTCCCATCAATCAGTGGGGCTGCTGAGTTGTTGGGTCTAGTCCCATCAACAACGTGGCCAGTGGGTAGGTGGATCTGGCGTTGTCAGGCAGCACGAATCAGAGAGGTGGTTTCTTGAGCTGCTGGGGCCATGCTGGGGCCGATCTGGAGAGAACTGGGACATCTTGACCTTCCCGGGGGAGCCGAGGCTGAACCTGGTTGACCAGGGGCGGCCGGGGCTGACCTCTCCGGCCAGGAAGTACCGAGGCGGGGCTGGCCCAGGGTTGCCTGGGCCGACTCGGCGGGCCTGGAGATGCCGGGGCCGAGAGGGGCCGGCCAGGAATGGCCAGGGCCGACTCGGCGGGCCCGGAGACGCTGGGGCCGAGAGGGGCCGGCCGGAGATGACCGGGGCCGACTCGGCGGGCTCGGAGACGCCGGGGCCGAGAGGGGCCGACCGAGGATGGCCGGGGCAGACTCGACGGGCTAGAGACGCCGGGGCCGAGAGGGGCCGGCCAGGAATGACCGGGGCCGACTCGGCGGGCCCGAAAATACCGAGGCCGAGAGGGGCCGGCCAGGAATGATCGGAGCCAACTCGGCGGGCTTGAAAACGTCGGGATCGAGAGGGACCGACCAAAAATTACCGGAGCCGACTCGACGAGCTTAAAAATGCTGAGGCCGAGAGGAGTTGATCAGAAATAATTAAAATATAAAAATACTTTAGTTTTATCGAGATTGCTGCACGTGGCTATACGGGCCACATCAGGTACGATTCGCACTACGAGCAATTTTAAGTTAATCTATTCCTCGTCGAGCCTTACATGTTAACTCTTATTTAGTTTTGATGCGACGTCCGTGACAGCAGGGCCTCTTGGGCGAGGTGGCGCTTCAGCTGCGCCACATAAAGTATATTATTTATTGTTGCGGAGATGTGGAACAGATCACGTGGAACGCCTGCCAAGTCCGGACAATAATTTTACTGCCAAATCGTACGCGGTGCCGGGCAAAACCTTTTTTTTTTTGTCCGAACTTTGCAAAAGGCCTGTAGTTTATAATTTGCAAAATGATGTATAACGATTTTATATGGTACAAGAACAACTTACATATTATAGATTGGAGTATATATATATATATATATATATATATATGAAGTAGTAGAGATTGGATGCAAACTTTTACTTAGTGAAGTTTCAAATTAAGATACATGCATGCATCTTCGATCTCCCGTCCTTATTGTACTTTTAACATCGTGGAAGGGTACTTTTAACATCGTGGAAGGGTACAGAAGAACATAATTATAAAGAGCTACTCATGAGTTACATGTCCACATCTCTAGCAGTAGGCATCTTGATGGGGTTAGCTGTGTCCTCTACGAGCATGTCAAGGGTGAAGGGATAGAACTTGACCTTGCTCCCACAGTTGATGCTCTTCTGGGACTTAGGACAGCTGATGATCAACTTTCCATCACTGGAGACACAGATGTGGATCTTGTAGAGCTGGTATTCCCAGAACGAGAACAAGTTCCTTTTGCACTCCACCATTGTTGAGAACCCGAGGGTGGGGATGAGCGCATCCTGGATGTCCTTGAGGTTGTACTCTTTGGTTTTAGACGGCACGATACCTTCATAGCAAAGCCAAGCAAAGCCCACGCGGTTCAGCAAAAGAAGAACAAGTACTCCTCTGGATCGAGGAATAATGAACGTAAGGCATGCAGAAGGCTTTAGCTTTAATTATTACCATGGTCATTGAGGGTGGAGAGGAGGTCCACCCGAGCCCTGAGGAGGAGAGACTGGTTGAAGTACTGTAGTTGGGTGAGGTTGGAGCAAGTGCCGTAGGTGCACCACAAATGCTCCCATTGATCCCGCCCGTTGTTGCTAGGACAGCTCACGTCGGGCCAGTATGCATACAAGTCTGTTATGAGCTTCCTGAGCTGAAGGTATATATATATATAATTCCACATCAAGGGATTAATTATATATATGGCCAATAATTAGAATTTCCAAAGATGAGGCTTAAGCTGTTGAAGCAGAGCCATTTTTAAGATTCTCTTGTAGAAGAAATCTCTATGTATATGCACTGGACTACTTACCATTAGCATCACTCTCAAACCCAGCTTAGTCATATGCATGTTCCTTTGGATTAATTGACACCACACGAGAGCTCAAAGAGAGAAAGAGAGAAAGAGAGAGAGAGAGAGACTAACGGCATTCATGGAGAACCTGCACTCGGGGTTGCAATTAGTCACAGGTTGAGCCGTCCTGCTGTCGTACGTCTCGAAGCCCTGCACGAAGAAGTCCAGTGCTGGTTCGCCGGTGGTCGGGAGGCAGCACTTTGCGAAGAGGCCGCCACTGCAGTAGGCGCCCGGCCACTGTTGAAAAAAGACCCAAGATTCGTGCTTTTTTAGTCTTGGAAAGCAAGCACTAGTGGTTGCTTGATGTTATAATTAAGTTGGAACATCAGCTACAATTCTGTTGAACTCTTTGGTGTCGATTGTTTAATTCAAATAAAACTTGATCAAATCATCATTTTCACTTTCCTTTTTTTTTTTTTTGGGTGAACTGGTTATTATGTTTGAAATATGGATCCAACTCTTTCTAAATCTTAGGATGACAAGAAATGACCACCAAGTTCGATCTTCTTGGCCTCACACTACCACATAGAGGAATGACATGGAAGGCCAAGTTGGCCTCTATATATGTTGCTCATTCCAATATAAAAATTTAATTCCATTACAACGTAATTTCCGTTTTAATTAGCTTGTGGCGCTAGCTGCAACAAATTCGGAAGCTAGCTAGCTAGCTAGCATCGAAGTTTAAAGACAGAGAAAGGAAAGAGGGTAAAATTGCTCTGTTCTAAAACTTATCCATAATACTGAAAGCTTCAACAAAAAAGAAAAAATATAAATTAAGAATCAAGCAAAAGTTACCATGAGGCTCAAAACCAATAAGTCGGCAGTAGAATTCGCGATCGTCGGAGAGGCAGAGAGAGATACGAAGCCAAGCAAGAATAGCAGAGGAAAAGCCTTTGATCTCGCCATTGCCTAACGGGTTGGGGGCTGGTGTGCGCTCTACCAAGAGGAAGTGCCGAGAAGCCAACTCTCAGCACCACGCTTTAAAGGGAGTACTGGAGGAGAACACAGAGGGCAACTCTCTCTCTCTCTCTCTCTCAATGGATATGGATGTTCTCGCACCTTCCCTCTTTGTTCCATTTGATTAATTAAATTAGCATGGGTAGGTATGGAGTCCTGTTCGCTCCACGCACATGAAAAAATCAATGCGCAAAACTTTTCTTGGTAACGGAGAAAAAAATTATTTAACTTTATTTTTTATGGAACGCTTTAAATTTTTTATATAAAGGATTAATTAGAATCAAAATTCGATGAGGATAAGATAAGTATAGGATCCTTTCATTAAAAAGCTCAAGCAGTCATGCTTCATACCTTCACACCACATATCTATATATATTAAATACTAAAATAAATATTAATTTAATACCTTATAGATACTTTTTTTAATTCTAATTTGTATTAATAATTTAACCTTATAGATGTTAACAGTGCCGGCCTACAGCGTAGCTCTTCTCCTTAGCTGTGATTAATGGCTTACTCCCTTCAATTAGATTGTGTTTTTTTTTTCTTTTTTTTAGTAGCCTAACTTATAGAAATAATGTAGGCATTTATAAAAAAAAGACCTGTAAAGATTGTTCTTTTTCACCTTCTGCATAAAGTGTTCCATATATTTATTCATGCTAACTTAAATGCCCAATTCAAATACTCACACCCAAACGTCATCGCCTCTCACTTTTTAACATAAAATTATTAAATATGATGGCCTTTTTAGTCTTCCAAAACTAGCTTATTAATTATGAAAATAAATTTTTTAATAAACACATGACTTTCCATTTTTTTTCTAAGCTAACTTATATATTAAATATTAAATAATAATTTTTTAATAAATACATTTTCAAAACCATAAATCCAACACCCTATTCCACTATCAGAGCTATTTGCTATCCCTAGAATATCTCGTCCAATGTTAGATGTTACTAGCACTTTACGACCAATTTTTTTTTTTCAAGCCAAGGTCTTTGTTGAGATATCATCAATGTGTGAACATCCAATTATATTGACATAAAAAACTTATCTTATATATATATATATATATATATAGAGAGAGAGAGAGAGAGAGAGAAAAAAAGAAAAAGAAAAAGAGGGTACATTGAACTTAGTTAGAATTTGAATATTACCAAATTTACTGCTATTTTTTCTATATATTGGCCTTATCCATATCAGCTGATATAAACAATATATTTTAAGAAATCACACATTTATTACATTGACTGAAATTTTATGATTTTTAAAAAGTGGTTTTAATTTTTTTCTCCCAAAGAGATGACCGCATGAGCCCTTTTAAGTTTGATGGATTTATATAAGAACCTTTTTTTATTTTTTTCCCTCAATAGCTTCGAAACTGTCATTTTGGTACATAAAACTAATTTCAGTCATCTACTCCCTAATACTATTAAGCTAGTGAATGGAAAGAAGAATTTGCTGTTATAAAACTATGATAATTTTATTTTCATTCAAACTTTTAAGCTAAATTAATTAAAAAAACAATTTTAATATTACTTAATAAAACACTGTAAGAGATTTTTATGTACCATTGTATATACTAATGCCTCACCACAGAAACGAATAGAAGAGATTTTTAAGTATCAAAACAAAATTTTTAGATTGTTTTTAAAAAAAATCTTTTATACTCGATATGCAAATCAGTTAAACTTAATTTAGTTTTTAATGTAATTATTACTTCTAATTTTTTTAATACCAAGATCTCAAAATTAATATGCTCGCACCATATATAACAAAGTTTGCAATGTACGTTAGTATTCTAATATATTCAAGAAAATATTATTTTAAAATTTTTCTCCATCCCTCATCGTAGATAAATCTCATTAATTTAGTGTCTCATCTCCGTTTAAAAATTAAAGCAATCGAGTAAAGTAGGTGGCCAGCAGCACGTGAAACGAATTTTTCTAGTCTCCTCCACCCGAGAGACCTGGCATCTTGTCGAGGAGTCCTGTTTTGGAACCGATGTAAGGTGTGGAAGGTAAAAATTTAAATAAAAAATATTATTTAAAATAATAATTTTTATATTTATTATAATAGTTAAAAAATAAAAAAATAAAAAAAAGAACTTATAAAAGCACTATTTGAAGTGAAAAATAACATTTTTTAAAAGCGTGTAAAAAAATGTTATTTTAAATAATATTTTTTATTTTAATTTTTATATATATATATAATCATTGCTTCTCTCAAGCTAATATTGTAAAACCGTTTGATACCGGTTTCGAAAGGACTCCTTAATGAGTTATTGTTGTGAATCACGTATGATATTTTACGAGTTAATTGTTGGTAATTTAAACCAGCGTGTTTGCATTATATTATAATATTAATTATATGCTCCATGTGGCTATATGAAAATAAATAAGTAGAAATTTAATTATCTATCTGATTCAAGTTTAGCTCAGTCTAGCAATTGGTGGTCTGTCAAGATGATTGAAAAATCTAATTTGCAAAACCTAGCTCGATCCTTGTGCCATCAATTCATTACACAAAGGTCATTCATTGTTTGTTGCTTGAAAACTATTTAAGAATACCATTAGACGATAAGATGACCCTATTTGCACTTCTAATCAGTAGTACGAACGGTTTTGAATTACAATCCACTCCTTATCTATGGTACAAACAAACCATGAGCTACAAACTACTTTAAGATAGATGATGGTGCTTGCGATTTCAGAGAGACGTACTCCAAGTACCAGGTTCCGTTATATTTATGGTATTCTAATTGTGATAGATACTAACAGCCACTTAAAAGTTTCAGTAACAATTCTTATTTTGTTTTAAAATTTATTAAAAAATTTTATCAGTTCTCATATAATTTTTTGTTAAGTCTAATTAATAACTTTAAAATTATATTTTAATTTTCATCACCGTGGGTAATTTCTTCTTTAATTTCGATTAGGCAAACCATTATCCTATATATTAACTATTTTTTGATTTAATATATTATTGCTTTGTAACGCTCTGCAATACTAATTAAGTTATTTTTGATTAAAATGTCAAAATTGTCTGCCAAAGAACTGAAGCCAACAACCCATCACGCTTTCAAGCTAGAAGTCAGAATTATAATTAATGCCTACAATTGCTAATACAACGTGATTAATTAGTCCGGGGTAGTTGGCGCTTCCGCTGCTGCGCCCCATAAACTACGTTATTGTGGGTGCAGAGGTCGAGCCGATCACGTGAAAGGCCTGCCCAGTCCGGACAATAATTGCACCGACAACTCGTACGCGGTGCCCGGAAAAGCTCCCTCTTTTTCTCTGAAGTCTGAACACTCTCAAAGGTCAGTGCGCGCTGCAGATTGGGCCCGCCAAATTGTTCGTGGGAGCATGTGGCGTGATTGAAATAGGCATGCATTAGTTGAATGATATGATCATTCAGAGTTTATAATTAATGTGCAAAATAATTTATATCAATTTTATATGGTACAAAAATAATTTATATTTTATAAAAATAAATTTTATATTGCTTTTGATTATTTATAAATGATATAATATGATGTGGCTGATCAAGTCATGTTAGGACTAACGGACTAAGTGACTGACGGAGCCAGGTCCGGACAGACCAGGTCGACGCTCAGAGACTCCCGAGTCCCCCTCGACCTCAGCACCGAGGGACTCCAGAGTCCTCTACGGCCTCAGCACCGGAGGACTCCCGAGTCCCCCTTGGCTTCGGCCCTCCTCTGCTTCAGTACCAAAGGACTCTCGAGTCCCCCTCTGCCTTGACCCTCCCTCAGCCTCAACACCGAGGGATTCCCGAGTCCCCCTCGGCGTCGACACTTGGTCTCCATATAGCCCGACAGATACTTGCAACCACCACATGGCCCACCAACCTCCTGCAATCCCGCGTGGCCACTGCCAGTTACGACATACGCCCGATATGACTAGGCTCACCTATCATCTGTGGCACCATACTTGACAGGGATGTTGCAGGCCAGGCCGCCCTTGACTACCTCAGAGGTGGTTGCGACCTGTCCCTGTCAGCCTTGCCACCTATCCTCCGCTAGACAATAACGTCTCAGATTCAACAACCTTCTAAAAAGGGGTAAGAGGGACTTCCGAACAGGTATAAAAGCCTTCACTCATAACGAGAGAAGGGATCTGAATTTTAAGTTCTTTGGCTAAGTCTGATGAGGGATGAAATGGAATGATGCAATTTAGGAGGAGATAGTAATAACTAAATGAAAAAATGAAGTGAATCTAGGCTATATTTTCATGAAGGGATTTGCATATTAAACTAGACTTGGATGAGAATCCTTCAAAATAGTAAAGAGAAATGATCTTTGTGGCAAAGAAACCATATAGGCTAGGGCTTAATTACTCTAATATTTCAGATTAAAAATATTAAAAAAGGGGTACCCGGCCATTAATATATCAGAGATTGGAAGGTTTACACTAAGGATGAAGTTTTTGGATAACAAGGAGATTCCTCTAGTTGCAGGACTTCTTGTATCTGTTTCTTATCACGGAAGACCTTTTTCTTTGGAACCTAAAATTCCCGGGGATTCTACACAAATCAAATTAGAGTTAAGAACATAAAAATTTGGTGGAGTTTTAATGAAATGAAGGAAGAGGAAGGGAAGGTTGAAATTAAGATGAAGCTTGGCGGATTTGAGGTAGTTTGGCCGGCCTTCTTTGTGGAGTCTTCTTGCACCTTGAAAGATGGGATGGGATGGTAGAATGGAATGGAGAATGGCTAATGAATCTTGGTGTGGAGATGACTTTCTTGAAGTACCTAAGGGCCTCTCACCCACTTTCTCTCGGAGGATATTTGCCAAGACAAATAGAGGAAAATAAACTCAACTTTCATTCATCATATATTGTCTTTACAAGATATCTTGGAGTAGTATTTATAAGCCTCCAAGGAGCTTCTGAAAATTCGAATTACATGGAGCTTTCATGGGAAGTTGCAACCTAAGCTAGCTATAAGGGTAGAGGGTTTAAACAACTTATAACTAAGCTTAAGAAGATGAGAGAAAAGTGGGCAGCTCCTTTGAATTTGAATTCTCCTTGGTGACGTGGCATATGATTATGTGGCTTGATGAGGTATATACCTAGAGGTTGGCATGGCACCCAATAATGCTTGTTGAAGTAGCGTCCATCTATGATTGATTTGTTGGAGTGGTTGAATGCATCCAATCTTCAAGCTCACTTGCTTACCTTGAACCCAATTCCATACCTCTCTTGAAACCAACTACTAAACTCACTAAATACAAACCAATTTGACCCTACTTGGACTCAAGGACCCAAATTGAAATAAACCAACTTTAATTACATGACTCAAATTCAAAGAAGTAAAATTATTACTCTATTTACATGACACATGAAAGAATTAAAGGCATATTGAATTAGATCGAAGCCTCTTTCAAACTTTGGTGTCTGCACTAATTCTTTCGAGATGGGATGAACTCGATCCTATTAAGTAAGGACTGGTCTGACTTTGATACCTTTCTAGCAGGTTTGGATTGATTTGCTACAGATCCTCTCGAGTGATCCAAGAATCCTCGGATTCTGGCCTTTCTTGCCATCGAACCATATAATGTTGATAGCCCTTATTTCTGGTGGTAATTGCTTGGTCATCTAAGATACGTTCAATCTTATCTCTTCACTCTGGCTGAATTGCTGGTTGACACTTAGGTAGGGTTTCACTTTCAAAGGCTGGGTAAGGTCCAAAAGGCTCACTAAGAATTAATGCCAGCTCTTTGTATTCTTTCATAGAAGAAATGTTAAATGTTGAACTAATGCCATAATCTGGTGGTAACTCTAGCACATATGCATTAGGTCCAACTCTCTTTAATATACTTTGAAAGGTCCAGCTCACCGGGCATGCAATTTCTTCATAGTTCCCAGCATGAATTTTTTTATTCGTTTACGTGAATTGGCCATATGCTTATAGACTTCATTGCTTATTTAAATTTTCTTACTAATCTCCTTATATAATTCCTTAATATGCTGTGCATATGACTTGGCGGACTCAGACATTCATGCATGAGTGGGTAATGAAATGAGGTCGATAGGTTTCCTAGGTTTATAACCATGGACAATCTTTGAAAATATTGTTGCACCGGCCATCATATCTAACATATCGTTTAAACAGGGTATAGAAAACCTATACTTAGTTGTGATCTTATTAATGGCATGACTGTCTACACACATCCTCCAAGTGCCATCTTTCTTAGGGGTCAATAACGCGGGTACAACATATGGACTCAAACTTTTCCTAATGAATCCCTTTTGAAGGAGTTCTCTAACTTATTTTTGTAACTCAGCATGCTCACTAGTGTTCATCCTATAATATAGTAGATTTGGTAATGTAGCGCCGGGACTAATTGTTGACCCACATATTGATTTTGATGATTAACAAAAGCCATGAGTATATTCCTTGTGTTACTAATGTAATTGACATATGTTTCAGGAATTTAGAAAGATAAATTATTCAATTGTTAAATAGAAAATCAGTTTGAATCAGTGTTTAAAGGTATTTGTCAAAGTTCAAAAGTTAGAGCCGACACCCACAGTCATTAGAGCTGACTCTAGAGCGTATCAGAATAGTTTGAAACTTTTAGCATAGTTTAGAGTTGACACATGAAAAGTTAGAGCCGACTCTAATCTGAGATATAGAGAACTATTTTATGCTTCAGATTTTAGAGCCAACACTTGAATATTTAGAGTGACTCTAACCTGAGAAACAGAGACTACATTTTCGGGACATTGTTAGAGCCGACACCACAGGAGATTAGAGCCGACCCCATATCACAATGTGTCGATACCACAGAATCTTGAAGCCGACCCCACGACGGAATTTTTATTACTATTTTTGGAAACCCGACTTAGAGCTAACACCTAAAAAGTTGGAGCCGACTCCAACATGTCAGAATCGATTTTTCAAATCTGTCAGAGTCGATTCCAACGTTAATATTTTTCACCTACCCTCCAACGGATCTATTTCTTTGCATGAGGATGTAATCCAAGTACATTTCAACGGCTATTTCTCACCTAATCATAGATTAAGAAGGATTATAAAAAGGGCTTCATCCGTTTAAAAACTGAGAACGAAAGAGAAGAGAAAAAAAAAACCGAAAAGTAAAAGAGAGAAATCAAGAAGTTTTCAAAAAGAAAAATCTCTGTGTCCAAGCCCATCTATTGAAAAGAGATAGAAGAGGAATCCAACAGCCTTGCAAGATCAAATCCTAAGGATTTCCATCAATTTGAAGGAGAAGAGCAAGTGCCCTAAATTTTTAACCCTCTCTTCACCGAGTCTTTTCAAGAATCGAAGTTTAATCTTTGATAGTTCTTTCAGAAGATAAGAGAAAAAAAAGAAAAGAAAAAAAGCTCAATTTCACATTGCTTTGAAAGAGGCTTTTCTATTCTCATTTATTCATATTGTTTATTTGCTCATTTGAGGAGCTTTTAATTGCTGTAAACATATATTGAATTGTTTGTTTTCTAATTCAATCAGGGGGATTGAATTAGTTGAGGTATTTGACCTCGGGGTAAGCTAAGAGTAGCTTACGTTAGGTTTTGTGCTGGTGAACCTGTGAAAACTAGCTGGGTTCGTTGTGACCCCGGTGTAAAACAATAAGTTTGAGTTATGATCTTGCAAAACAGCTCAGCTATAATCTGGGTGATTATAGTGTGGACCCAAGAGTTGCTTGGGAGTGGATGTAAGTGTGGCTAATACCGAACTACTATAAACCTTGTGTCTTTGTCATGTTTATCTTTCTCTCTCTCTCTCTCCTTCTATTTTGTGCTTAGCATTATTGCATCACTTCACTTGTGCATATTTATCTTGAGAAATTGGTTTTAAGTATAAAATTTTAAAAGAACCCAATTCATCCCCCCTCTTGGGTTGCCATCTGGGCCAACAATTGGTATCAGAGCTTGTGCTCATTTCAGCTTGATCTGATAATCAAGAGCTAAAGATCCAAATGATAGCTCAAGCTGGATCATCTTTTTCTGAAGGTCAATCAACAAACCGATCTCCTTTGTTTAGTGACACAAACTATTCATATTGGAAAGCTAGAATGAGAATTTTTATTCAAGCTTTAGACTATGAATTATGGAGTGTCATTATCAATGATCCTAGCACTCCCACACACATAGTAGATGGATCTATTGTTCCTAAGCCCGAAAGGGATTGAAATAAAAATGATAGAAAAATGGCTCAGCTTAGTGCCAAGGCCATGAATGTCTTATACTACTCTTTGGATGCAAATAAATTCAATAGAATATCTACTTGCATCTCAGCCAAAGAAATATGGGATAGGTTGGAAGTTACTCATGAGGGTACCAACCAAGTTAAAGAATCTAAAATTAACATTTTGGTGCATAAATATGAACATTTCAGCATGGAACAAAATGAATCAATTACATGCATATATACTAGATTTACTAATCTAGTAAATGGATTGAAGAGTCTTGGTAAGACTTATACTAACTCTGAATTAGTGCAAAAAATTCTTAGGTCTCTTCCAAGATCATGGGAAGCCAAAGTAACAGCAATCCAAGAAGCCAAAGACTTGAATATCCTACCTTTGGAGGAGTTACCACTACAGTAAATTTAAATTTTAACGACGCTTTTAAGTTATTTACCGATGCTTTTTTAGTATCGGGATACGGTTTTTTGACGCTTTCTAAAGCGTTGGCAGAATGGGGTGGTTACGAATTTGCCGACGCTTTGAGGAAGCGTCGGTAAACATAAAAATGCCGACGCTTTAAATAGCGTCGGTAATTTCATTTTCGACGCTTTTTGAAGCGTCGGCATATAAATTTGCCGATGCTTTTTGAAGCGTCGGCTTTTAAACAAGCCGACGCTTTCAAAAGCGTCGGGTTTTATATAACCTACCGACGCTATTAAAAGCGTCGGCATATTAACGGTCAATTTTTTTAAAAAAAACTAAATTTACAAACATTTAAATTAAACCAAGCAAATATGAATCAATGTCTGGAGGAAAAAATACACACTTCACAACAGAAAAGACAATGCCCAAAAACTGTCATCAAAACATACAGTAAACAACTCATAAACATATGAAATAGTACAAATTACTTGCTAGCACGGCCACCTCGTCTCCAGCTGTTCGCAATCAACTCAACTCACATAAATCATTACCATTGTATATGTGAAATCTATATCACAAGATGCTTCATGCTTAAGACTTCCTCTCTTCACAATTTTCTTGTCATTTTTCTGGATGATGATAGCAGGAATTCCAGAATATTTCATATTACACAAGCCAGTGTGCTAGACATTTGGAGAAACATATACTAAAGCGCGTTTGATGGGATTTGTATCATTATAAACATATAGTAAAGTTATAGATTTAATCTGTAACTTATACAGATTAGATTAGAATATACTGTAGATGGATTCGTTGTAGTTGATCATCATAGATGGATCATACTACTTGTGACTAAATTTGATTGAATTTGCATTTAAAATCTGAGCTTTGCAAGGACGTCTCAACTTAGACAAAGTATGTGAGAGTCCAGCTTGTATTTAGGTTTTTGAGTGAAGTCTCGGATTGTTATGAAAAGAGATGGGAAACAAGTCAAATCTGAGCAATGAGAGTGCAATAATAGAGGATAGCTGGAGTAAGGCTTTTGGTCTGATCCAAAAAGGGTTGGTCAGAGAAATTAAGAACGAAAACCTCAGAGCTCTCAAACGAATTCAAGTAATATCACATTTCAAAACTGGTAAGAGAGACTAGCATCCTAAAGTCATCGTTGCATTATTTTTATTGCATTAAGGTTCTTATTTGATCTGTTAACCTGTCAGAGAAGATTCAGTTACCAGTTTGGTGGAATTTTTGTGATCTTTTGTGCCCCTAGTTCAAGTTGAAATGGATGTAGGCGAGATGAATGATACTTCTGTTGAAAGCTGTACGAAGTAGATAGATGTCCCACAAATTTCAAAAACAAAGAGAAAAGAAAAGATATGTCCCACTAACATGGAAATACCAGCTATTTCAATATAATTTGCTGAAACAAATATTTTAATAATAGAACAAGAAAACAGCACAAGAAACTGTTAGTAAAATTCTAGCTTACACCAGCCATAATGCATTGCTTTACCCTGTGAATTTAATTCATGTTCTCTGATGACTCTCCTCGGAGACTATGAAGTAAACAAAAATACAAACCTGTAGATGTGCACACATTTTGCTTTATTCTGAACCGTTGAAATGCTAAACACTGTAAAAATTCAATATTTTAGACACAAAAAAATAGAGATTTAAACAGAAGCGTCGGCATATTAACGATCAATTTTTTTTTAAAAAAACTAAATTTACAAACATTTAAATTAAACCTGTATATTAAATCAAAATTAATGCAATTAATAATCACATTGCTTACATTAATTCCAAATTACATTTCATACATTCTTAAAATCACATTGCATACATTTCATTGCATCAACTAAGAGAGTTACAAGTTAAAGTTTAACAAAATTTAAAATACATAAAATAAAAGATCTAAAATAAAAGTAGATGAGGTCAATGATCTGTAGGAGGAAGATCGTCACCCTGTCCGCTCCGATCTGATGCTCCAGGAGCCTATAAGAATAATTAAAAAAAATTAATTTGCTTAACTATCAATTGCAATATATTAGATAAATAATTGATATAATATAAGAATATATATTTAATAAGAATATATATATATATACCTGATGTGGAACAAACATGTGTACGATAGATGTAAGCCGCTCATGTGCTCTCTCATAGAATCCATCGCTGCTCTATCGGTGGCACTCCTCTGTCGCATCTCCTCCATCTCTGCTCTATCATCGGCACTCTTCCGTCGCATCTCCTTCATCTCATGCTCAAGTCTGCGAACATCTGCAGAATCTGCAGCAACACGTTCATTTCTATTCATCTCAGATAACTGAGTGGGGGTGACTCCAACTCCATAACCCCTCACTCGACCATAATGCTCTGGCCCCATCAACTCCGTAAATACGTCGGCTGCAATACGACTACTCTGTATAGAGTCATCAACACGCTCAGCAATAAGAGCTGTAGCTCTTTCCTGTATTAATTTAAAAAAATTAGTTAGATCTTATTGAATAATAAAATCAAATTAAAATCATTGCATGAAATAAATTGTAATAAATAATTACATATAAGTCCCTTGACTCATCTCGGACAAAAGTGCCATCACGGTGAATATGAGTCATTCGGTAAAACTCCACCTCACCAGGTTTTCATCCATGCTCATCCATCTACAAGAAATATTACATTTTTTTAAAACTAAATTTTATATTGATAAAACTAAGTTGTCCGTTCATGCATTTATACCTACATACACACATTGTTCATGTCGATGTAAAAGCATGTGAAACATTGCTAAAGATTGGAGAAGACGAAGACTAAACTGAAAATTACATCAAAATTAATCTCAATAAATGAATGCTTAATTCCTTAGATTACTGATCTACCACATGCAGTGCCAATATTTATTATCAAATAAGCAGTTTATCCCCCCCACAACCAGGGCCTATTAGGATTAATTTTGGTAGAATGATTTATTCAACTACATTAGGAATTGGGATTGTGATTCAAGATGGGACGACTCTTCTTATTGCAACCATATCAATCCATCATAATCCTGTTTCATCTATTGAATTGAACGCAACCTGGTGCAGAGTTTATTGGAAACTAGCTTGCTCCAGTGTGATTGGACCATTTTGAAATGCGACTGTAACTTATGTTCACATACAGAAGGTGCAATTCATATAGAACATCATGAGACTTCTATATATGGAAAAATAATTTAAAAAAAAAAAAAAAATGCAGCAGATATATTGATTTTACAGAATCATCCTTCAACTTAGCATCCAACAGATCATAAGGAGATGTAAATGATATCAAACAAAAGCACATAGAATTTAACTGCAATCAAACAAATGTACTATAGCAATGTGGCTGACCTTAAAGCACCATTCAACATTGAGTCATGAAAACAAACACATCATTCAACAAGAAAGGATAAAAGTGACACACAATGACCCTGCCTGACTGTTTCTGATTTCATTACCAGTGCTAGTCCTGACACATGGGGAGGAATCACTATGTGCACTGCTTAATCACGACAAATCTCGCACAAAGGAACCTGGGTCACACGTCAAAACCAAATGCAAGCAAGAATTAACATATGGAAAGTGCACAGTACTCCCATTATCATTTGGTGGTCCATTAAAGAACAATAACTGAGAGCATTCAATAGCTTGCTTCCGTGCTCCAAGCCCTCTCCACGCCTCCTCACATGTCATCTGGCTTGTGGCATCACTTCAACCAAATGCCACCAATTTTAGCTGGCGCTGTCCACTGGGTCCATGACGCAAGCCTTTACCTACACCCATGCCTCGGTTTGTAGCCGTTACCAATGGCTTTAGTGGGGAGGCTAACCGTGGTCCCCAAGAGCCATGACATGCATGCGGACAAAGGACTAATAAAGACGCATGCCACAGCAAGGGAGCTTTCAGTTACCTAATTTTTATTATGAGAAATAGATGACACAGGGATCCGAGAGGGAAACGGATGATGTGAGAAACGAGGAAAAAGAGAAAGCCACCTATCATACACATTGTCCATGTTTTTTTCCTTTTTGATTTTTTAAGCAATCATCATTCAATATTCATGAATGAAAAAATCAGGCATTTAAACTTGCTTTATATCTCGTGTTTTGTCATGCTTCAAACACGAATAGATACGTGATATAGCACTATATCCTTTAGGCTATAATCTTTAAAAATATATGCAGAATTTGATTTTATTAATTTTTTTAATACTACAATATGTTGTTTTATTTAATAAGCACAAAAATAATCTAATCTATTTGGTTATTGCTCACATTTCCTTGTATCCAAATCCTATTCATCCTATGTTTCTATAAAAGAAGTAAAATATTTGTGAGTTAATAGTTTAATACGAACCCCACATGCTCACAAAAGATATCATTAGTGAAAAATAAAAATAGCTAAATATTAATACCAAATCAAATGAAAAATACTATAAAGCTATGTAATATACCAACATATACTCAAATACCAATGATATGCACATATCACATGCCAGCAATTGCTAATTCTAAATGATACTATAAAGCACTGTTTAACAAGTAAATGATTTGATATAAAAAATATAATTTTTAGTTTAAGGAACATACGAACTCTTGTCTGACTCGCACATAACTCTTGAATCCCGATGTATGGAGAACAGACAGAGATGCTCGTACAGCTTTACCAATATTAGAATATGTCTACAAAATTAAATAAATACTTATTATATTTCAAAAAAAATATATATTTTAAAGTATCTTAAATTATTAAATAACAACATACCTGTCCCCTCTCGGAGAACCAGTAATGAACCAACTCCATCCACTGATGAGGGGTACATCAGGAGGACAAGTACCAACTACTTGCTCCTCGGTCATACCCGGCAACTTATACTTCATCTTCAAATATGCCTTATATTCTTTCCATTTTTGGTTTAGAGACTTCAATACAAAATCATGAGTAGATGGAGGTAGTACAAACTTAGACTACAAAACAATTTAATTGTTAAGTCTAATAATTGACTTAATTAAAATAAAATAAGCTGTTTGTAAATTAAAAAAATATAAAACAAAGCATAATATAACAAGTATACAAAATAAGAAATGTTTAGATTCAAATTTTTACCTGCACAACTCGTAGAATCTCAACTTTATACGTTGGAAGCATGTCATTCCACTTTGCATAACTTAATGGACAAAGCTGATGCCTCCGTGCAACTAACCCTAAAAAGGAACTCAATAAGCTAGCGGCTTTTTTAATTGGTTGCCCCAGCTGATTGCACTCAACCACTATCTGCTCACCCTCACGCATCTGCCATACATCCCGAACTAACATGGATCCGCGTCTGCGTGTAACCCTCCCAGATTCTTCTGCATAAAAATAGATATGCATGTGTAAACTATAGTAAAAAGTGTAAAGATATTTTATCAAAATAATAAAAAAATAAATTACCCTGAATGTGTAGCTCATCATCTCCTACACCGACAATAGGATCATGATGCTCAGAAGATGGACCTCCTACACCAACAATAGGATCATGATGCCCAGAAGATGATGGACCTGCTGTAGAATAT
>UESW01001563.1:312833-364195 GCA_900491605.1 Calamus simplicifolius | reverse complement strand
TATTTCATAATTCTTTTTAATATTTTCATAAAATTTATTTTTTAAAAAAACATTGCGATGCAATACTTGCGTCGCTAAATAAAAAATTATTTTTATTAATTTACTGTTTTATTGCATCGCTATTTAACATAATTAATTTTTAAAAAATATTGCGACGCACTGAGTTGCATCGTAATATTTTTATTTCATAATTATATTTTATAAAAATTAATTTTATTTAAAATAATTACGATGCAATTAGCGCATCGCTAAATAAAAAATATTTTTTTTAATTTTTTGATTTATTGCGTCGCTAATGCGTTGCTATTTAACATAATTTAATTTTTTTAAAAATTTGTGATGTAACGAGTTGCGTCGCAATATTTTTATTTGATAATTATATTTTATAAAAATTAAATTTAAAAATATTGCGATGCATTACTTGCGTCGCTAAATTAAAAAATTAATTTTTTTTGATTTTCTGGTTTATTGAGTCGCTAATGCATTGCTAATTACGTCGCAATGTTTTGTTGTCGCGGAGGCGTCGCAATGTGGTCGCAATTTAGCGACGCAAAATGCATCGCTAAATTTGCGTCGCTATTTCAGTATTTTCTTGTAGTGACACACCCAAGAGGTGTGCTGTGACATGATATCGCAATATTATGCCATATGGTACCGGGACCTATCTCCATAGGAGGGTGTATGGAGAACATACTATTGGGTGTGTTGTAGCCGGATATGGCAGGATGTGAGTTTATGATACTGGTTCTAGAACCCTAACTCCCAGGAAATATTTATGGAGGATACACCCAAGGGGGGGTGTTACACCCGAGGGGGTGTTCTGTGTACATAGTGTGTGGTCATGGGACATTAGTATAAAATATATATTTACATGCTATTTACAATGGTATAGTGGTTTTATCCTGAAATTGCATATTCTTGAAATGTATATATAGCAATTGTTTCTAAAATTTTTGAGTATATATGCATGTTTTGATAACAGGGTAAAATGTATTTGAAATATGGAAGCTTGGCAGATGTTTATTATGGAAAATTTGAGTTGATAAAAGCATGAAATGATTATATTATATTATAGTTGGCTTACTTATTGAGTGTGAGCTCATTTAAATCTCACAATGTTTTTTAGAGCCACATAATTGAAAATGGGAATATAGGGTAGTTCGAGCAGCTATCAGAGTGACCAGATCCAATACTGTGTTGTAACCCATTGAATTATGTATTTTGGCATGTAGCCTAAATATATGATTATGGTTTGTATTAAGAACCATTTAAATTGGATGATATAGTTATTACCCCTCCTTGTATTAAATGTTATATTTCGGGATGCTTGCATGTCAGGCATGCGGCGGGTTGCCACCCCTAGATCCAATATAGGGTCTGGGGCGTGACAAAATCAAACTGTGTGAAGAGCTAGGATGTTTCCGTTAAAAAACGTATTGCATCTGCCTTCAGATATTTTAAAAAATGGGCAAGGAGTGCGGCACCGACACCTGAGTGCGATAATAAGTAAGCAAGGGTTCTGCACTACGAACGAGTATGGGTAAAGAAATTTGTCCATGATAGTTAGCTTAGAATAGTAACTTAGAACATAGGAACACTAACAGGTAAAGTTATGGAGATAGTGGACACTATGATTAGGAGAAAATAAATATATATATGCTTACAAAAGACTAAATGGGTATGTGAAAGATCTAGAGAAATAAAGAATACAAGATATAAATTATATTACACTGAAAAGTATAAAAATAGAAATGGGGTAGGAATAATTGTAGACAAAAATTTTAAGGAATATGTTGTGAAGATAACTAGGAACACTAACAATGAAATTGTTAGTGTTGAAAATATTGAAACAATATGTAAATAAATTAAGTGTGACAGAAATGCGTATGTTAAGATGGATATGTGGTAAAACTTTAAAGATAGAATTAGAAATAAACATATAAGAGAAATGATAGGAGTAGCCCCAATTAAAGATAAAATGAGAGAAAATCGATTGCGATGGTTTGGACATATACAACATATCTTTAGATGCTCTAAGTTAGAAAGGGTGATCTTTTAATAATCCATGGTAAGGATAAAGATAGAGGTGGACCTAAACTAATATGGATAGAAATAATTAAAAAAGATATAACTATTTGTAATTTGAATGTCGACTTGGTCCTGAAGAGAATAGAGTAAAGAAAGTAGATTCATGTAGCCGACCCATATAGTTGGGAAAAGGCTTAGATAAGTTGAGTTGAGTTGAGTTGAGTACCGGGATATAATTGAGATACCATTATAAGCTGGATATATATCATAACAAGAGCAGGTTGAGCTATTTTGTCAGTTAGTCAGGTTTCATACGATCCAATCAACAACAGCAGATGAATCAGCTCACTTGTCTTGTTATCTAATATAATAGATATCACCCTTGGGTCTATTCGGGTGCTGGTATGATGTATAGATTAATGTTCAACCACTTTCGTCTTCCTTTTAATAAAAAGATCGATCATTGACGTGTATCATCACATGTGATTTCATCAATCTCATCCCACAAGTCCTTCCAAAGGTTATTGCTGGCTCCTACACTGAATGGCCTTGGATAGCGGATGAGAGCTAAGGGTGATGTAACGTCCTAAGCCTATGTACTGATATAATTAACCCGTTAATAAATTTATTTAGCTCAAAAAATTAAGTAAAAGTTAATTGATAATAGATAAGCTTAAATTATAAGTATATAATATTTATTTATTTTATCCGATATGAAACTATTTTTGAAAAAGATTCTGTTCTCCTTGTCATTGAATAATTGGATTAGATTTTGTCTTTGATTTCGGTTTCAGTTTGTAGCATCTTCAATTTATTGGAGCCACACAATATTGCCAGTGGAATCCAACAGCTTGGATTGAGAATAATTGCTTCAAATGAGCATGTTGTTCATTAGAAATGGATTTGATAAGGTGCCATACCTCGTGATCTCATTTAAAAAAAAAATCAAAAAAATAGTATCATGCATGTCCAAAATATTTTTGGTATTTAATCAATAAAAAACTAAATATTCATAAATTCTTACATACTTTTTCATTCAACTCTTACCATCCTTGCTAGATTGAATTCATGTTCAAATCTATGCCTAAATCCAATTAAATCTTATTATAAATATATAGAGCTTATTTAAAGTATTTTTTAGGTAATAAGCTAAGTATGCTTTGATATTATTTGTCACAATGTAAAATCTTATCAAAAAATTAGATAAAAATTTATTTAAATTTCTGAATTCTACTGAGCCGAGGACCTTCACATATGTGTAACCATCATTGGATTAAACACTCGACAGGCCAGGCCATTCGATCTGTCACTTGTTTCTGGTATTCATTATTCATTGCTTCTGCTTCTTTGTCCTGCTTGAGCTCATCTTGTGTGGCCGATGGTGACATGAAGTGATAGCTAACCGCATAAAGCTAGTGGAAAAAGAAGGAAGAAGGAAGAAGGAAAAAACAAAGACCAATCAGACATTGGAGCTCATGGTGGAAGTGAATCTCATCATACATTCGAGCTTATGGTTAACTAATTACTCTCCGAATAAGACATCCTGAAGAGCTTCCACCATATTTGATTCAACTACCGTTCTCATCTCTCCAACTAGTGTTCCTCTAGTAGTGAAAGCTCAAACTCTTTTCTTGTCATGGATGTACAACCCGGCCCTGATTGTTGTTCCATCTCTTACGGACATCTCATTAATTTGTTTGTAAACGATATAATTTCTTAAAAGCATAGCTTATTATAAAAAAAAGTCACGCGGCTCTAAGGTATGATTAGATAAATCAATTAATAATAAATAATGATGATTTATAACCAAGCAAAATACTGATTTGGTCATTGATGAGGGATAAAATCATCGTTGCATTATTGACCACTCGCATTGGCGATGGGGTCGCGCCCAATCCAAACGCCCTGCTTGCCAGCTGGCCAGCTGGCGTGACACCCTAGTGACGAAGTCAAATCACCTTTGGCGAAGTCGAATCATCCTGACAACCCGACCACCTTTATGCTTCGGCCATCTGAGCCAAGTCATTCCTCGGTAACCCGAGCTATCCTTATTCCTCGGTAACCCGAGCTATCCTCATTCCTCGGTAACCTGAGCTATCCTTATACCTTGGTAGCCTAAGCTATTCCTCGGCCGTCCGAGCCGAGCCATCTTATACCTCGGATAACCAGGTTATTCCTCAGCCAAACCAAACCGAGATATTCAAAATACCTCTGCGGAATCCGGCGTGGGAAAGTTCGAATCCACTATAGCTGAATGAGATTCCAGACAGCGAATCATGCCCAAAAGTGGCCTAGGATCTACGAGAGTGACCTAAGTCTGTGTGATCATTGAGCCTCAGGGTATCAACCAGCTTTCCCAGCTGTCGATCCTCTAACTGACAAGATACATACCCCACTGGCCTCGTAACAAACTTGATTTGAATCCTAACAGTTTTCAGACCGTATCCAGGGCACGTCCAAGGAATCAAGTGATCACCTATAAATACCACAGCCTTCCAACCTCTCAGGTACGCATGAAAACTCTGAGACAACCCCTTACGCATTCATTTTTTTCACTTACTGAATCTCATACTCCATACTCTATTAGAGTACTCACAAGAGCCCTAAGGAATATCTCCTCTGTGAGAGTCTTCTCCTCACATTTGCTTGCTGTGAATCTTCACTGACTTGGGCATCGGAGGGTCCTCCGCAGAGGGCAACCCCATAACACCCTCTGCGTGCGGACTGTCTTGCAGGTTTCGTCTCGAGGCGGTGGGATCGGCATCCGGGTCAGGAACCAGAAGCGCACCCGAGTCGAAGAACGGATTTCCGCGGCAACAGATTGGCGCTAGAGGAAGGGCCTCAAGTCCCATAAACTTGTAATCCAGGAGACAAGACTCAAGAATCATAGGAAACATCCTCCAATGGCCAATCGAAAGAGAGCCACCTTTGAGGCTCAAGATCAGACTGCTTCTCAAAGGCCTGATCTGATTAGTGGGGCGGCACCACCGCTACCACCACCAGCAACGGCGGTGACCCTGGACCAGTTCGCCACCCTAGTTCAGCAGGTCCAAGCATTGACCCAGTTGGTCTAGGGATTCCAGACGATTCCTACTTCTCAGCCTCACGAGGAGGCCGCTGCCCCTGCTCGCCTGCGATCTCCTCTTCCAATCCGCCTGGAGTGACGGATCGCGGTCACCAGCCTGCAAGGGTGAAGCCAGCACTGCAGCGAGCTGGAGGGAAAAGCCCGCTCAGATCCAGGCGAGTTCGCTCCCCCTCCCCGATGTCTTCCCAAGATTCGACACCGCTGTCATCTTCTCCTCGCCTGATCCCTCATACTACTTTGAATGAAGGGATCAGGCAACAGGAGATGCGGCGAGAATGGCGTCGGGAGTTAGACGTCGCCAAGCAAGCTCCTCCATCCCAGCCGAAAGCGGAGCAGGGCATCCCCTTCTCCGAGAGGATCATGAGGGAAGTGATTCCCCCTCATGTTAAGCTTCCCATCATTGAGCCATACCATAGATCCACCGATCCCGATGATCATCTGAGCAGCTTCATATCCATCATGATGTTCCATGGAGCCTCGGATGCGATCCTCTGTCGTGCCTTCCCCTCCACTCTAAGGGGATCTGCCCGAACCTGGTTCAACAGCTTGAAACCAGGTTCCGTTGATTCTTTTGATGAGCTGAGCTGTCTGCTTATCAGCCAGTTCTTCAGCAGCCGTCGCTAGCGACGGAGATCCGATTCCCTCTCCGAGGTCAAGCAGAGAGAGGGGGAATCGCTGAAGAGTTATCTCGGCCGCTTCAATATGGCCCTCCTAGAAGTCGACCACCTCAATCATGAGGTGGCAATGTCCATCCTGGCCGGAGGAGTATCCAAGGAGGGAGACTTTTATCCAACTCTGGAGGTTAATTACCCGAAGAGCCTTTCTGACATGATGTCCCTGGCGGACAAGTACACCAGGGTAGAAGAATCGAGGAGGTCAGCCCAGGCCGAGTAGATGAAGAAGAAAGAGGCAAAGGGCTCGAACAGCAGCGAGCCCACCACGCGCTAGCCAGCCTCGCCACCGCAAAGCTCCTCCGCCGCCGCCTCGAGACCAAACTCGGAGTCTGACCCGAAGGTTCGACAGCTATACTCCTCTCACCGCACCAAGAGCTCAGATCCTGATGGAGATCGAGTGTCAACTTCCTCGCCCCCTCCTCTTCAAGGCAACGGAGCCCGGAGGGACCCAGCTAAGTACTGCCGCTTTCACCAAAACTACGGGCACGACACTGAGGACTATTGGCAGCTCAAAATTGAGATTGAGCAGCTAATCCGGCGAGGCAGACTGAACCGGCTCAGGGGCCCCCCTGAGCCGATTAATGAAAAAATCGCCAACCTGAACCTCGCCAACTCCTGCCACCAAATCCTTCCATTATCGGCAATATCAATGTGATAACGGCGGCCGGATCCCCATCCTCTTGGCCAGGCGAGAAGGAGAACCCACCGAAGAGAGCTCGAATCGATGAGCTCGCCTTATGATGAAGATCTTGAGGAGGTGCAGTACCCCCGTGATGATGCTCCGGTTGTGTCTTTAAACATGAACAATTATGATGTACACCACGTTTTGGTTGATAGTGGAAGCTCTGTTAATGCTTTTCGATGCCTTTGTGAGACTAAAAATTTGGGTAGAAAGCATCCGATCGGTGGAGTCCACCCTAGTGGGCTTCATAGGTGACTCCATAACCCCTGAAGGAGTCATTACTCTGTCAGTCCGAGCCAGCACCTGGCCCCGTGTGGCTACCGTGTTCATGGATTTCCTCGTGACCAAGCTTAGATCCCCCTACAGTGCCATCCTCGGCAGACCAAGGTAAAGGAAATTTTTATTTGTCGCCATTGATTATCTTACTAAGTAGGTTGGGGTTGAAGCAGTAGCCCAGATAATCGAAGCCCATGCCAAAGACTCTGTCTGGAGATCCATCATCTATCGCTTCGGTCTTCCCCACACCATCATCATCGACAACGGAAAGTAGTTCGACAACCCTAAGTTCTGAGAGTTCTGCGAAGATCGCGGCATTCTCCATCGCCTGACCTCAGTCGGACATCCTCAAGCTAACAGGGAGGCCGAGGTAATGAACCAAACTCTCTTATAGGAAATTAAAGCTCAGCTCAACCAAGCATGAGGCAGGTGGGCGGAGGAGCACCATCATGTGCTATGGGCATACCGAGCCACTGAAAGGGCTCCCACGGGCCAGACTCCATTCAAGATGGCTTTCGGCACAGAGGCCATTATCCCCGTGGAGGTCGAGCTCCCTTCCCCCCGCACCAAAGGCTACTCGGAAGAATCCAATGATGAACCACTCTGAACAAATCTTGACTTGATAGAAGAAGTCAGGAAGAAAGCCTGAATTCGGATGGCGGCCTACCAACAAAGAATAGCCCGCTACCATTCAACCGAAGTCAAAGGGAAATTTTTCTCCCCAGGTGATCTGATACTTCGGGAGGCATCCGTCTCAAAGCCACTAGAGCAAGGAAAGCTGCCCCTAATTGGGAGGGTCCTTATCAAATTACGAAGGTAATCAGATCTGGCACCTATAAGCTCCAAGATCTAAATGGAAAATCTATTCCTCAGATGTGAAACTCGGATAATCTCCATGCATACCATCAATAAAAGTACGCTCTCACCCTCATTTTTGTTCATTGAATTAATATTAGTTTTTGAAGGCCTGCGAAATTTTTATAACTCTCCTTGAAAGCTGCAATGAGAAGCAGGTCATATAATCCTCGGCTGGGCCGAGCGATCTCCGTACCTTAGTAGCGTTAAGTAAAATATAACCTTTATAATCCTCGGCTGGGCCGAACGATCTTCGTACCTTGGCAGCACCAAGTAAAATATAACCTTTATAATCCTCGGCTAGGCCGAGCAATCTCTGTACCTTGGCAGCGCCAAGTAAAATATAATCTTTATAATCCTCAGCTGGGCCGAGCGATCTTCGTACCTTGGCAGCGCCAAGTAAAATATAATCTTGAAGGCTCGGCAACACCGAGTGATTTATTATTTGAAGGCTCGGCAACACTGAGTGACTTATTATTTGAAGCCTCGACAACACCGAGTGATTTATTATTTGAAGCCTCGGCAACACCAAGGGATTTATTGTTTGAAGCCTCGACAACACCGAGTGATATATTGTTTGAAACCTCGGCAACACTGAGTGATTTATTATTTGAAGCCTCGGCAACACCCAGTGATATATTATTTGAAACATCGGCAACACCGAGTGATTTATTATTTGAAGCCTCGACAACACCAAGTGATATATTATTTGAAACCTCGCAACACCGGGTGATTTATTATCTGAAGCCTCGATAACACCGAGTGATTTATCATCTGAAACCTCGAAAATACCGAGTGATTTATTATCTGAAGCCTCAGCAACACCGAGTGATTTATCATCTGAAGCCTCGGCAACATCGAGTGATTTATCATCTGAAGCCTTGGACAAAACGAGTAGTCTATCAAACACTCTGACACGACTAAGACGTCGTATTATGTTTTGTCAGAAGTTAGTGACTTTTCTCCGCTTAACAGCAAGGCTATGCAACCTATTTCTTCTCAAAGAAATACGTATATCATTCCTTAAATAGGATCATGTCTACTGCATGAGTCCGTAGGGCTGCCCAAGCCTTTCTCTAACCTACACAAAGATAAATACTTCCTCCACAGAGGATCGAATGACATGTTAACGAAAGCAAAGTAGCAAAAACGCTGCTGGATTTATGGCTTAGGCTACGGGCCGAAAGCACAAAACGAGAGCGGCAACTCTCAGCACAATCACATCAGAAAAGAAACAGATGATAAAAGAAGAAAGAGTAGAAAACTTTCTTTATTAATGAAAGGATTACAACCTCTTGAGAGGCATTACAAGTGCATCATATCACAGGGAATACAAATAAGATCAAAGCTCGGCTAAGCAGCTTCGGTCGCTGATGATGTCTTTACATCCGACTCCAGAAATCAGAGAAACCAGACAGGCTCTGTTGAGCCACTGGTTAATCCCAAAGAACAAAGCAAGTCATCCATGAATCCCTTAGATGAATACATGAAGGGATCATAACCAGGCCAAGGGCCCGTGGATGCTTATGCCAATGAAGCATCCCCCCAAGTGGGATGCTAGTCTGCTAGCCACTGCCCAAGCACATAGACAGGGAACCAGCAGACCCACACATCCCTCCTCCCTCTTCACATGGCAGAAGATCCCTCAGGCGGATGAACTGAGGGATTCAAGCTGAGGGAGGTGGCGAAATTCATGTAAGCCACGGGGGGTACGTATGCTTTACATCTCCTGTGATCCCCATGGCAAGTGACAAAGGACACACTGGAAGCATATACATGCGCTCCCCATATGACCTTTGCGGGCCTCCCGTGCGCTCTCCATATGACCTCCAAGAATTCCTCCCTTGAGGACTGCTCGCTCTTCAGTAGCTTCTGCATCACCCCAGCTATCTGGGATGAACCAGCTTTCAAAAGGAAAGCTCAATCTCTCCACTCTCAACTTCAATGAAACGGACTCCATGGGAGCCCTTGCAAGTCACAGGAAGGAAAAGGCTTTGAAGGATGGCCTGGCACAGTCCGCTCCCCCCCCCTTTTTATAGACAAACAACCGGGAGCAGCCATTAAAACAGAAAGCCCCGGGATTTAAAACGCCCTGGCCACGCTACCACGTGGCGGTTCAGGATAAGAGAGTGCCTTTTAAAGCGCACCAAATGCATTTCCTAGGCGATGACACATGATAAAAGATTTTTCTCTGATCTCGAATCAAGAGCCTTAAATGCAGGAAATCGTCCGCCGATCCTTGAGATACGGGCAGGCCTTGGAAATCGCCTTGTGAAAATGATGTCATCCAATGGCGATCGAGTGCTTATCACGTACGTTAAAAAGACTCATGTTGGAATAGGCCAACGGGATAAATGCCTTATGAAAAAAACAAAGCATTCTTCAGCGAGTTACAGTTCCGCCTTGGCAGAAAAACGAGACGACTTTACATAGACCGGACTACCCGCCAAGTCTTGGCTGAGGTACTCGCGCAGTTTCTGGTCACCTCGCGCTGAACCATTTTATGCCTCAGCCAAACAAGCCAATTTTTTACTTCGGATAAACCAAACTATCCGCCTAACCTCGGCCTCGATCGAGACATTTCCTTAAGCTCAAACCTAGCTATCTTACACCAGCAAAACAAATTGGTCCAGCTCTGAATAAGCAGGATGCTCAATTCAAAGAAAATATACCGACCTAAGAGCACGAATTGATTTGCTCGATGTCGAGAAAAATTTGTGACAAAAAGATCATCCAAAAAAGGCAAACAAGTAGAGACAAAAGATCTATTCATTAAAGTCTCAGCCAGATTACAAATATGGGAGGCAAGAAATACACAAGCAACCCTTAAGAATCAGGGTCCGGGCCCATCCCAAGAACCTCTTTGACAATTTTTGAAGGGGCTTGACTCGCTTCACCCACTTCAAATGCCAAAGGAAGAGCTTCAGGTACCTCAGCAGCAAACTGAGAACATTCTTCAGAAGCCACAGCCTCACTGGGGCCCAAAATAGCGTCAAGGTCGACGTCTGAAATATCCTCATACTCGGCTACTTCGGCCCTCGGGGTACAGGTGTCAAAATGTTCGGCATCCATAAATGATAAATCCCATTCGGGATGCGCCTGAGAGATCTTCGCTCGAGTCTCCTCTTCGTCGAACCAAAATGCATCGGCACAAGCCCCTCTACGTTCTTTAGAGAATTGTACATAATTTTTATACTCCCCCACAGCCGAAGCAAGCTAGTTTTGGAGTTCGAGGTTCATTCGACAACTCGCGGATAACACCGCCCTTAAAGCTTTAAACTACTCCTGCGTCTCGAGCCCAATTCTACCCATCTGCAAAAAATCAGAGTGTTTGAGCTCACGAGCAAAAGAAAAACACTGAAAATGAATAAAGAGGAAGACGTCGCACCTCTTCTTCTCGTCGAGCCATTTTAGCACTCAGCTCTTGAACCTTTTCCAAGGCCTTCAATTTGGCCGCCTTATTTTGGTGAAGACCCTCCTTGAAGTCATTAATTCGGGACTGCTTGTCCCCGACTTCCTGCCGAGATTGATCGAGATTGTCGGTGAGCCGAGCAATCTACTCATTTTGCCATTTCATTAGGTTCTCCATATCGGCAAATTCCTTATTCAAACCAGCAAGCTGATCCCGCTGCCGTCGGCACTTGTGCTCCTCCTCTTCAAGCTTCCTACTCCAACTATTCTTCTCCTCGGCATGACTAGCCCTCAGCTGGCCCCACCTCTTATCAAAATGCTGCTGCATAGCATTGACTTTGTCGTCATATTTAGCCTTGATCTGAGACAACTCCAGGCAGGCCTTATCCGATTGTTTGCGGAAACCCTGGAGCTCTTTGACCTGAACCTCTAATCGAGAGGCCCTTTCGGCTGTGAGTCAGTAAGACTCGCTCACCCTCTTGAGATCCGCCCTAGCGGACGCCAGGGCCCCAGAAAGTTGGCTGGTCGAATCCATTCTCGCCCGAAGGTCGGCCGCCTCCTTCCTGGCCTGGGCACAAGCCCCAGTGGCCAAGTTCAAGTGCCAAGTCAGCACCCTTGTGACCAAAGCATTCTATGAGAAAAACACCAGTAAGAAACCATGGCCCAACCGACCCGTCAGGAATTACAACCTCGGAACAATAACTTATCCGAGAGATGTAATTTGAAGCCATCATCATGAGAGTAGCATTATTGATTTCTGGCAGAAGGAAAGCATCCTTCGGCGCCCCGAGCCAACCGAAGGCCGCCTCAATGATATCCTCAGCGACGGGCTCACCCGTCGAGGAGCTCCCCCCGGTGCGCAAAACAGATTTCATCAAGGCAGTGAGCATATCGTCCACCTCCGGGCTGTGGATAAAAGAGCTCATGGCCGAGGAACTGGCCCGAGGAGCTTCGGCCCGAGAAACCATCCGCTCAGCCTCCTCTGTTAGGACTCTAACCTGCAAGGCCTCGAATGCTTCGGCCCCAACCGAAGGACCCTCGGCCCAAATGTCCCCTTCATTCAACGCTTCTTCTTCTTCTTCTTCTTCTACTGGTGCGTCAACCTCTTCCGTAGCGTCCCTAGGAACCATGGGAGAGGGATCCTCAGCGGGGGGAACCACGACCTCCACCAGCCTCTCAACGAGCGGCTCCACTTGAGCTTCGGCAGCCGCCACTGCC
The DNA here is from genome assembly GCA_900491605.1 of Calamus simplicifolius. Taxonomy (NCBI): domain Eukaryota; kingdom Viridiplantae; phylum Streptophyta; class Magnoliopsida; order Arecales; family Arecaceae; genus Calamus; species Calamus simplicifolius. The sequence goes on along the minus strand of UESW01001563.1, from coordinate 351,966 downwards.
TCTCCTGACCCCTCCGCCTGAGCAGGGGTCTCTTCCATACGCCGTGGACTCTCCACCACCAGTAGCTGAAGGACATCTGGCGGAGGGATAGCCGGACGTACCGACAACATTTCCTCGGTGTCGTTTGATACGACCACTATCTGGAGGGGGGGAACCTCGACGGCTTTCTCCGAACTTCCCCCAATGGCTTCCTCTGCTATCTCGCCTCCCTCCGGCAGGGAGGGCTTATTGGTCACAGCTAGTGTTTCCACTTCCTCCCTCTCTGAGGCTAAAGAGCAGTGGTCGACACCGTCTCTTCTAAGCTCCTTTGAGCGAGACCGGGAAGGGCAAGCCCTCTTCTCGGACCTATGTTTATCCCCAGAGCCGGAGCTCCTATGGCACTTGACCAGCTCCCTACTTATCTGACCCGCAAATGCGGACCTCTCAGCTAAAAACACAGCAGATGTTTAGCCAAACAATGGCAAGATCGTATAAGCGTAATGACCATTAGAACAGAGACTCACCCTAAGGGTCGACAGAGCTAAGCCCGGCGGTAAAAAGGGCATCCTCCGCTAACAAGGTGCTGGCAGAGACCTCCTGACCACTGCGAAGGATAGCCAAATTCATTTTCTCCTACCCGCGCAACTCCAAATGCGCCTTCAGGTCCTTTACATAACTGGCCTATCCTTTCGGAAAATCCGAGCCAATGTTCCCTTCGCCGATGAGAAATCGGGATTTCCATCCCTTTATCGAAGAAGGATTATCGGAGATCATCTTAAATAACTTTCGAGGGCCAATGTAAGGCCACTCAGAGCTCCTTTCGAAAACCAGATTGTAACAAACTCGAAATAAAGGAAGAGTCGCAGTCACCCTAATGCGACTACATATCGAGATAAACCTAACAAGATTGCGCCAGCTATTCGGAGCCACCATCGTCAGGCATATGTTGTAAAACCTCATCACCTCCAATATCAACGGGTGAAGAGGAATCGAAGACCTGCCCTCAAGCTCTCCTCGTAGAAGAAGACCTCCCGGCTCAACTCGGTTGAAACCCAGTGCTTGGTCCTTGGCACCCATAGGGCTACATCCGGAGGAACTCTATAATAGTGACGAATCCTATCTAGATCATCTAGGGTTACCTCAGAAGCAACATCGCCTGGACCACTCATATTGAATGAACAGGGGTAAGACACGAACAGAAAAGCAAGAGCCCAAAGAGGGAGCGGAAAATCTCTATGGTAGGGACAAAGGGGCATTGCAGAAGGAATGCCGCCCCAGCCCTCTTTAAATAAGCGCTTCAGAAAGAAAGCCCTAGACACTAAAAATCCCAATGCAGGCGCCAGAAATAAAGGATAACCCGCCATGTGGAGCTTCCGCTATCACAGCTTGTTGGAAGCGAGGCATTTCCTCCTCGAGCTATGGCAAAAAATGATGACGAAACAGCGGTCCATCATTTACGAGATCATCATTGCCCACCTTTTTGAATCCCCCAAATAAGATTGTTCCAGAATTCTACTTTCTATATCCAAAATTACACTTCGTACTAGGAAGTGGGGGGCATGTGATGAGGGGTAAAATCATCATTGCATTATTGACCACTCGCATTGGCGATGGGGTCGCGCCCAATCCAAACGCCCTGCTTGCTAGCTGGCCAGTTGGCGTGACACCTTAGTGACGAAGCCAAATCACATTTGGCGAAGTCGGGTCACCCTGACAACCCAACCACCTTTATGCTTCGGCCATCTGAGCCGAGTCATTCCTCGGTAACCCGAGCTATCCTCATTCCTCGGTAACCCGAGCTATTTCTCGGTCGTCCGAGCCGAGCCATCTTATACCTCGGAAAACCAGGTTATTCCTCAGCCAAACCAAACCGAGATATTCAAAATACATCTGCAGAATCCAGTGCGGGAAAGTTCGAATCCACTATAGCTGATTGAGATTCTAGACAGCGAATCATGCCCAAAAGTAGCCTAGGATCTACGAGAGTGGCCTAGGTCTGTGTGATCATTGAGCCTCAGGGCATCAACCAGCTTTTCCAACCATCGATCCTCTAACCGACAAGATACGGACCCCACTGGCCTCGTAACAAATTTGATTCGAATCCTAACAGTTTTCAGACCCCATCTAGGGCACATCCAAGGAATCAGGTGATCACCTATAAATACCACAGCCTTTCAACCTCTCAGGTACGCATGAAAACTTTGAGATAACCCATTACGCATTCATTTTTTTTACTTACTGAATCTCATACTCCATACTCTATTAGAGCTCTCACAAGAGCCCTAAGGAATATCTCCTCTATGAGAGTCTTCTCCTCACATCTGCTTGCTGTGAATCTTCACTGACTTGAGCATCGGAGGGTCCTCCACAGAGGGCAACCCTCACAATACCCCCTACGTGCGGACTGTCTTGCAGGTTCAGTCTCGAGGTGGCGGGATCGGCGTCAGGAACCAAAAGCGCACCCAAGTCGGAGAACGGATTTTCGTTGCAACAGTCATAATTTATGAATATTTTATAATTATTCCTCAAAAGAGGTTTGCCTATATTTTTCATTTAAAAAGCCTACTTGGATAATTAACCCAAAAAATATGTCTGCATCTCCGACACACCAAATGTTAAATCAACATCTTTCTGGTTTGAATCACAGTGGAGGAAAAAAAAAAAACTTAAAAAAGTCGCGCTTCAAACAATTTTCGTTGCTTTAAGAAGTGTGCTAGGAGTGCTCTAGTTCTCCTCAGGGGACTTGCTTTAAGATTAGTGTTCGATCTGCTTTCTTCCCGATCTCAGGTGACTCCTCATCGCTCTCGATCATCTCCCGGTGGATGATGGCTGCTGGCAGCTCCGTCCCTTTGACCGGTGGTGATCGGCGGAAGGCCCTTGCTGGTGCCCCTCGTCGACCGAGCGGAAGCGCGTTCCTGTGGTCCACTTCGGAGCCATCGTCGGAGGAAATCGCTGCTTTGGAGCTGTCTTTCCCGGATGTTATCCAGCTTCCCACTGCGGTGATTGATCTGGAGATTTCAGAGTGGGCTCAACTGGGGTTGATTGTGCGAAGCCTCTCTCGCTGGGTTCCCTCTGAGGCTGTCATCTGGGAGCTTCGTAGAGGAGGAATCGACGGAGGGATCAAGATAATTGGCCTTTCCCATCGCACATTCCTGCTCAAATTTGATCTTCAGACTGCTCGGGATGCTGTGTTGTCGCAGCCGTGGATCATTAACGGCCAGCCTCTTGCTGCGGAGGCATGGCGTCCAGGATTCATCCCTGCTAAAGATGCTCTGCACCAAGCTCTGCTTTGGATTCGGCTTCCTAAGCTACCGATTGAGCTTTGGACGGAAGATTCCCTTCGAGCAATTCTATCGGTTGCTGGCCAGTATGTGGGCATGGATTCATCTACGAAGGAGAAGAGGCGGGGAGGTTATGCCCGGGAATGTGTCTGCGTCGATTTGCGCCAGCCATTCCGCCCTGGAGCTCGGTTCAGAGCAACAGGTACCCCCTTTTGGCAATAATTTGTTTACGACATGTAGATGGTATTTGCTCCTCGTGTGGATCCCTTCACCTCTCCGGGCCGTGCTCTTCATCCATGGATTCAGCTGGGGTGGACCAGTCGCCTTCTGCTGTGCCACATTTGGTCCGTGGATGTCTGCTCTCCGGATCCGTCGTCAAGCTCCGCTGGTGGATTCCAGTCCGTCTGGTCGAATGGAAGGATCGCCGGGTATAGCCACGGCTGCCCCTTTGGGCGGGGAGGACGGTTGGATGATTCCGAAGAAGACCTCAAGGAGGACGGTCGCTCCTTCAATTCATCCTCAATTGGTTGTTTCCCCTGCTGGTAATCGCTCAGACTCCGTTGTTGGACCGTGCCGGGATCGTGTTGGCGTGCCGGTTACTGTAGCAGAGTTTTCTGAAGCTTCTTCTGCTTCATTGTTGGCTTCAGAGGGTTTTAAGGATCCTGTTATCCATTCTCAGTCTCAGTCTGATCCTAAGACACTGAGGAAGCCTCAGTCCCGCAAATCCTCCAAGACTCCATGTCAAGTGAAAGATTTCCAATTTGCTGCAGCTGCCCCTGTAGCCAAGTCTGAATTCCCTTCTAAATCAAAGGAGGTATTGGCAGTTAACCCTTTTGACCTTTTGGGTTCGGATCGTTGGGTTGGGTGTCCCAAGATCCGGGAAGATGCGAATCCTACTTCGCTCAAACGGGCCCGACCTGCTGTGTCTACGGGCCCCAGAGTTATTTCCAAGGAAGCAAAAGGCAAGAGTTGTCGGTCTTCCTCAGGTAAAGCCCATTCTATGGCTTTAGTTCCTCCCTCTGAATCAGCACCTTGCCGGGCTATTTGCGATCATGACGCTATGGTCTCTTCTCTCAAGAAGGTGATTCGTGTGATGAGGAGGCTGTAGCCATGGATCTCTCACGGCAGTCGGACCTTGTGGCTCAGGTCGGCTGCCCTTCGTCTGAGGATGGGTTAGTGACTCAGGGCCTAGACTCTGGAGATCATTCTGATATGGAATTGGCTGAAGCCAAGGATGGGGCCCATGTGACCCCTTGACCTGGGTTTCCTTTTTATGAAGATGCTTATTTGGAACGTCCGAGGAGCGTTGAAACCTTCCTTTCGCTCCTCCTTTACTCGGTTATTGCAGCTTCATCAGTTTGATATTTGTGTTTTGCTGGAAACTCGTCTTTCGGGTCTCAGTCTTCAGCGATTCCAACGGAGAGTTTCCCGGTGTTGGTCTTCTTATGCTGTGGAATCTAATGGTCTTTCTGGAGGTATTCTGGCACTTTGGCGGGAGCCTTCCATCCGTATTGATGCTTTTCATAGTTGTAATCAACAGGTGGCCCTGGTTATTTCGGAGGGGATTACTCCGCCTTGGTTGCTGCTTGGCGTCTATGCTAGTACGGACTATAGAGAGAGGCGACATCTATGGTCCGAGACACTCACTCTCTTAGGCCAGGATTTTCCTACGCTTATTGCTGGAGATTTTAATTGTATTGTGGACGCATCGAAGAAGCGGGGGGGCGTCAGTTTGTGGATTCCCCGAATTCTTCTGAGTTCCGCTCTTTTCTTTCCACTGCCAGGGTTGTGGATTTGGGGTTTTCTGGCTCTCGGTTCACATGGTGTAACAACCGACGGGGAACTACTCGGGTGTGGGAGCGGCTTGACCGAGCATTGGCCTCTCCTGGGTGGATGCAGCTCTTTTCCGGTGCTACTATTTCTCATTTGCCGCGGATTGCGTCTGACCACTGCCCTCTTGTGATCTCTACGGAGTCTTCCTCTCGGCCTCTGAGGCCATTTCGGTTTGAGCAATTTTGGACTTCTTACTCTTCGACCCGGGCTATTATCGTCAGGTGTGGCGGATGCCAGTTAGAGGAAGCTCTATCTACCGTCTTTCCCGCCGCCTTGAATTAGTGAAGCGCAGGCTCCTGAGTTGGAGTCGGAGAGAGGTGGGCGTTTTTGACCAGCGTATTCAATCTGTGGAAGCTGACATTGCTTTGCTTCAGGCAAAGGAAGATTCTGATGGCTGCCTCTCGGAGTTAGATCTCCAGACTCTCCGTCGGAATTTGTCTTTACACCATTCTATACTTAGTCAGCAGGAGACTTATTGGCGACAGCGGTCCCGGATATAGTGGCTTCAGGAGGGCGATCGGAATACCAGATTCTTTCATCAGGCTACTGTGGCTCGATGGGCTGCCAATCGTATTCGGTATATCCGTGATGAGAATGGTCATATTGCGGAAGATGAGGAGACTATTCGTGAGCAGATTGTCCATTATTTTTAGTCCCGTTGGTCGGAGGTGTCTGCCAGTGGCTGCCCCATTTCTCCTGTTCCTCTGGCTGCCCGGGTGACTGAGGATGATAATGTTATGCTTTTGAGGGAGGTTTCGGCGGAGGAGATTCGTTCTGCTGTTTGGGTTCTGGGCCCTGATAAGGCCCCTGGTCCTGACGGGTTTCCTCCCTTCTTCTTCCGACACTATTGGGATATTATCGGGTCGGATGTGGTTATGGCTATTCAGATGATTTTCTCATCTAAAGCTCTTCCTCCAGAGTGGCAGCGTACATTTGTCACTCTTATCCCTAAGAGGTCGACGACTTCTCTTCCCCAGCATTATCGGCCTATCAGTTTGTGTACCACCCTTTACAAAATCTGTGCTCGCCTCTTGGTCACTCGACTCCAGGGAGTGATTCCCCGACTTATATCTATGGAACAGGGGGCTTTCATCCATGGTCGCGCCATCACTGATAATGCTCTTATTGCTCAAGAATTCATGCACGATCTTAATCGGGCGACTGGCAGAAGGGCTCTTATGGCCATCCAGTTGGACATGGAAAGAGCTTATGATAGGATCAGTTGGACTTATCTTCGGCAGACTCTTCAGGAGTTTCGTTTTGATGATCTCTTCATTGAGCGGGTTATGGCTTGTGTACAGGGGCCGACCTTTTCCATCCTCATCAATGGAGGTCCTTCGGGTTTTTTCCCATCAGCTGGGGGGCTTCGGTAGGGTTGCCCTCTTTCTCCTTTCCTGTTCATCCTCTGTGCCGATGATTTGTCATGCACTTTTGCTCATGCTGGTGGAGCGTCTATGTTGCAGCCTTATATGCCTGGGCCCCAAGGCCCTCCTCTTACTCATTTGCTCTTTGCAGACGATTGTATTCTTCTTAGCCCAGCTTCTATTCAGAATGCGGCGGTTTACTCTGCTATTATACAAGCCTATTGCCAAGCTTCCGGTCAGCGGGTCAATCTGCAGAAATCTGTCCTTTGTTTTAGCCCGTCGATCCCTTGTCGTCGTCGGACTATGATCTCCCAATTGTTAGGGATCTCTTCCCATTCTGACCGCCTATCCTACCTTGGGATCCCTATTTCGGGGCGTCGTCCTCGGCAGACTGACTTCGGAGATCTTGATCGTCGGATAGCTGATCGGTTGAGTAGGTGGCAGGCTTCCAGCCTCTCGTTGATGGGTTGGATTATGCTGATTCAGTCCATCCTCACCTCGCTTCCCCTTTACCTCTTATCTAACACCCTGATTCCGGTTATCTATCTACGCCGGATTGAGAGGCGTTTTCGGGATTTTCTCTGGGGCTCGAGTCAGGGCGGCCACGGTATTCATCTCCTTTCATGGGATATTGTTTGTATGCCTATTAGAGAGGGTGGGCTGGGAATTCAGTCTTTGGTCCTTCGTCGGGAAGCTCTGTTTGCGAAGCATGCCTCTAGATTTTTGTTGGACCCTCATTGCTTCTGGAGTATCATTATGAGAGGTAGATATGGTGCCTGGTCTTCTGATTCTACTTCCCGCACTCCTCGCGGATGCTCTCCGTTTTGGCGAGCGATTTGTCAGGCTGCCCCTTCTGTTATGCCCGATATTCACTGGATGATTGGGGATGGGAGATCTGTCGATGTTACTCAGGATAGTTGGATTGCAGTCATCCTCTATCCCGCTGGCCGACCTTTATTAGTACTGATGTTGACCCCTCTATGCCAGTGGCTACGTTGATCTGCCAAGACAGTAATGTTTGGAATGCTTCCACTATTTTCCGACTTTTTGGGGTGGAGCTTGCGCTAAGGATTCTTGCCATTCCCCTTGCCCCCTCAGCTGATTCGGATACCAGACTTTGGCGGCGCTCCTGCCTTTCTTGTGCTCCTACCAGGGATCTAGTCGACTGTTTCGTTCTCGGATTTCGGGGTTGGACGATGTTGCATGGATCTGGCGTTTGCCTATCCACCCCAGGATTCGGCTTTTCTTGTGAAGCTTTGGTGGAACCGCCTTCCTACCTGCGCTCTTCTGGCTGGCCGTGGTCTTCTCATGTCGTCTCTCTGCCCAATCTGTGGGCTTGAGATGAGTCGGTTGATCATGTTATCTTTACTTGCTCTCGAGCTATGAGGATATGACAGCAGATGCAGCTCACCCCGTGGGTGTCTGAGGACGGACCCATTCGGCTATCTTCTTGCATGCCATTCGTCTTGCTGCTCAGAGGGGTCTAGGCGCCCAGTGTGCTGTCTCAGCTTACTTGGCTTATCATATTTGGCTCACTAGGAACCATATGGTTTTCTCTGATGAGACTGCTCCATCCCATATTATTATCAGAAAGGCTGTTTTTCTTGCTAAGGAGTATGGCCGCTCTTCTCTTGCTGTTCACTCTGTCCGACCCGGTCACTGGGACTCCCCTGCTGCCTTGGCAGCGCACCGTTCTACGATCTTTGTTTCTTGGGAGCCCCCACCCTCGGGTTATGTTAAAGTGAACTTTGATGGCTCTGTCTCCGATCGTATCGCTGGGTCCGGTTTTATTATTAGGGGTTCGGAGGGAGAGCTTCTTGCTGCCGGTGGCCATGGTTCCCTGGATTTATCGGTCTCAATGGCGGAGCTTCAGGCTGCTTGGGCTGGAATCAGTTATGCTGTTCGTTATTTGGCCTCGAACATATTGATTATTGAGAGAGATTCTCTCACTATTATTCGTTGGATTCGTCGGGATGGGGGTCCTCATTCCACCAATCCCATCCTCCGTGCAATTTGGGATTCTCTCCGGACTACAACTGCTCCTCTGATTCGCCATGTTTATAGGGAAGCCAATGCGGCAGCTGATTGGGTTGCAAATCTCACAGCTCGTCATCCAGGCCCGTGGGAATGGCATATGGGTGATCCATGCCCTCTTATTTTGCAGCAAATCATGTATTCTGACTTCTCGGGCTTGACTCACGCCAGACTGGTGTGATCGCCCGTTTGTAATAAAAAAAAAAAAACTTTGGTGGCCATATGATTGCAATCTATCTTTAATACTTTTCTAAATCATTTAAGTCATCATATTATTCTATGTGATAAAAAAATAGAAAAGAGATGTAACATAAACAAATAGCCCACAAGTTTAGAGTTACACCTAAGTTTCATCCAAAATATTTTCATCAATTTTTTTTTTCTTCTTGTAATGTAATAACTCAAGTTCTTACCTAAAAACTTTAGTTGAAAAAAAAAAATTAATTAAGTTTTTTAATTCTATATGAGTACTTAATTAAGATTTCTTTAGTGCATAATCAATATGAACTAAATACTCATCAGTATATAATAATTTAAAATTTTATCAAAAAATTCAGCTAAAAAGTATTTCTTCTGCTTCCTGTATGCAATCAAGGTGAGATTATATCCACGAACTTCCTAGTTGTGTATATTAATAAGTTTATAAGCTAGAAATTGTATGAGTGCCCAAGAGATTAGAACTTGAGATTTGGATGGGCTTGAGAGATTGCAGGGCTGGGACTTGGACAGGCGAACAGTTCAAACTTCTATAACATATTCTTAAAAAAAAAAAAAAAAAAATCTAAATAGATCAAAACTTCCACCTTCCTGCCAAACTTCCCATTTGGCGGCAGTCAAGCTTTAGAGTTTTACTTCGTCCAAAAACTAACGGTCAAAAAAACGCGCCAAGGACAAGGAAGCCCAGGGGAAGCCGGAACCGTGTTTCTTATCTCTGCTCCAAACTATCCCGGATAAAGATTCCCATCAAAACCCTCCATCCACCGTCCATCCACCTAATCCCAAAATCATCCCTTCCATCCCGGCCTCACATCTTTCGACGCATGGAAACATTCTATGCGGATCCCCATTAAGGAAAACCAGCTCGCCTGGGAGCCGTCAACGTTCGCGGGCGCCGTCGCCGCTTTCCCCGCGCTCTGCCTCTCGGTCTCTCTTCCTCGCCATGGCTCCAAGAAGAACTGGGGAAGTCTAGAGTTTGGGTTTCTTCTTCGCTCGCGAATATGGCCGGAGCGAGAAACCCTAATTTCGAGCTAGGTTTTCGATCAATTTCGTTGATTCTCTTCCTCCTCCTCTTAGATTCGTTTCCTCTCCGATCGGAGTCCTCGTGCCGGCGAGGATGCGACCTTGCAATCGGCTCCTACTACGTCTCCAACAGCTCGGATAATCTCACATACGTCTCCTCCCTCTTCAACCAGGCCCTGGACGACGTGCTCCGCTACAACCCCAACATCTCCAACAAGGACAGCATCGATATCGACTCCCGCATCAACATCTCCTTCTCCTCCTGCGACTGCCTCCCCGACGGCTCCTCACTTGGTCGCATGTTCTCCTACCTGACCCCAAGTGGCGTCACCTACACCTCCATCGCCTCCACCATTTACGCCAACCTCACCAACGTGACCGACCTCGAAACCTTCAATAGCTACCCCCCCAATAATATTCCGAATAATGTTAATATCAACGTCACGGTGAGGTGCTTCTGTGGTGATGCGGATGTGTCGAGGGAGTATGGATTATTCGTGACGTACCCGCTTCGGCCTGGGGAGAATCTGAGCACGGTGGCGGCTGAATGGGGGTTCCGTGGGCAGGAGGATCTGCTGCAGAGGTATAATCAAGGAATGAATTTTAGTGCGGGAGAAGGGATTGTCTTTATCCCGACAAAAGGTCAGATTTTTATTCAATTTGGATACTTTTTGAATGGGAAAGATAGGATCTTCGGATTTTGGAACTGTTTTTGCGATCAGAATCCTTGCATTTCTTTGCTTTGTGCAACTAGTTTTGGATGATTCTTGAAGCAATTGGGTACCTGGATGTTAACTTCATTGCTGGGGTAGGGGAATTTTGATAAAAGATTGGATTTTCTGCTAATTTTCCTGCTCAGTGTAAATGTACTTGGTAGTAGATAAGGGGTAGAGCTCGCCGTTGGTTGGCTGTCTCAGAAGTTTGCATACTTGGTGGTCTTTGGAAATTTGAACTCTGGCGTTTGGGAGAGAAACAAATATGGAAAAAAACATATGGAGTAACTACTGAATTTTGCCATGCGATAGTGCACGTTGTTAGTTGCTACAGGAAGAGTTTAGGAAGGGAAGGGCAAGAGATAAATTAAGATGCCTTGTATAAGGAAAGGATTCTGATAGATAGAAATGGTCATTAGTGTTGGTCTATAATAAGGAGTGATTGACTTGCACAAGTCAACTAGATATTTTACACATTTAGGATCATTCATATGTCTCTGAACATTACTTGTATGAAGCTTGGATAGAAATGAGAGGAGGGGAATGGGCTAAGGGGTGAGACAAATATAAGGATCATAGTGCTTGGAGCGCCTTGGGTGTGAATGGTGTGTTAGAGAATTTAACTGAAAAACCAAATTGTGTGATGCAAATGATATCTAACCTTAGTGTTGTGTTATGCTTGCAAGGAACCTCAAATTATTTGAGCTTTTAGTAAAGTGAATCAAAGTTGGTATCACAAGCTTTTTATAAAATACATAATGATTGATGTTCAAGTTTTGTTCTTTTTTATGCAAAGTAGGATTACATCATTTAAGGGTCCCCAAAGCACAGGTTGTAAACAATTAATGTTGTCTTATCAAATGTGGAATTGCATCACAGTTTGCCCATAATTTATATGCTATACATCTTAGGAATTACAAATTCAAGTCAGCAATGAGTTCCCTAGTTGTTTTCTGCAGATATTCAACTCAACTCATCTAAGCCTTCTTCCCAACTACATGGGGTCGGCTACATGAATCTCACTCTGCTCTATTCAGGACAGTTGTTTTTTGTAGATGATACACATAATTATCTTACCAGAGTTGATATTGTGGAACTTTAACAAAGCAAGCAAAATTAAGCTTTGAACAGTTCAGGTTTCGAAATTAAGCTTTGAACAGTTCAGGTTTTCTTATTCTATAAAAATCACTTGAAAGTGAAACCATAAATTTAAAATCCTCTAGTAAGCCACTGTTTTAAAATGTGGTGCATGAGACCACATATGCTGCTACATATGCGTATGTGATCCCTTGACCACACCACATACCCTATATGCAGGTCCTATATGTGGTTGGGCTAGGAATGGGATGGAAAGATGGTTCATTTAGCATCTTGTGGGACATATATGTAGTAGGGCTAGCATTGTGTGGCTGTAAATACAATCTAGTTATGATTGTGTGATGGCGTACATAGCTCTTTTTGCATTGTGGCCACACACATGAACACATGCAAATACATACATATATCACTCTTTTGTAGGCTCTTGCAAATAAGGCAGGTTCGAGCTAGTGGCTGGGTTGGATATGGGATTCAAGCCAGCGAGATACATGTATATTAACAATATAGATACGTTAATTGTGCTATAATTATTTTTTAGTGAGAATCAAGCACTAAACATTAAATGTTATTGCTATTGTTCATAAAAGTTTTTATTTTTATTATTACATATAATGTATTTATTTAACTTAACATATCTAAAATAATTACTGCATGTGCACCCAGTGGTGAAGCCAGAAATTTTCTTGATCGAGTTATCCTATAATTTTCTTTTGAGAGAGTTAAGAATTGGCCTTACCATTTTCCTTTTCTTAAGACATATTTTTGTTAATATGTTACTAAGATATTGTATAAGTAAAAGACAACCAATCACAAAATAGCACGTTGAATCAATTAATAAATTTATATAGTGTATAAATTTTGATTGAATATGAAACTACTTCTTTCTTATGGTACTTGAACTGTTCCTGGGGGACCAGCTTTAAGAAAATAAAAAAACTTTTTAGTTCCTTCACTATTGCTAACACTGATTTGTGCGGCCCACATAATGGTTACAAGTTATGTGTTCCGTTAACTGCTTGTATAATGCATGTATGCTATGTGGGAACCATAAGTGATGACATTGGGTATGTTGATTTTCACCTCTTCTCTTCAAAAATTATGTTTTAGTTGATGGTAAGAGGTTATGGGATATGGAAAAGGTGTGAATGTTACTGAAAACGTGTGCACTCTTAATGTTGGACAGACTTTTTTTTTTAATAAAAAAATCTGAATCAGAGGGATTGCAATTTAAAATGATGGGTTCATTATGGAGAATAAATCCAGAAAAAAGATTTTGTGTGTAGAGCAAATAATTTGTTTCTACTGTTGAGGGGGAGATGGCTCTTGAGCTAGTTCAATTTTTATTACTCTGCTTCATTGTTTCTGGCATATTCCCAAAATGGATGTCACTAAGTTGCTGGATGAGATTTTTATAGGCAACTATTAACTGTATTTCAGTGCAATTTCCACTTAGGTTTGCCTAACAAAGATAGTGGTGCTATTTAAAGGATTTAGTGCCACTAGACTTTTGTATAAGTTCCTTTAAATCACAATAAGAATCTTGTTCAAGGCACAAAAGAATTTGGTTTATTAGTCAAGTAATTTGCAGGTCTTCTATAAAACAAATATTTTAAACATTATGCTTCCTAGCAGCTTACAAATGGATGATGCATGACACAAAGAATGTTAAGGCTGATTTTAAATGCAAACTTGATCTTAAGGTTTGTAGTTGTGTTTTCGTACTATTTCTTGCTTTGTTGCAAGTTCTTGTAGGAAACTCCTTTAGATGTTGCCTTTCATGGCTCAAGTTTGAAACGGAGATGCATTTGAACTTTATAGGTTAGCCATTTCCATTAGTACAAACTGAAATTGACTGCTTAAAAATATTTTTATGTTCTTATGCAGATCTAACTGGAAGCTATCGTCCGCTTCAGTCAAGGTAAACAAATGTGGGCTGTTTCTTAATGTTCTTGGATTTTTATAAACTTTATTCTTAATTTTCTGTTTTTTCTAATGTCAGTGTGCAATGATCTTTTTTCTTTTGCAGCAAAGGTAATTGGAACCTTCTCAATCATTTGCATTGATGATGGTTATCTATGTCATAGTTGATTACGAAATTGACAGGAAGAAATGCTTATGTTGATGTTCAATAACTTGCGATATGGAACTTATCACTTTTAGCATTCAATCAGGACTGTCAGCTGGAGCCATTGTTGGAATTTCTATAGCTGCACTATTTGCTGTTCTAGTATTAGCCATCTGTATATATTTTGGGGTATATGGGAGAAAGAAAGGGAGGAAAGCCTTATTGCTTCCATCGTCATATGAAGATAACGCGATTCTACGTGAACATGGTAATTTGTCTAACTGATATTACCTTTATCCCATATTTTCCATTTTCATCTCCAAGGTGGAATCTGATGCTTTTGTGCAATATCTGAGGTTTTGGATGTTTATCCTCGAGTATTCGCATTACTCACTGGTTTTAAAGAAACAAAGCCGGTTTGCTTATCTATGTAGATCACAAGTCATATACTTGACCTGTAAAAGGACGTTTAATGTTAGGAAAAAGGATGCATCTTATTTTCAGAACTTTGTTGTTATAGTTATTGGTAAGCTGATCTATTGTTATGCTGGTATCGAACTTGGGCTTAATTTGGCAACAAGTGGAAGATTGCTTCCACTGTATGAGTTCTTTTGAATGACCTTGCATGACCTTTTAATCTTTCTTGTCTGAACACTGTCATGATATGTCTAATGAATAGGTGATACATCACCTGAGTCCTCTGTCCCTATTTAGTTTGATGTGCCTTGGTACGAAATTGTGGCATAAATGAAGCTTCTAATGTATCTTAAGGCAAATGGTGGAATTAATCTTATGCAGATTTGACCAAAAGGTTCCTCCTTTCCTGTAATCATACAGTATTTGCGGTGACATTGAAACTTTTTCCAGGCTAGTTGTCAAAATAAGTTAATTACCTACTCCTTAATCCATGGAAATGGAGTCTATGAACGAGCCAATTCGTTTTGACTATTTGTATGGGGATCAAATTGATCATAAGCACTTTCATAAGTGGTAAAGATGTCAAGATGGAACCAGAGGTTAACTATGCTTGTTTTGTGATAAATGTGCATCTGGGAGAATTTGCTTCAGGAAATCTAGATTGTTGATGTTGCTATTGCTTCTGTTGTTATTTTGAGCCAATAGAACATATGTTTCTATATGCCTGCTAATCATCTGGCTCCTTTGCAGAGAAACATGTGTAATTTGGCTACTAAAGATTTGTTCATTATGCAATATAGGTAGTGTAGATGCCTTGGATAAAACTTCAGATTTAACTCCTCAAGATGGCAGTGGTTCCCAGCTTCCAGGAATTGCCGTGGACAAATCAGTAGAGTTTTCTTATGAAGAGCTTGCCAGCGCTACCAATGATTTCAGCTTAAATAGTAAAATTGGTGAAGGTGGTTTTGGAGCTGTTTACTATGCCGAGCTGAGAGGAGAGGTTGATTGCACCACCATTTTCATTCTTTTATTCAGGAACTAACGCAGTTACCTTATTCATGTGTAATTAGTTTTTACCCCTTTCATGATTTGATGCCTTCTTTTCCTGCAACTAAGAATGGATACCAAAAGATAAAGAATTGCAAAGAAAAACAGATAACTTTTATGAACTAATTATTTTTTAAAGACCATAAAAGGTAGCTCCATGATATAACTTTGAAATTTGGTCTTCTCATATTAGTTCTTCATCGCTTAATTGACAATATCCACTTAACATTTGATACAAATTCTACATTTTGGTTTTTTTTTTACATTTGTAGATATTGCTTTAGTGAATGCTTAACACCTTGCTGATCAACATTACCAATGCAAGTAGTTTGGTGAGGGCATGAACCCTTTTTTGGAACATATTAAGTTTCTATTAGAGGCAATAACCAATAAGCTTGCTATTGTTAAGGTTTTGTTGTTTATGAATTTATTGAATTGAATTGCACTTGATATGGTATGAACTGAGTTGACCTACCTACTAGCAACATGTGGTGGGATCAGAAGGTGGCATGATGTGGCCAACTAGATCGTTACACATGTCCTCTCAAAGAGGAAAGTTCTAATTAGGGAAGACTTTTATCAAAGCAGCCGATTTTTAATCCAGGATAAGTCTTGCTAAAGGTGCCAACTAATTTGAGATGGATTCCACCGCTATATTTGAGAGGGATTTTGCAACCATATTCGGAAAGGACTCCACCAAAGCTACGCGCTATCTGAGGATTCAGCTCATCTGAGTCATCCACCATTGAGAAGTTCAATTCAAGAGAGACTTCTTCAACTACTTATAAAGGCAACTCTAAACCCCGAGGTATAGAAACTTGAGTCCTAAACTTAAACTCAAAAGTCCTAGTAACTTAAGTCCTAAACTTAAGCTCAAAAGTCCTAGAGATCCAACCGAAGAATCTTTAAGTCTTCCTCTTCCACTTTCTTAGTTGAATTGAGTATTAGAGGATTCCTTGAAGAAAATCTCTAAATCTTTTCCACTCTTCCTCTTTTTATCTTGTAGGAGCACGTGCAGAGGTCGATTGGAGAAGTACGGTCATGTGAGCTACAACTTATTTCCTTAGTGTTTGAGAGCTAGTTCTAGACATCAATAGAGTGGTGCCATTTTTGACAAACAAGGAGCGCTCATTCATGCCGCTCAAGAGAAGAGATCAAGGAGCAAGCAATAATTAAGTAGGCCTAAGCTATTCTTAGTTTGGCTTCCAAAACTTTGTGGGCAATCCAATTAACCTAGATCCTCCACCTGAGGACAGTAGTCACTGTGGATCAATTCAACGCCCTTCTGCAGTGCATTGAGATACTGGTCAGCTTGCTCTAGAATTTTGTCCCCTAGGGATCTAGTTCTAGAGACCAACTAGGAGCTGATCAAAGAGCCCGCCGAATTGCCAAAATGACTGACCTCCACTTGATAAATTTTTGCTCCAAGGTAGAGAATTACCATAAAAATGGTCCATCTCAAAACACCACATGGCACTTGACTATTGGTCAAGTTAGCGGTGGTCAACTATAGAGTGGTGCATTTGGTACATAGCTGTTCTTGAGGTAGCATACCATAGTAACCCACCAAAATCAAGATCAGTGATGATGTACCAACATCTTGAGATCGGCCAAGACTTCATGACTAACCAACTCCCATGAGAGCCATTGAGTTTAATCTAAGTTGACTTATGCCTGATGCAGACAAATTGTAACAGTCAAGTAAACGATGCCCAAAATAAGTTGACCGCAGTCCAACCGTGCTACTTTCATGTCTTGAGCATGGACTTAAGCTCAACCCTTGAAAGTTGGGGTTAAGTGATATGGTATGGTTGAGCTAGCCTACCTAATGGCAATACAAAGTAGGATCAGAAGGTGGCATGGTGTGGCCGATTAGATTGCTACACATGTCCTGGAAAGTTCTAATCAAGAGAAACTTTTATTAATGCCGTTGATCAATTCAGGATAAGTCCTACTAAAGGTGCTGACTAAATTGAGATGGATTCCACTGCCTTATTCGGAAGGAATTCTGCAGCCTTATTAAGATGGATTCTACTAAAGGCATCATTGCCCAATTTGGGGATTCAGCTCATCTAAGCCATCCATCAAGAAGTGGATAAGTGGTTCAATCCAAGAAAAGCTCTTCTAAACACTTATAAGAGTGGCATTAAACCCTAGATATGGTAACTTGAACTCTAAGTTTAAGCTCAAACGCCCTAGGGAGCCAACTAAAGGTTTTAAGGTCTTCCTATTCCACTTTTTGGGCCTACTAGAATGTTGGAGGATCTTCTAAAGAAAAATCTTCAGATCTCTTCCACTCTTCCTCTCTCCATCTTGCTAGAGCTTACGCACAAATTGGCCGGAGGAGTACTCTATCATCCGAGCTACAACATGTTCCCCTAGTTGGCGTTGAGAGCCAGTTTCAAACATCAAGAGTGCTTTTCCTTCATGGTTACATGCTGATCAAAATAGTAAAAAATTTATGTCACAAAAGTATTTTGTTGGTCTGAATATAATGAAAACATTATATGTACATGCATTTGTGCACACACACACATGCATGCACACGCATGCTAAGAGAGAGAGAGAGAGAGAGAGAGAGAGCAGAATGCTCCATTGTCTAAGGAAAACTCAGACCGTTAATCATGAACTGCAATATCTAAATTGGCTGGAATTCAAAATCATGTACTTTTTGATTTCTTTTGCCCATGCATTAAACAAATAGTAAATGAGCTAATTTATGTAATGGTAACATATTTTGATTTTATATATGGATTAGAAGCATCCAAAATAGCTAAGTATTGAGCTGTATAAGTTTCAAAATATTTAGATCAATATTAATGGTTCAGATTTGCAATTTATATATTCTATAATATACTTCTGCTTGCTAGCTTATTGCTAGTATTGCTAGTATTTATTTTGTGATAGAGGAAAGAGGTCACCAAAATAAATAATTTTTTAGTTCTAGACATTTTATATATCATAGATTATCATAAGTTGTGTAGATTTTCATTTTGAGACGGCCTCCATTGTTTTTCCATTAGGGAGCATTCAAGGCTAAATGCTCTCACAAGCAAGCTTAACTTAGCAGTTTGTGCATGCATGCGTGCAAGCTAGGTTACATATTATTTCTTAATTATTTCATTATAATTCTTTGAGCCTGGTAGGTTTGAATGTTATTCTATTGCTTGACCTCAACTTGCTTATCATTCTTCTTGTCAAGTCTCTGTCTGTTCATATGGATTTAAGAATTTTTCCTGGGATATAATATGAATCCGTTCTACATAGTTCAGTTCTGTTCTCTCTCTCTCTCTCTCTCTCTTTTTTCTTTTTAGACATTACGCTTACTTGCTGCTGTACTCATTTCTTGCAGAAAGCTGCAATCAAGAAGATGGATATGCATGCAACTAAAGAATTCCTTGCAGAACTGAAAGTTCTGACCCATGTTCATCACTTGAATTTGGCAAGTTGACTTTACTTTTTCCTATAATGTGACATATATCCTTTTCTTGTGAACTAGACCAACAAATTTCTATTTAACATAACATTCATAGCCAAAAGCATTTTCATTTCATTAGTTACCTCTCCATTTGTCCGCTTGTTGAAAATATCAGTCTGATATGATTGTTAACAGACAAAAAATTAGAAAATATTCTCTTCTTCTCTCTCTTATATGATAGTGAGAGGAGGCTACCCCACGTTGGCATCCCCCCTCCTCCCTCTTTCTTCTTTAAAAATCATTGTAAAAGAAATTCTTAATTGCGTTATTAATTTCTAGTGACTCTCGGAGTCTCATTATTTCCCTTAGCTTGTTTTCCACGGTTCTCTAAGTTCTCATAGAAAACTTTGGACTGCTTTGTGGCAGTTGATGAAACTGATACCTTTTGTATCTATATGAAATTATGAATTCCTTGTATTAAAGTGTTTCAGCTTTAAAAATTGTAGTGTTTTGTACTTTAATGCTCATTTCATCTTCTGATTTAGTTCCACTTAATTGATAAAAAAGAATCTTCATTCTAGTAGTCAAGCATATTGATGTGCTGCATCTAATGAACTGACATATAGCAAGGGATTTTCTTTTCCCCTAATTGGCCACCTCCATGTTAATTGACACTGATTTTTTGTCCTCTTCGTGTTATTCAGTTGCTTTTGTAAAACGCCATTGATACTTGGCCTCGTTGTAACAATATCATTTATTGTTTAAAAGATATTTATATGATTCTATTACTTATGCTTAAATGCAGGTGCGTTTGTTAGGGTATTGCATCAAAGACTCTTTATTTCTTGTGTATGAATATATTGAGAATGGCAATTTAAGCCAACATTTGCGTGGTTCAGGTAAATGCACTGGTGCACATATCTAACATCCTGAAACTGAAAACTGTTTTATTTCTTATTAACATATAAATTAAGGTTAATTACTCCTGGTATACTGCTTTCAGGCAGGAATCCACTGCCATGGTCTGCTAGAGTGCAGATTGCACTTGATTCCGCAAGGGGGTTAGAGTATATTCATGAGCACACAGTTCCACAATACATACATCGTGATATCAAATCAGCAAATATTCTGATAGATAAGAATTTCCGCAGCAAGGTTGTCATTGTTCCTGTCACCTGGAAGGCTGAACATCCACTTGCATTTTATAATATTTGTGTGCTTGCATGCAGGTTGCGGATTTTGGGTTAACAAAACTTACTGAATTTGGAATTTTGCCAGATCCTACTCGTGCCGTTGGAACATTTGGTTACATGCCTCCAGAGTGAGCATTTCATTCTGTCATTTTTCAATACTCAACTTGTTATTATGTATCAGATTGTGTATTAATGTTTTTTTTAGCTTTTCCAGACCCCTCATTGTCCTTAGTCCCTTATATTTGAGTTGGTAAACCAACCTTGGAATACATTGGAATGTGTATATCAAATCCATGTGATTGTTTAAACTATGGAATTCTTTTAGAATTTATAATTTTTTGGACTGGGCAGCTGCTTCAATTTATCCTGAAATATCAGTGGTATCTAATGAAAAAAAAAAAAAAAAAACCGTTGAAATGCAATAGATATAAGATCTCATCATATTTATTCTCAAAATTATGGCAAATTTGAGTTGTGGCAAGATAATGCTGTGACAGCATATGTGTCAGTAACTTCAAATCTGGCGGTGGTAACAGCTTGACTTTTTTACTTCTAGAGCAATATTTCACTGCCTTTTCAATGAAAATAATTTTGCACTAATATAATGGAGTAGGGGGGGAAGGGCTCTTCTAACTTTCATGTGTCCCTGTGAAATCTTGGTTTCAGTTGTTCGCTGGATGCTTGGTGTTCAATGTAGTGCTTTTCTATGGTGCAGTCAATTGGTGTATGCTATTATCTCAATGAGTCATGGATGGAATGCTATAATTTAAAGTAGTTGCATATGTTTAAGTTTTCATCCATCCTCCCTGTTCTGCAATTTCTTTGCCAGAAAACATAATTACGTTGCCTTGCTGTACCTGGCAACTACTTGTATATTACTTATTATGTTTTAAAACTTTACTGACAACAATATTCTAGCAATGCATGTCTTTTTTTGGTAATTTGCTAATATAAATTGCAATATTCTTGCAGGTATGCTCAGTTAGGTGATGTTTCTTCCAAAGTGGATGTGTATGCATTTGGTGTTGTCCTGTACGAACTTATTTCAGCCAAAGAAGCGGTGGTGAAGACAGCAGCAGTTACAGAATTCAAGGGATTGGTTGCTCTGGTTAGTATCTCTAATCCTGTTTCCTTACTTGCAACTCTGTACTAGCCTTTCTTCTGCTTCTTTCTTAGTATTATAGCAGCTAAAATACTTGGTTTCCTCCAGTATTATTTGTCAGAATATCAGCATTTCTAATGCTGACTGCTATCTATCTGGTTGTAGGTTTCAGACTTTTGTCATGTCACTGTCCATTTTTGTGCCTTGTTATACCCACCATGGGTCTCATGCTGACAAAAATTAACGTTATGGCACATAAAATGCTTTGTTCATCATGTGAAAAATAAACTTTTTAGATGGAATTTAGTATGTCAACTCCCATCCTATCTTTTATCCCACAGTTTGAGGATGCTCTTAGCCAACCTGATCCAAAGGAACATCTGCGAAAACTAGTCGATCCAAGGCTTGGTGATGACTACCCGATCGACTCAGTTTATAAGGTGCATACGAGGCCCGCTATAACATGCATAACTAGATTAAGCTTAGCAATCATTTCCTTCTATGACTATTTTTCTCTGTTTTTGTTGTACCAGATAGCCCAGCTTGCCAAGGCCTGCACACAGGAGGACCCTCAACTGAGGCCAAGCATGCGATCCATTGTGGTTGCACTGATGGTCCTATCATCCTCTACAGAAGATTGGGACGTTGGTGCCTTGTATGGAAACCCAGCTCTCGGCAATCTCATGTCAGGAAGGTAGGGTGGTTCATGCTTACGTTCTGTACGTGTATGTTAATTGTGGAAAGGATTGCGAGCTAAGTAGTGCATTGGCCAAAATCTATTATAGG
This sequence comes from Calamus simplicifolius, assembly GCA_900491605.1. NCBI lineage: Eukaryota > Viridiplantae > Streptophyta > Magnoliopsida > Arecales > Arecaceae > Calamus > Calamus simplicifolius. The sequence goes on along the minus strand of UESW01001563.1, from coordinate 330,397 downwards.
AAATGTGTCTGCTAGAAGTTTGTTCAAATTTTTATTTTTTGGAGGGATGGATGTAATGAATAAACCTTTCAAGAAAAAAGAGATTTTTGTTTAATAAAAAAAAAGATTTATCTCTCTGCTTCCAAAACATTGATGTTTTGTCGGTGTATTGAGTCCAAATTGAGTCATTTTCGCTGAAGAAACAGAAAGCAGGCTCTTATGAAAGGTTTAGATGAATGAGGGTAGAATATTGCAAAGACTGCAGGACATTCCAGACTTAAAGAAATCAAAATTGGATGCCAGCTTATATACCTAATCATCCTTGACAAGATTTCAAACTCTGCTTTTAGTTGGCTTCGGATGTCACACTGTGCTGGCTACATTTGCCTCCATTGTATGCCTTGGGATGTTGCAGTGGTTTGTAGCCTAATATTATTACCAGATTTTTTTAATGATGAAGATGATAAGTGTGGATGTTGTCATGATTCACATGTTGATTTCTATCAATAATGATTCCTACTATGGCAACTGCTATATAATATTATGATAGTGATCATTAACATATTATAACGATTATTTATAAAGTAATTATTATATAAATATCAATTTTTATAGTGAAACATATTAAATTAGAAGTAGCAATTTATAACTTAACTTGTCAACCGATCGGTAATCGAATAGCGGTTTAATATAAATGGATTTGGGTATAAAAAAAAAAGATCAACCCACATCTAGATTTGTTTGCTAAACGGGTTGGATTCAATTTTAGCCCCTCGACCTGGATTGGGTAGGGCTAGGATTCAACCCACAAGATATGTTTAACCTGCTAACATCTACTTGGTATGCTTTGCATCTGTTTAACCTGACCTGCTTAACTTGTTTAAAATCTATTTAACTTGAAAAAGATCTCTTTAACCTGTTTGATCAATTTAACTTAATTGACCTACTTGGTGAACAAGTTTTGTGGGTTGGGTCAGATTACTTATTTAATAAAAAAAAATTAGGATTGAATTTGGATTTTTGACCTATATAATAAACAGTTAGTTTCACGTAAACAAATTTTTGGCCTAACCTATACAGCCCAAACCAATTGGACTGCCATCTCGAATTACTATCATTGTAGTTGTTATTTTAATGATATGCGATAATTTTATAGTAATCATATAGTCAAATTGTTACAATTATTATAATTATACTAATAATAAGAATAATTTATTATATTATCATGATTCATATTACAAGAATTATTGTAATAGCATATACAAATATCACAATAATAATTAGGTTCATGTATAATATAATAATATAATGATTATAATCTTTGTAACAGGGCGTTGGATAGAGCCTTGCAGAAAAGTAAGTGTTTTTATAACATGAAGTTATTGGAAAATCACAACATTGTGTGTGTGACAGAGAGGCCATTATAACAGCTGCTATTGATGGTTTTAAACACCCATGACACACACTATACCAAGGGGAAAAAAATATACTAGTTATTATAACATCTTATTTAGCATTATAACAATCCATTATGACATAAATATAACTATAAATTATTATTTTTAAAAGCTATTTAATTTGCATCGTACAATTTCTTTTTATAACATAATTGTAAAAGTTTTTGTAACATAGCCTTTTTTTTAATATAAAAGATAAACATACTATTACAAACATTATAACAATTGATAACAATTTTGCTAGAGCTCTATTATAATATTGTCTGAAACCTTTTATGCACCATTATATAGCAAATAAAGATAGCTATTCATAAAATAGAAAATTAATAACTATTAGTCATCCATGCATGCAAGTTTCCACCTTAAAATATTTAATGTTTGTAAATTTGGTACATATGTTACCGTTGATTACACAATGAATGCTTTTTTTTTTTTTAAAAAAAAATTTTAAATGATGGTGAACATAAGCTAGAAAAGTTAGACTTAATATTTATATTTTTATTTGTTGGGTAACAATTTAATACCTAAAATTTTTTGAATATTTAAAAATATCGAATCACTCTTAATTAAATAATTCTCTAAATTAAAATAGTTAGGATGGCTTAATTATTCTTCAATAATTGTAGACTTAATAATTATATAAAAATTATACATTATTGGTTCTAGAAATATTAATAGCTTATTAATGTAAAAATTAATACTCAATATTTCTATTTAAATTAATCAATTCTTACTTTTTTTAAAAAAAACTTACAACTTTAATTTTAAAATTATGAAGCCTTGTAAAAAAATGTTACAGTTTTGATTTAAAATTATGAAACGTTGTATGAATAGAGTACACATTCCGCATACACTTAACTCATCTATTTATTGTTTGTTTATATAAAATAATCAAACTTTTATTTATTTTTTGTTTTTACTTTTCTTTTCTGATTCTCAATTGTTCTTGTAGAGACCAATGTCTAAATTAAAGTCTCCACTTTAATCCTCCATTATTTTACAATATCATCAATTTATAAATACCATCTTGATATGATTTAGAGTCTCTTTCCTTCGTCCTCCTTTCACTCATGAGTGCAAATCGAATTCAAATCAAATATAATTCATTTACCTAAGTTAATAATACAAGTAAGGATATTTAAAAGATAGGTTACAATTCTCAAAAAATGAAATATGAAATATTGTATCTTCTCTATTTTCATCTTTACTATTCTATTAATTAAAATATTTAAATTAATTTCTTCAAATATTTCATTAAATTTAGATGCAAAAACTAATTTTAAAGTAAAATTATTTAAAAATAAATTCATAAATTTTATTAGAAAATGCTAATTGAAGTGTAACATAAATTTATAAGCTAAAATCACGTTAAACAACTTGAACTTCACACATTGTATTTATATAAATTTAAGTTGTAAGTATTTATAAAATTTATAATCATACTTTGTGTATGTGAAGAGATAATTCTTTTGTTCTTCAAGGAACTTGGATTTTTTTTGTAACCTTAAAATCAGTTAATAATTAATATTATAAATATCTTTATCTTAAATTATAATTATTATCTCTGTTATTTCTATTATTAATTTAATACAAAGTTCTTGATTTTTCTCTCCACTCTCCTCAACTATATCAGACATAGTACTATATCAATCTTTAAATATTGATTTAACTTAAAAGTTTGATATGTTTATTCATCGCATGGGTCGTAACTATCTATAAGAAAAATTAGGATCTTATTTTTTAAGAATTAAATTAGAATAAGATTGAAATAAAGAGGGTTAATAAGTCAAAAGTTCAAGCACCTCTGCTCTTTATCCTTTTTCCTCTCTCCCTATCTTTTCTCATCCTTTTTTCCACTATTAATTTCTATTACCATCCTTCTACTATGTATCAAATTTTTCTTTCTAAACTCAAATCTATAACACCCATTCCAACCATGTTCACCTTAAACTAATTAAATAAAAATGTTGCTTTTCATTATTCTATAAGAAAAGAAAGATACATGATATATAGATGAAAACAAAAGGATGGATGGGCTTTTAACGATAGAACCAATGTTATAAATTTATAATGAAATTGGTAGAAATTTAAAAAATTAAAGGTCACTCATCTATATAAACGATAGATAACAAATTGATTTGAACAGCATTTTTACTTCCTTTAAATCTACTAGTGATATTCAATGTTGATTTTAACATAGTATAAAATATATAATAAAGTAAAGAAAAGAAAAATAAGCTCACCCATCTTCATATCAGTGAGTAGACAAAAAAAGAAAAAAAAAAAAAACTTCATCTCTATATTAGCGAGTAGATCTCTAAAAATGAATAAATATCCTTTTAAAAGAAAATGCAACAAAATTCATACCATATGTATATGAGATTCTATTATTTTTATTTTATTTTTATTTTTGACTAAAATATAGTTCATTCCTTCATGAATATCCATGAAACAAATGCAAAAAGTTATTGTACATGCACTTTTATTTATTCTTCTATTTCTCATGTACAAAAATTATTTTTATATTTATTTTTTTATTGGCTAACCAAGCTCTTTTAAAATTTGTAATAAATTTTTTACATACTTTTTGAATTTTTAAGCTATATTCTCAATCAAATTGTTTTCTATGCATGGGAAAAGAAACTAAGGAAAAAAATAACATGATTTAGTTCTTAGATTGATTGAAACTTTTACCTTCTTAAATAGTTGTGCTAATGATATTATATTGAATTTAGATACATGAAATAACCTAATAAGTAATTCAAAGAGATTAGAGTTAATTTGAATGCAGCTACAAAATTCATCTAAAAAAATTCTCCTTTGTGACATTCATATCATTTATTTCACAAGCTTATCCTCATTTTCTTTAAAATTAATTAAAAATATTAAAATATTTATAAATTAAAATAATTCTAAGAATCTTTACTTGTTATAATTAATATATTTTTTTACCATTGTAATATTAAGATGCAAGTGCAAATGTATTGGAATATTCTACCATGCTTAATATAAAAAAATAAAATAAAATGTTAGGAGCATGATTGGAAGTGGACGATTGGGGTTAGATTAACAACAATTGGTTAGCACTAATTGCATCAATTGGTGGTGCAGTAGGAATGGCTGATGTAGTAAAAATGAAGAAGTTCAAATCTAGTTTCAAGTTAGATTCAAAATTGAATTTCAGTCATCTCCTCACATATGCTTCCTCCCTCTCTTTCGTCTCCCTCTCCCTTGTGCTTCACTTTCCATCCACTATCATCTCTGATTCAAGCAGACTTAGAGACATAAATACGGATCTTACATCAACTCCTTAAGGGTCTTTGGTTGAACCCCTTTGACCTCTCTAGAAAATTATAGCTTCACACCACTCAAGCAAAGAAATGCTCCAACATAAGAAAAAAGAGCAAACACTATAAAATTTTATAACTTAATTTATTAATTTAATGGAATACACTAGAGGCCTATTTATAAAGTAAAAACTAGCCTAAAAAGAATCAGACTAGAATCAAATACTTATTTAGATTAGGATCAAAACACTTCAAAAAAAAGGACTCTAAGAGAATAAAATAGGCTTTTAAAGAGAATAGGATAAGTATTCTAAAGAGACTAGGATAAAAATAAGGCTCCTAAAGACACTCATAACAAAATTTTCTTAGAAACCAGAACTTCTCCTGTTCTTGCCTTTATAGGCTACATCAACTTCTCTTCGTCTTGAGAATTTTGACTCCTAATAAATGCATTGTCATATGATCTTCATAAATATTCAAATTAAGCTTTAGTAGATCTTCTTTAGTAATCCACGTATATTTCTTGAAATGTTATTTTTCAGCGAATTAAAACTTTTGATAATCTTGATTATGTGCAAAATAATGGCATCATTAAAAATTTTTTTAACTTCTAAAAGTGATTACTTGGACAAAGGAGGAAGCTAAAGATCTCTTTTCTCTTGTGTTTTCATCATGCTAACACGATGATAGGACTCATTTGAATATTAGCTAGTAATTTAAGAAAACATGCATTGTTATTGAGGTTTTTAAGAGTCTTTAATAGTCCTATTCTTTTTGGTTGCAGCTTGTGAAATACTCCCATTGTCAATCTGTTAGGATGTAATCGGGCCATTACTTTATCTCCTTTAAATTGTACTTCATATCACTTTTTGTCTACTTACATCTTGTACTTATTAGCTTGTTCAGCCTTTTCCTTTGTAACTTTGAGCAAATATTTTAAATATTCCTAGTGAAATCCTTAGCCTCTTCGTTAGATTTGAAATGATAAGAAAGATAATGAATATTCACTAGCAAAAAAGGAGATATTCCTGCAACAATTTCAAAAGGAGAACGACTAATAGAACGATTGATGGAATTATTGTAGGCAAATTCAGCAACTAGCAAAAGAGAATCTCATGAATTGTGAAAGCTACCAATGAGACATCTAAGAAGGTTGCCTAGACTTAAATTCACGACTTTAGTTTGGCTATCAGTTTAAGGATAATAGGCACTAGAAAATAATAGCTCTGTTTCCACCATAGTTTATTGAGTCTTTCAGAACAGCTTATGAATTTGTTGTCTCTATTAGAAATGAAAGTTTTTGGCACACCATATAATATTGCTATTTTTTCAAAGAATATCTTAGCAACATGTGAATAGAGGTGGGCACTGGGTCGTGCCGCCCATGACACGGCACGGCCCAGGCCCTGATGGGCCGTGCCAGGCACGGTCCGGCACTGCTACAGTATCGGGCCAAGCCGGCACGGCCCGACTGGGCCCAGAAAATTTTTTCTGTTGGCCCAGCATGGCACGGCCCATGACGTGCCTGGGCCGGCCCGTTGTGTCGTGCCGGCACGGCCCAGGTGGGCCTGAGCCGTGCTGGCCCAGGTGGGCATGGGCCGTGCCAGGCACGGCCCAGGTGGCATGGGCCGTGCCAGGCACGGCCCACCTGGGGCCTGGCCCATGCACAGCTTAAATAAAAAAAATTATAAAAAATATAATTTTTTTTGATAAATTAAAAAATTATTAGGAATAAAAAAAATTTATTAATATAAAGCCATCATAATGGTGGGGGGTTTGGCAAAGATCCCTACCAGTTTATTAATTTAAAATTAAAATGGTACAGAAGGGAGGGGGCTAGGCCTGACCTCTAGAACATAATTAGAGGTGGGCACTGGGCCGTGCCGCCCATGGCACGGCACGGCCCAGCCCTGATGGGCCGTGCCAGGCACGGCCCGGCACTGCTACAGTACCGGACCGTGCCGGGCTCAGAAAATTTTTTTATTGGCCCAGCACGGCACGGCCCATGACGGGCCTGGGCCGGCCCGTCGTGCCGTGCCGGCACGGCCCAGGTGGGCCTGAGCTGTGCCGGCCCAGGTGGGCCGTGCCAGGCACGGCCCAGGTGGGCCGAGCCGTGCCGGCCCAGGTGGGCCGTGCCAGGCACGGCCCAGGTGGGCCTGGGCCGTGCCAGGCACGGCCCACCTGGGGCCTGGCCCATGAACAGCTCAAATAAAAAATTTATAAAAATATTTTTTTAATAAATTAAAAATTATTAGGAATAAAGAAATTTTATTAATATAAAGCCACCATAATGGTGGGGGGTTTGGCACAGACCCCTACCAGTTTATTAATTTAAAATTAAAATGGTACAGAAGGGAGGGGGGCTAGGCCTGACCTCTAGAACATAATACAATAAGTAAGAAGAAAAATAGAAAGATCGCAACCATCGGATCATCGCCGATCGGATGGATCGCAACCGTCGGATCGATCATCGCCGATCGGGATCATGGCTTGGATCGATCACAACTGTCGGATCGTCTTCAATGGGATAGATCGCAACCGTTGGATTGATCATCCCCGATCGGGATCATGGCTTGAATCGATCGCAATCGTCGGATCGTCTCCGTTCAGATCGATCGCAACGGTTCGATCGATCATCACCAATTGGGATCATGGCTTGGATTGATCGCAACCGTCGGATCGATCATCGCCGATCGGGATCATGGCTTGGATTGATCACAACCGTCGGATTGATCATCGCCGATCGGGATCATGGCTTGGATCGATCGAAGACGTCGGATCGTCTCCGATCAGATTGATCACAATGGTCCGATCGATCATTGTTGATCGGGATCATAGCTTGGATCGATCGCAATCGTCGGATCGTCTCCGATTGGATAGATCGCAACCGTTCGATCGATAATAGCAGATCAGGATCATGGCATGGATCAATCGCAACCGTTGGATCGTCTCCGATCGGATTGATCGCAATGATCTAATCGATCATCGTCGATCGGGATCATGGCTTGGATCGATCGCAATCGTCGGATCCATTATCGCCGACCAGGATCATGGCTTCGATCAGCTGGCTGGTGCCTAGGTGCACAGTGTGCTCCTGGCACCAGCCGTGCCATGGCACGACCCTTGGCACGGCCTATAAAATGGCCCAGCAAGGCCGTTCTGGCACGGCCCAGCAGGGCCATTGCTGGGCCGTGCCAAAACGGCCCTTCTGGGCCATGCCATGGCACGGCCCAGCAGGGCCACTGCTGGGCCGTGCCATGGCACGGCCCACAAAACGGCCCAGAAGGGCCGTTTTGGCACGGCCCAGCAACGGCCCTGTTGGGCCGTGCCAGGCACGGCCCATCTGGCACGGCCGTGATGGGCCGTGCCAGGCACGGCCTGTGGCCCATTTCTTGATGGGTCACGGGCCGTGCCGAATTTGATTTTTTTTTAATGGGCCGTGCCTGGCATGACCCATTTGTTAATGGACCGTGCCAGGCACGGCACGGTAATTTTCTGGCACGACGGGCCTGGGCCGTGCCTGGCACGGCACGGCCCAATGCCCATGCCTAAACATAATACAATAAGTAAGAAGAAAAAAATAGAAAGATCGCAACCGTCGGATCATCGCCGATCGGATGGATCGCAATCGTCGGATCGATCATCGCCGATCAGGATCATGGCTTGGATCGATCGCAACTGTCGGATCATCTTCGATGGGATAGATCGCAACCGTTGGATTGATCATCCTCGATCGGGATCATGGCTTGAATCGATCGCAACCGTCAGATCGATCGCAACGGTTCGATCGATCATCACCAATCGGGATCATGGCTTGGATTGATCGCAACCGTCGGATCAATCATCACCGATCGGGATCATGGCTTGGATCGATTACAACCGTCGGATTGATCATCGCCGATCAGGATCATGGCTTGGATCGATCGAAGACGTCGGATCATCTTCGATCGGATTGATCACAATGGTCCGATCAATCATCGCCGATCGGGATCATAGCTTGGATCGATCGAAATCGTTGGATCGTCTCCGATTGGATAGATCGCAACCATTTGATCGATAATAGCAGATCAGGATCATGGCATGGATCGATCGCAACCATCGGATCGTCTCTGATCAGATCGATCATCGCCGATCGGGATCATGGCTTGGATCGATCGCAACCGTCGGATCGTCGCCGATCGAATGGATCTCAACCGTCGGATCGATCATCGCCGATCAGGATCATGGCATGGATCGATCGCAATCGTTGGATCATCTCCGATCGGATCGATCGCAACCGTCGGATTGATCATCCCTGATTGGGATCATGGCTTGGATCGATCGCAGACGTCGGATCATCTCCGATCAGATGGATCACAACAGTCCGATCGATCATTGTCGATCAGGATCATGGCTTGGATCGGTCGCAACCATCGGATCGTCTCCGATCGGATGGATCACAACTGTTGGATTGATCATCACCGATCGAGATCATGGCTAAGATCGATCGCAACCGTCGGATCATCTCCGATCGGATTGATCGCAACCATCGGATTGATCATCGCCGACCGGGATCATGACTTGGATCGATCCAGACATCGAATCATCTCCGATCGGATGGATCGCAACCGTCGGATTGATCATCGCTGATCGGGATCATGGCTTGAATCGATCGCAGACATCGGATCATCTCCGATCAGATGGATTGCAACCATCGGATTGATCATCGCCGATCATGATCATGGCTTGGATCGATCGCAGACATCGGATCGTCTCCGATCGGATTGATCGCAACAGTCCGATCGATCATTGTCGATCGGGATCATGGCTTGTATCGATCGCAACCATCGGATCATCTCCGATCGGATGGATCGCAACTGTTGGATTGATCATCGCCGATCGGGATCATGGCTTGGATTGATCGCAACCGTCGGATCGTCTTCGATTGGATGGATTGCAACCATCGGATCGATCATCCCCGATCGGGATCATGGCTTGGATCGATCGCAACCGTCGGATCATCTCCGATCGGATTGATCGCAACGATCCAATTGATCATCATCGATCAGGATCATGGCTTGGATCGATCGCAATCGTCGGATCATCGCCGATCGGATGGATCGCAACTATCGGATTGATCATCCCCGATTGGGATCATAGCTTGGATCGATCGCAACCGTCGGATCGTCTCCGATCGAATTGATCGCAACGGTCCGATCGATCATCGCCGATCGGGATCATGACTTGGATCGATCGTAACCATTGGATCATCGCCGATCGGATGGATCGCAACCGTCGGATCGATCATCGCCGATCAGGATTATGGTATGGATCGATCGCAACCGTCGGATCATCTCCGATCAGATCGATCGCAATCATCGAATCCATCATCGCCGATCAGGATCATGACTTGGATCAGCTAGCTGGTGCCTAGGTGCACAGTGTGCTTCTGGCACCAGCCGTGCCATGGCACGGCCTACAAAATGGGCCCAACAGGGCCATTACTGGGCCATGCCAAAACGGCCCAGCAGGGCCGTTGCTGGGCCGTGCCATGGCACGGCCACAAAATGGCCCAAAAGGGCCGTTTTGGCACGGCCCAGCAACGGCCCTGCTGGGCCGTGCCAGGCACGGCCCGTGGCCCATTTCTTGATGGGTCACGGGCCGTACCGAATTTGAATTTTTTTTAGTGGGTCGTGCCTGGCACGGTCCATTTGTTAATGGGCCATGCCAGGCATGGTACGGTAATTTTTCTAGCACGATGGGCCTGGGTCGTGCCTGGCATGGCACGGCCTAGTGCCCATGCCTACATGTGAAGTGTAGATGTTTTATGGCAAGTGATAAAATGCATCATTTTTTAGAATCTATCTATCACTATAAAGATAGAACTGAATCCTCTCTGTCTTTGGAAGTCCAAGCACAAAATCCATACTAAGGTCTTCCCACAGTTTTTAAAAACAGAAAAAAGTTGATATAACCCAATACTTTGTTTGTAATCTTTGGCAGTTTGACACACTCTGCACATTTTAATGAATCTTCTCGACATCCTTTTTCATGGAAAGCCAATGAAATTTTTCTTCAAGTAGGACCAAAGTTTCATCTCTACTAAAGTATCCTACAAATTTTACTGCATGTAACTTATGGATAAGAAAATCCCAAAGAAATGAATTAGGTATACAAAGCTTGTTATTGTGAATGAGATAAATTTCTTGGATGAAACACTTGGATCTTTCACAAACTTCCACATTTCGAAGAGAAGTATAAATCTTTCCAAAATCTTTGTCTTCTACATACTGATTTTTGATCTCTTTAAATCTAGTTACCTCATTAGTAATGGCTACTAATAAGTTGGCTCTGTGACTTAAGGCATTTGTTACTTTATTTTCCTACCTTATATTTGAAATGAAAAAGTAAACTCTTATAGATAGCTTATCCACTTAGCATGCTTTGAACTGAGTTTCTTTTAGGAATTTATATTTAAGGGCTTCATGGTTGGAATATAGGATGAACTCTTTATAGATTAGATAATATCATCAATATCTAAGAGCTCAAACCACTACATAGAGTTCTACATTATATGTAGAGTATTATTGCTTAGCATCATTAAGCTTGTCACTAAAAAAGCTCATAGGGTGTTCTTCTTGACTAAGTATGCCATTTATACCAAGATGAGGTGCATCACATGCTACTTCAAATATCTTGTCAAAATTAGGTCGACAAAGGATTGGAGCTTGAGTTATCTATTGTTTGATCAACTCAAATGCTCATATATCTTGTAATAGGTACCATGATGCTACTAAAATTTCAAATAAATCGATGATAGAAGGAAGCAAGCCTAATAAAACTTCTGACCTTGTATATGTTTATAGATGTTGATCATTTTAATATCAGCTTTTATCTTTTGAGGGGTCTACTTTTATACCCATTGATAAATGATGAATCTCAAAAAGATAACCATAATCTGTATGAAGGCACAATTTTTTAGATTGATATATAACTTCTTTCTTCATAATTTTTGTAAAACTGGCCTCAAGTGCTCCATATATTTTTCAATGCTTTTATTATATATTAAGATATGATCAAAATAGACTACGATAAATTTGTTGATAAAAGGTTTGAATATATAGTTCATCATCGCTATAAAATTACTAGGAGCATTACTTAGTCCAAAGGCATGACCATCCATTCATATAAACTATTCTTGTTCTTGAAACTAGTTTGCTATTCATTTTTAGCTCGAATGCAAATTTGATGATACTGCAAAGATTAATCTTAGAAAATATCATAGAATTAGCAAGCATATCTAACATGTCATCTAGTCTTGGGATTAGAAACCTATACTTGATTGTAACTTCATTGATGATATTATTGTTAATGTCCAAGATCCATCCTTTTTTGGCACCATCAACAAAGGAACACCATAGGAACTCATACTTTCTCGAATATAACCCTTTTAAAGAAATCCATTTACTTGCCTTTTCAATTCTTCATGTTCAGCTAGACTCATTTGATAATATGGTAGATTAGGAAGTACAAAATCTAGTACTAAGTGAATAACATGTTGAATATTCCTTATGGGTGACAAACCTTTTGGCAATTCTTCCAAGGTTAAGTCATTGAAATCATCAGATAATTCTTTGAAAGCTGAAGAGACTTCTTTTTCATGATTAGTATCTTCTTGTTTAGCCTCTAAAGCATAAAAAACTCTAAATTTCTTACCTTCTACCTTAAGTTGCTTAATTGTAAGAGTTGATTTCTTCACTTCTTAGGGAGTGTTTGAAATAGAGGATAAGGGAGGATATCCCTTGGTTATACTTTCTTATCCCAAAAGCTATTACTAAAAGGGATATGTCTAAAAAAGTTTAACCAGAGGGGATAACCCATGTTTAACCATGGGTTATCCCCTGAACTTATTCCCTAGGGAACCCAGGAACAACTAAAGTTATCCCTTGATGGCAGACTTGTAATTTCAAAAAGATGCTTATTCTCTCAGCTATCCTTTGGATAAATGCTATCCTGTACATTTATCTAGGGATAGCTTTTGGGAAGTCAAATACTACCTTATTTATTTTGTTGTTTTGCTTCCTGCTCGGCTCATTGCTTGATGAAAATAAGCAGCTCCTTTGAGGATGCAATTTGAGATCTATCCATTTATCTTAATATTATAAGTGTTCTTTCATGATGGGTGACATCTTTGTCATAAATCCATGGACAATCTAGCAGAATATGGCTAATGTTTATAGGAAGGACGTCATGTCAATCTTCATCAAAATAATTTCTACCCCATCTAAAGGTGATAAGACACTTATGGCTTATTGAAAGTGCAATGTTATTGACCCAAAGGACGTTATATGACTTTAGTTGTGGTGTTATCATTAACTAAAGTTTTTTATAAGTACGATGGATGCTACTTTCATGCTGCTCTCTCCATCAATATCAAAAAAACCTTTCTTCCACAACAATCTATATTACGATGGAAGATTTAAATTCAATGCCAGTCTTTTTTTTGTTTTGATGTAATGACTAGGAGTAAAATGGGTACCTCAAATCTTTGTCATTTTCTAATGAAATAAGAGGACTACAATATTGATGGGTTCCTCATCATGCACATCATTAATAAAATCTTTTGGCACCTTATAGATAGAGTCTTTAGCTCCACAATAATTAGACTGCGATTAGGGTAGTGGCTTACAAAATGTCCTATCTTATGGTATTTGAAGCAACAAACTTGCTCTCAATCCCTTTTTGGAAAGGATTACTCTAGACTTTTGTACCTTCTTTATTTGGTATTCTCACTTGTTTTATTGAGGTAGGATGATTGGCTAGTTGAGCGATAATGTTAGGCCAATTACTTAGCCTCACAACTGGAAGGAAGGGCGCTTAACTTTTAAAGTAATGGCCCTCTCCAATTGTACTATCTGATAGAAGATTTGGTCGAGAGTTTTCCTTTAATATAATGCCAACTCGTCCTTGATGCAAGCTCGTATGTTATGTTGACATCTCATCGTATATATTACTTATTTTTGATTCGTGATGCCACATTCAGTAATTAATTCATTGAACTACATGTCTATTTAGCTACTATCATTCTGCCTTGCTAAAAAGCTTTTCATAAATTTATTGATAGTAATTGTGGGACAGGTACTTTTCTTTGAAGTTTACACACATGATATTTTTAAGTATTGATAAATACCTTGTGGCATCCCAAATATTGATATGTACCTCTACGTCAATATCCATTAAAGCGAATTTGTGCGGCTTCAAATATCTAGTTTGGGTTATAGTCCTATTTAATCTCATATGCCAGGTTGAGAATTTTATCTTTTCTCAAATCAAAATATATTTAATCAAGCAAACTCTAGTTTAGGTTATAGTCCTATTTAATCAAGCAAACTCCTGAACCAACCTGATCCATTCATTTCTTTTCTCAAATCAAGGGACAGATTTTGGCAGCAGCATCATGCCAAATCCAAACACCATAAAGGAGATCAAAAAGTCGAGATTTGCCGTCATACAAGACCAATCTCTTGGATGATGATTATAATAATACCCAGTCTAATGACAAGGGCTTACTGAATGCACTGCAGTTGCCTGTCAGATAAAGCAGAAGTATAGCAACAGAAGGGGGTCTTATGGAGAGCAGTTTTTTAAACCGGTGCCTTTTGGCACCGGTTTTAAAACAAAAGAGTGGAAACAAAAAATATTATCAAAATAGTGTTAAAGTAGAAAATACTATTTTAAATAGTATTTTCTATCTTCATGTCATCATCCTTTGGCTCGGTCCCGTCAGCGGAGCTGCTGACGGGACGACTAAAAATCGTCACTTGAAGTGACGATTTCATATGGGTTGAAATCGCCACTTGAAGTGGCGATTTCAAGTCCAAGTGAAATCGCCACTTCAAGTGGCGATTTCACGGTTGAAATCGCCACTTCAAGTGGCGATTTCTACATCGTTTACCCACTCCCAGCGATCCTAATCCTCTATTGTCTATTATCTTGTTATACTATTATCAAGATAATAGGTATAACAAGATAATTCTGATTGTTATATCTATTATCTTGTTATAGATAATAGGTATAACAAGATAATTCTTGTTGATCCATTCATTGAGTTTGATGATTAATAAAGAATCGAGTATATCTATTTGATTACTAATAGATTTTATAAGTGTTTCAGGACTTAAATTTATTTGATCAATTTAAATGAATTAAGAAATGAATTTTGAATCATATACAAATCAGAGATTTCAAAGTTTCAGAGCTTGGAGTCGACACCTAGAAAGTCTGGAGCTGACCCCATGGCCAATTCAATTTTAATCTAATTTTTGATAAAACCTGGAGCCGACACCTAAGGTTTCGGAGTCGACACTTACTGTGTCTGGAGCCGACTCCGATGCAGGAACAGAACGTTGATTTTCTGAGCATCCTGGAGCCGACACCTACAGTTTTCGGGAGCCGACACCTGACGACGGCGAGCCGACACTACTTTTACGGAGCCGACTCCACGACGAACTCAGATTTTACTATTTATGGAAAAACGATTCGGAGCCGACACCTGAAAAGCTGGAGCCGACTCCAACCCACCTGGACGAAAAATCAAAAATGCCAGATCAGCTCTAACGGTAATATTTTTGATTTCTGACATCTAACGGCTATTTTTTATGAATGAAAAATCCTTCCAGGTACACTCCAACGGCTAGATTTCCATCCAAAAATGAATCAAAGGAAAATCTATAAAAAGGGGAAAACAACCGTTTGAGAGAGAGACATAGAAACGGATAGACAAAAATCAAAAATCAAAATCCGAGAAGTCTTGAGCCTTATATCAAGAGAGGAGCTTTCAAGTTCAAAACCTTCCACTCCACAAAGCTCAAAGAAGAATCCAAGCCGTTCAAATAGAAGAAAATCGGAGGATTCTCAACTAGAAGAAAGAGACCAACTTTTCAATCTTCTCAACTGCATCTACTGTGAAGAATCGGAGCTGAGGCTTGATTCAACCCAGCAAGGAGAAGAGGAAAAAAGAAAAGCTCAAAGCCAAACAACTTCAAACCAGGCTTTTCTAAACTTATTTACTTTTATTTGAATATTTGCTCATTGAGGAGCTGTGAAACTTTGTAAAACATTCTTATTCTTGTTTGTGCCTAGTTCAATCAAAGGGGATTGAACTAGTGGAGGTTGTTAACCTCGGGTCAAGCTAGTTTTGCTTGAGTCTTGGGTTTTGTGCTGGTGAGCCCGAAAAACCAGCTGGGTTCGTTGTGATCCCGGGTAAAACAACAAGTTTGAGTTGTGAACTTGTAAAACAACTCGGCTGTAATCGAGGTGATTATAGTGTGGACCCAAGTAGGATCTTGGGAGTGGACGTAGGTGTTGGATACACCGAACCACTATAAAATCTTTGTGTTTGTCGTGCTTCATTGACTCTATCTCTATCTCTGTTTTATTTGCTGCACTTTATATTTACATTGCATTTGTTTCATTCATCTTAAGCAAACAATTTTTCAAGAGGCTAAATTTTTAAAGAACCCAATTCACCCCCCCCCCCTCTTGGGTTGTCATCTGGGCCAACAATTGGTATCAGAGCAAGTGCTCATTAGATTTTGATCACACGATCAAGAGCTAAAGATCCAAATGGCAACTCAAGTTGGATCATTTGCGAAGGTCATTCTACAAATAGACCTCCTTTGTTTAATGGTTCCAACTATTCTTATTGGAAAGCAAGAATGAGGATATTCATTCAAGCTTCTGATTATGAATTGTGGGGTGTTATAACTAATGGACCTAGTACACCCACACACATTGTTGATGGCACTATTGTTCCTAAGCCCGAAAGGGATTGGAATGATAATGATAGAAAAATGGCACAGCTCAATGCTAAGGCCATGAATGTCTTATATTGCTCTTTAGATGCTAATGAATTTAATAGAATCTCCACTTGTAATTCGCAAAGGAGATTTGGGATAGATTAGAGGTTACCCATGAGGGTACTAACCAAGTAAAAGAATCCAAAATAAACATTCTTGTTCATAAATATGAGTTATTTTGCATGGAACAAACTAAAAATATAGCTAGCATGTATACTAGATTTACTGATATTGTAAATGGGTTGAAAAGTTTAGGCAAAACATATTCTAACTCTGAACTTGTCCGAAAAATTCTCAGGTCACTTCCAAGAACATGGGAAGCGAAGGTGACAGCAATCCAAGAAGCAAAGGACCTCAACACCTTACCCTTAGAGGAGCTTCTAGGATCCCTAATGACCCATGAATTGACCATGAAGCAGCACATAGAAGAAGATGTGAAAAGAAAAGACCATAGCTCTTAAGGCTGCTGAAAATGAGGAGAGCTGCAATGATAGTGAAGAAGATGATGATGAGACAGCTCTTCTAGCAAGAAAGTTCAAAAAATTCATGAGGAGAAAGAGACCCTTCCACAAGAAGAAATTTGGAACTAAGATGGAAGGAGAGAAAGAAAAAGACAAGGACAAGGATAAAGAGAAAGACCCCTTGATTTGCTATGAATGTAAGAAACCGGGGCATTACAGATATGATTGTCCTCAACTGAAAAAGACTTTCAAGAAGAAAAAGAAAGCCTATGTTGCAACTTGGAGCGACAGCGATGAATCCTCATCGGAGGAAGAACAAAAGGAGGTTGCTAACATTTGCTTTATGGCAAACGAAGAGGATGAGGTAAGTTCTGAAAACCCTTGCGATGATTTGCTTTTGATGAATTATTTGATGCTTTTAATGAACTTGTTGGTGATTTCAAAATTTTAAAAAAGAAATATAAGTTTTTGAAAAATGAAAATTTAACTTTGATTGAAGAAAAAGAAAATCTTAATAATGAAACTAAAGTGCTGAAATCTGAA